>NC_069434.1:2003285-2068246 GCF_026875155.1 Cherax quadricarinatus | reverse complement strand
GCCTGAACAATGCAAGGTTCATGCATTTGGGTGCATTGTAACTATGGAAAGGTTTTCATGCAGTGGGTGCCTTTAAAAATTTGGGAATTTCCGCAGTGGGTCACGAAACTATGGCAAGTTCATGATTTTTGGGGCACTGTAACTAGGGAAAGGGTTAATCATGTGGTGCACATAACTAGGGCAAGTTCACAGTGGGTGCATTGAAACTATGGCAATTTCATGAGTGTGGTGCACTGTAACTATGGAAAGGTTCAGCAGTGGGTACTGTAACAGGCAAGGTTCATGCAGGGGGCCTGAACTAGGAAAGGTTCATGCGTTGGGACTGAAACAGGGCAAGGTTCATGCAGTGTGGTGCATTGTAACATGGCAAGGTTCATGCAGTGTGGGCACTGAACTAGGGCAAGGTTTCATGCAGTGTGGTGCACTGAAACTATGGAAAGGGTTCATGCAGTGTGGTGCATTGTAACTATGGCAAGGTTCATGCAAGTTTGACAGTTTAACTAATGGAAAGGGTTCATGCAGTTTTGGTGCATTGTAACTATGGCAAGGTTCATGCAGGTGGTGCACTGTAACTATGGCAAGGTTTCATGCAGTGTGGTGCACTGTACCATGGCAAGTTCATGCAGTGTGGTGCACTGTAACTATGGCAAGGTTCATGCAGTGTGGTGCACTGTAACTATGGCAAGGTTCATGCAGTGTGGTGCACTGTAACTATGGCAAGGTTCATGCAGTTGTGGTGCACTGTAACTATGGCAAGGTTCATGCAGTGTGTTGCCCTGTAACTATGGCAAGGTTCATGCAGTGGGGTGCACTGTAACTATGGCAAGGTTCATGCAGTGTGGTGCACTGTAACTATGGCAAGGTTCATGCAGTGTGTTGCACTGTAACTATGGCAAGGTTCATGCAGTGTGGTGCACTGTAACTATGGCAAGGTTCATGCAGTGTGGTGCACTGTAACTATGGCAAGGTTCATGCAGTGTGGTGCACTGTAACTATGGCAAGGTTCATGCAGTGTGTGCACTGTAACTATGGCAAGGTTCATGCAGTGTGGTGCACTGTAACTATGGCAAGGTTCATGCAGTGTAGTGCACTGTAACTATGGCAAGACTCATGCAATGTGTTGCCCTGTAACTATGGCAAGGTTCATGCAGTGTGTTGCACTGTAACTATGGCAAGGTTCATGCAGTGTGGTGCACTGTAACTATGGCAAGTTCATGCAGTGTGGTGCACTGTAACTATGGCAAGGTTCATGCAGTGTGGTGCACTGTAACTATGGCAAGGTTCATGCAGTGTGGTGCACTGTAACTATGGCAAGGTTCATGCAGTGTGGTGCACTGTAACTATGGCAAGGTTCATGCAGTGTGGTGCACTGTAACTATGGCAAGGTTCATGCAGTGTGGTGCACTGTAACTATGGCAAGGTTCATGCAGTGTGTTGCACTGTAACTATGGCAAGTTCATGCAGTGTGTTGCACTGTAACTATGGCAAGGTTCATGCAGTGTGTTGCACTGTAACTATGGCAAGGTTCATGCAGTGTGGTGCACTGTAACTATGGCAAGGTTCATGCAGTGTGGTGCACTGTAACTATGGCAAGGTTCATGCAGTGTGGTGCACTGTAACTATGGCAAGGTTAATGCAATGTGTTGCACAGTAACTATGGCAAGGTTCATGCAGTGTGGTGCATTGTAACTATGGCAAGGTTCATGCAGTGTGGTGCATTGTATCTTTGGCAAGGTTCTTGCAGTGTGGTGCATTGTAACTATGGCAAGATTCATGCAGTGTGGTGCACTGTAACTATGGCAAGGTTCATGAAGTGTGGTGCACTGTAACTATGGCAAGGTTCATGCAGTGTGGTGCAACTGGTAACTATGGCAGAAGGTTCATGCAGTGTGGTGCACAGTAAACTTATGGGCAAGGTTTCATGAAGTGTGTGCACTGGCAACTATGGCAAGGTTCATGCAGTGTGGTGCACTGTAACTATGGCAAGGTTCATGCAGTGTGGTGCACTGTAACTATGGCAAGGTTCATGCAGTGTGGTGCACTGTAACTATGGCAAGGTTCATGAGTGTGGTGCACTGTCACTATGGAAATGTTCATGCAGTGTGGTGCACTTTAAACAATGGCAAGGATCATGCAGTTGTGCTGCACTGAAACTATGGGCAAGTTCATGCAGTGTGCTGCACTGTTAACATGGCAATGTACAAGCGAGTGTGTTCACAGTAACAATGGCAAGGTTCATGCAGAGTGGTGCACTGTAACTATGCAAGGTTCATGGCGTGTGGTGCACATGTAACTATGGCAAGTACAAGCAGGTGGTGCACTGTAACTAAGGCAAGGTCATGCAGTGTGGTGCACAGTAACTATGGCAAGGTTGCATGCCACGATTGGCAGCAGCAGGTGTTCAATGGTCACTTTTTATTAAACCATTTCTGGTTATTGTTTCTCTGCAATTACGAGAAAAATCTTCCTATGATCTGATAGGAAGTTCCGTTGTTGGTGTCCTATAGAAAGTTCCAATTGGCTGAGACATGTCAAGGTGTCAATTTGACAATTTAATTGACGAAATTGAGATGTCAGTTTGCATGATTAACGTGTCAGTGTTTGCATGTTTAACGTGTCAGTGTTTTTGCATGTTATAACGTGTCAGTGTTTGCATGTTATAACGTGTCAGTGTTTGCATGTATAACGTGTCAGTATTTGCATGTTATAACGTGTCCGTCCTATCTTCTAATTTGCTTGAGAACTTCATCAGTGTTTGAGCACTTAGCCCTCTAAAAACCCCTTTTGCTTTAGGAGTGTATTATTTGGTGCTACATCCAGTCTGTTCCTATTCAAGGCGAAAAAAACCACCTTAAAATGTAGGGAAAGCCCATTGGAAAAAGTAATGGCAAACAATTTTTGTGGACTTTTTCCTGGGTGGGTAACTGAAGAGGAACTGTTAATGACTTCAGAGGGAAAAAAAATAATCCAAGTCCCAAATAGCCTCGAGGGAATGGAAAGTAATTCGCCCAAAATTAAAGGACAAAATAAATAAGATTTTCCGGAGTTAAGTGTCAAAATGTAGAAATGTATTGGGGTTTAACTTGGGTACTAGGGGGGGGAAAATTTTTTTAAATTTTAAAAAACCAAAAAAAATTACGATGCCCAATAAATTAACTAAGGATTTATGCTTACTAAAAGTTTCCAAATTTTTTGATCCATGGCTTAGTGTCCCCCCTTTAAATGTGTTGGGATGAAACACTCCTGGGGAATACTTTAACTGTGGGGGGAAAATTAATTGGTGTTAGGAAAAAAATTCAATGTTGGATTTTCCCCGCCGGGGCCCAATCCAAAGGGGAAAAAAATGTACCCCATTTTTTTTGTGATGCTTAAAAATTTGGTATGGAGCATTTTGCTTACCTTCATGAAAAAGTTTATTTCTTTGTTTGTCTAAGGCAAAAAGTGTCTCCAATTAAACCCGTCCTTCCCTCAGTTGAATTAACGCCATTTGTAGGTGTCAAAATTAGCTAATTATATAAGAAATAAGTTGCAGGAGATAAATATTGGGGAACTGAAATTTTGGGATGATAATGAGGTTCTTACAAAGGGTTATAATGTAAACAGCAAAATTGTGTCGTACAAAAAAAGAGTCGCTGAAAAATTTTTGATGCAAAAGAAGTATAAGTTTGGGTCAGCATATGTTAAAATTTAACTATACCTGTTGAGAAAATCCATGATTTCTTGTTGAGGTTTCCTTATGCTAAAAATTTTTAAATGCTGTGTCATGGGGTTTTTAAGGACCGAGTGGTTGGGGAATAAAGCTAAATTTGGGCCCGTACAAAAGGGTATATTGCTCCCGTTGAAAAATTTCTGTGACCGCTAATAGTTTGTCCTCACTTTTGCCATTGTTTAAATGGTATTCTTCTTTCATAAATAATCAATGTAACTAAGTTGGTGTTTTAAAATTTTTAAACAAGAGAAAATAAATAAGTTTTCTCATCCTCTTTAAAAATTGGTAAAGAGGGACAGGAGGAAATTTGGGAAAAAAGATTAAAAATTTTTGTGGAAAGAAAATTGTGAAAGGTTCCTAATTTGAGAAATTGGGGGTGTATTTAGAGAACAATGTAATTAGGTGAGAGGTAGGCTACAAAAAGCTGAATTGGGTGATTATGCTAAATACCTTCTTACTGCCAAAACCATTTAACAAATTTAATTGTTTAAAGCCCCCTAAAAATGTAATGCAGGGGGGGTACAAGATACCCCTTTAAAATTTTATTAGGGGAAAAATTTTTGGATTCCACAAGGACGGCAAAAGGGAAAAATGGGGTTAAAACTTGTGTAATATGTCACCTGTGGATGCCAGTCCCATATGTACCCAGGCCCCCTTTAACGTTGCCAAATCAGCAATTTGGCGTTTGCAACGACCTCCACCTGGCCGCAGTGTGGAAAAAAATTTCCCAAATTATGGGGTTTAAAATAAACCTGATTAAAAGTAAATTTTTTAAAAAAAGAAAAATGAACCCGACGGGAGGCTCTGCGCTGCGCAGACTGGACTCGCCTTTGTTGTTTGAATTGAACAAAAACTTTAGTGAAAAAAAGAGAGTTTTTCGTGCTTAGAGGTAAAAAAGATCTGATCCTCTCAAATAGGAGGCGAAATTGTTGGAGTGCATTCCCGCATAACTTAGATATCAAACGAATGGACAAGGGGCAGCTCCCGGAACCTCAGATAATCTTACGTTTTAATCTGGCCAGTGTTTTTTTTCTAGATAGCAGTGGGTTTTTGAGTATGATACACCTTTATCCCAGTAAATTGGTGATGATTTTAAGATATTCTCCTTTTTATGTATATGGGTTTTAATATATATTTATATTTATATATATATATTTTATTATATATATATTTATATTTATATATATATATATATTTATATATATATATTTAACCTTTTATTAATTTAATATTTCAGTCCACAAATTTTTTATCTACCAGAAAATTTCCCGGGATACATATTTCATTTGTAATTAAAAGGTCTAGGCAACTTGTGGATATGACAGTGGTAGGTATCGAAGGGGGACATTTTTGCGACCTAGGTGTCCCATATTCCTACTTGTCTATGTAACTCTGATAAATAATAATTATCTTTGTTATCATTTACTGTTATGTACATAATGAGTTACATTCAGATAAATGCAATTTTCCACAGACAGTGTGTGGGGGAATATGGCTAAGTACACTGGTGATGTGTACTTAGCTCAGTAGTGATGTGTACTTAGCTCAGTGATGACGTGTTTGTGTGCTCTCTGTGAATCTGAACCAGGATGCCCTCTCTTGAGCAACTTTATCAGCAGCTGAAAGAAGTGCTTAAGGTTGCTAAGCAGGAGATACGGCGATTAACGGAGGAGAACAAGAGGATTCGAAGTAATCCTGTTGTGAGTCCCCAGGTTAAAAGGGGAACTTGGTCAGTGGCCAGGCAACATGGAACCAAGCTGAGGATCAAGAAGACTGTTGGAGAGGCAGAAACAATGAGGACCCAGAAACTTCCAACCCATTTTCGGTGCTACCTGACGAATGTGGGTGTTCTACTGGGAATGTCACAATGAGCACCAAGAAAGTATTGGCTGACATGAGTGAGACGTTCCTAGAAACCCCAACGAAAACCATCGAGAACGTCTTGACGAATTCCACAAGTGAAGGTGTAATGCTACCTGACGAATGTGAGTCGACTACTGGTAGCATCACGATGGACGACACCAAGGTTGGTAAAAACATTGTTGTTGTTGGGGATAGCCAGATTAGGTACATGGATAGGGCATTCTGTTTGAAGGACAGGAGTAGGAGGCAGAGAGTGTGTTTTCCTGGGGCTGGGATGAAAGATATTGTTAGCCATATGGATGACATCATGAGAGGTAATGGGAGCAATCCTATTATCTGTCTCAGTGCTGGAGGCAACGATGTTGGCAGGCGTAGGAGTGAGGACCTGATTAGCAGATATAGGTCAGCAATTGAGATAATTAGGAGGAAGGGTGGGAAACCTGTCATATGTGGCATTTTGCCAAGGAGAGGAGTTTGTAATGAATGGTTGTCCAGGGCAATTGGTGTCAACTGTTGGCCGGACAAATACTGTAAGGAAAATGCAGTAACATTCATTGACAACTGGGACCTCTTCTATGGCAGAAATGACATGTATGCCAGGGATGGGGTTCACTTATCTAGGTTTGGGGTGGTAGCACTGGCAACTGCAGTGGAGGGAGCAGTTAGGACTTTAATAACCCTTTACCGGGCGGTGCCTCAATAGTGGTATGGGTTTTCATGGAAAATCAATGAATTTTGAGAGTAGCGATAGTGTGAGTTTTAAGGAAACCAGTTATAGGCAGAATGAGGAAGAGTTATTGATGAACATAGGAAAGCCAATGGCATTAGGTGATAAGGAGAGTAACAGGCAAAGTGGAGGAACAGAAATCAGAAAGAAAAAAGAGAAGGGAGGGTCCTTGAATATATATTACACAAATAGTCGTAGTGCTAGGAATAAGATGGATGAGTTGAGACTAGTTGCTAGTGCAGGTAACTTTGATGTATTTGCCTTAACTGAGACGTGGTTCAATACGAAAAATCGGGACATGCCTGCTGAATGTCACATACAGGGTTTTAAATTGTTCCAAGTAGACAGAAGTATCGGGAAGGGGGGTGGGGTGGCACTGTATGTCCGTGATCGCTTGAACTGTTGCATAAAAACGGTTATTAAGGCTGAAGAAACACATACAGAGTCTGTTTGGATAGAATTTTCGGAGGGACATGAAAAATTTATTTTAGGTGTAATATACTGTCCCCCAAATTTAGATGGGGACCAAGGGAGTAAATTGTTAAGGCCACAAGGCATGATAAAGTAGTAATTCTAGGAGACTTTAACTTTAGTCATATTGATTGGAATTTCTTGACTGGGAATTTAGAATCAAACAATTTCTTAGAAGTAGTTCAGGATTGTTTTCTGAAGCAGTTTGTGACAGAACCTACAAGGGGAAATAACCTGCTTGACTTAGTTCTGGCAAACATTGAATCCCTTGTTAATAATTTAGAAATTTCAGAGGAACTGGGTGCTAGCGACCACAAATCAATTACATTTAGCATTGAATGGAAGTATGATAGTAGGGATAACTCAGTAACAGTTCCAGATTTTTGCATAGTAGATTACGATGGGCTTAGAGAACACTTATCATCTGTAGACTGGAGTAACGAAGAGAGCTATCAGTATGACAGCTTTCTTAACATAATATATGCTGCCCAAAGGACATTTATCCAATATAAGGAAATTAGATTTAATAGAAATGACCCCAAATGGATGAATAATAGGCTCAAATATCTTTTAGGACAGAAAGGAATTTATAGGCATATCAAAAGAGGTGAGGATGATCTTGTGAATCAGTATATTGACATTAAGAGGGTCGTTAAAAAGGGGATAAGAAAAGCTAAAAGGGACTATGAAATTAAAGTTGCTAGGGATTCGAAAACTAACCCAAAAAGCTTTTTCCAGGTCTATAGAACAAAAGTTAGAGATAAGATAGGTCCCCTTAAAAATAACTATGGGCACCTTACTGACAAAGAGAATGAAATGTGCTCGATTTTAAATAATTATTTTCTCTCGGTTCTCACTCAGGAAGACACTAACAATATCCCAGTAATTAATTTTTATAGTGGGCTTGAAGATGATAAATTATGCAATATCAGGGATCAGTTTTAGGCCCATTGTTGCTTATTACATATATATACGACCTTGACGAGGGAATTACTAGTGACATAAGCAAATTTGCTGATGACACGACGATAGATAGGATAATCGATTCAGACGTTGATGTCTCACAACTTCAGGAGGATTTAGACAAACTCAATTCTTGGTCAGAAAAGTGGCAGATGCAGTTCAATGTAGATAAATGTAAAGTTCTAAAGCTCGGAAATGTCCATAACCCTAGCACCTACCAGCTTAATAATGTTGAACTTTGCCGTATAGAATGCAAGAAGGACTTGGGGGTTATGGTGAGCAGTAACCTTAAACCAAGACAGCAATGCCTAAGCGTGCGTAATAAGGCAAATAGATTACTGGGATTTATATCAAGAAGTGTAAGCAACAGAAGTCCAGAGGTCATACTGCAGCTTTATACATCATTAGTAAGGCCTCACCTAGATTATGCAGCTCAGTTCTGGTCTCCATATTACAGAATGGACATAAATTCGTTAGAAAACATTCAGCGTAGACTGACTAAATTAATACATAGCATTAGAAATCTTCCTTATGAAGAAAGATTGAAAACCCTTAAATTACATTCACTTGTTAGACGAAGAATGAGGGGAGACATGATCGAAGTGTGTAAGTGGAAGATGGGTATCAACAAGGGGGATATTAGCAAGGTCTTGAGGATATCTCTCCAGGAGAGAACACGCAGTAATGGATTCAAATTGGACATTTAGAAGGGATGTAGGAAAGTATTGGTTTGGAAATAGGGTAGCTGATGAGTGGAACAATCAACCTAGTTGGGTTATTGAGGCTAAAACCTTGGTTAGTTTCAAATATAGGTTGGATAAATACATGAGTGAGATGGGTTGGATTTGAATGGGAGTTGCATATGAGAGTGGATAGAGTTATCAGAGCTTATTTCTTGCATGGCATTGAAAACTGGGTTGGCCAAATGTTTTGTTAGTGGGATGGATTGTAAAGGACCTGCCAAGTATGGGCCAACGGGCCTGCTGCAGTGTTCCTCCTTTCTTATGCTCTTATGTTCTTATAAGTAGTCTTTAGTGTTTTTTGTTGTGATGGTCAGGTCGTAGGTTGTGTTTGGGTTTTGCTTTGCACTTATTTGGGCCATGGTAAGTTTCTGGGCCTCTTGTTTGAGTAGGACCTAAGTGATTTGCAGAGATACAGATATAGTAGCGTATTTACCAGTTGACTTGTGAGTATGCAAAACTACTGGTGTCATTAATAATGTTTAAATTTTCCTGCAGCCTAACTTTAATCAATTAGGAAAAGTTTATTACATTATTCAGCTATGTTGAAAGTTATTCGGTCCTAAGTTCCACAGGGTAAATAACCTGTATGAAGGCCCTAACATTTCACGGATAGACTGTCTGAGTTTTGCGGGCCCTCACATCCACCCCAAAACAAGAACACATACAGGTTGGCAGAGGTAGTTGGACGGTACACCTTAATTGATAGATTTTCCCTTCAAGGAAGGTGTAGGTAAGTTTATGCTGTTAATAACTAATATTAGGATTATTGAGGCAACTCTAGGTATTAATAATGAAGTCCTAAGACTTTAACATAGGTAGGAATAGGCCTTTAATATAGTCAAACACTAGGTTATGTTAGATAAGGAGAACTGGCAGCCCCACGTTTGAATTAGGCAGGAGAGAGACGCCAGCTCCTTCTTCTAAGACAGGACACCATCCTACCAACAAGTGCCGTGAACAGCAGGGCGGCACCCCCTACGTGTCTACACATACTAGGCCTGGGGAAATCTGGTGGAAGCACCTCGAAGTACCGTAGATGCCCTCCTCCGTCAGACCCATTAGAGTAAGACAAGACCTCCTTTTCTTTCTCAGTATTCTGGCCAGTTTCTGGGGGAAATTACGAGTGAGTTGAACTGTGGGTCTTTGTGCAGTCGGACGCCTGAAAACCAGTACGTACCGGCGTCCCCTCTTTGTTTAAGCTTAGAAGCTAGTGTCACTTCCTGCAAAGTTATACTACGGGATACACACACCCTTAGAATCAGGAACTCCCGAGATGCAGGCAGGTCACTAATACCGACTGAATATTGCAGGAATTAGGTTCCCGACTGCACGTGGTGACTTGAAGAGGAAAGTCCTGAGGGAGGTTGAAGATATATATATATATATGATATATTCTCCAACACCAAGAAAGTTAGTCCTCTATTCGTGCATGAAGGAGGGATTTCTCGCAACATCAGTTATTTATGGAAATATGTCATATGAGAGTGAAGGTTTATAAACTAAAAGAGGAGGCAGTTAGGGTAAGATATAAACAGCTATTGGAGGATAGATGGGCTAATGAGAGCATAGGCAATGGGGTCGAGGAGGTATGGGGTAGGTTTAAAAATGTAGTGTTAGAGTGTTCAGCAGAAGTTTGTGGTTACAGGAAAGTGGGTGCGGGAGGGAAGAGGAGCGATTGGTGGAATGATGATGTAAAGAGAGTAGTAAGGGAGAAAAAGTTAGCATATGAGAAGTTTTTACAAAGTAGAAGTGATGCAAGGAGGGAAGAGTATATGGAGAAAAAGAGAGAGGTTAAGAGAGTGGTGAAGCAATATAAAAAGAGAGCAAATGAGAGAGTGGGTGAGATGTTATCAACAAATTTTGTTGAAAATAAGAAAAAGTTTTGGAGTGAGATTAACAAGTTAAGGAAGCCTAGAGAACAAATGGATTTGTCAGTTAAAAATAGGAGAGGAGAGTTATTAAATGGAGAGTTAGAGGTATTGGGAAAATGGAGGGAATATTTTGAGGAATTGTTAAATGTTGATGAAGATAGGGAAGCTGTGATTTCGTGTATAGGGCAAGGAGGAATAACATCTTGTAGGAGTGAGGAAGAGCCAGTTGTGAGTGTGGGGGAAGTTCGTGAGGCAGTAGGTAAAATGAAAGGGGGTAAGGCAGCCGGGATTGATGGGATAAAGATAGAAATGTTAAAAGCAGGTAGGGATATAGTTTTGGAGTGTTTGGTGCAATTATTAATAAATGTATGGAAGAGGGTAAGGTACCTAGGGAATGGCAGAGAGCATGCATAGTTCCTTTGTATAAACGCAAAGGGGAGAAAAGAGAGTGCAAAAATTATAGGGGGATAAGTCTGTTGAGTATACCTGGCAAAGTGTATGGTAGAGTTATTATTGAAAGAATTAAGAGTAAGACGGAAACTAGGATAGCAGATGAACAAGGAGGCTTTAGGAAAGGTAGGGGGTGTGTGGACCAGGTGTTTACAGTGAAACATATAAGTGAATAGTATTTAGATAAGGCTAAAGAGATTTTTGTGGCATTTATGGATTTGGAAAAGGCGTATGACAGGGTGGATAGGGGGGCAATGTGGCAGATGTTGCAGGTGTATGGTGTAGGAGGTAGGTTACTGAAAGCAGTGAAGAGTTTTTACGAGGATAGTGAGGCTCAAGTTAGAGTATGTAGGAAAGAGGGAGATTATTTCCTGGTAAAAGTAGGCCTTAGACGAGGATGTGTGATGTCACTGTGGTTGTTTAATATATTTATAGATGGGGTTGTAAGAGAAATAAATGCGAGGGTCTTGGCAAGAGGCGTGGAGTTAAAAGATAAAGAATCACACATAAAGTGGGAGTTGTCACAGCTGCTCTTTGCTGATGACACTGTGCTCTTGGGAGATTCTGAAGAGAAGTTGCAGAGGTTGGTGGATGAATTTGGTATGGTATGTAAAAGAAGAAAATTAAGAGTGAATACAGGATAGAGTAAGATTATGAGGATAACAAAAAGCTTTGGTGATGAAAGATTGGATATCAGATTGGCGGGAGAGAGTATGGAGGAGGTGAATGTATTCAGATATTTGGGAGTGGACGTGTCAGCGGATGGGTCCATGAAAGATGAGGTGAATCATAGAATTGATGAGGGGAAAAGGGTGAGTTGTGCACTTAGGAGTCTGCAAAGAGGGGAATGCATGAGAGTATAGTTTTACCAAAGCTCTTATATGGGTGTGAAGCATGGGTGATGAATGTTGCAGCGAGGAGAAGGCTGGAGGCAGTGGAGATGTCATGTCTGAGAGCAATGTGTGGTGTGAATATAATGCAGAGAATTCGTAGTTTGGAAGTTGGGAGGAGGTGCGGGATTGCCAAAACTGTTGTCCAGAGGGCTGAGGAAGGGTTGTTGAGGTGGTTCGGACATGTAGAGAGAATGGAGCGAAACAGAATGACTTCAAGAGTGTATCAGTCTGTAGTGGAAGGAAGGTGGGGTAGGGGTCGGCCTAGGAGAGGTTGGAGGGAGGGGGTAAAGGATATTTTGTGTGCGAGGGGCTTGGACTTCCAACAGGCATGCGTGAGCGTGTTTGATAGTAGTGAATGGAGACAAATGGTTTTTAATACTTGACGTGCTGTTGGAGTGTGAGCAAAGTAACATTTATGAAGGGGTTCAGGGAAACCGGCAGGCCGGACTTGAGTCCTGGAGATGGGAAGTACAGTGCCTGCACTCTGAAGGAGGGGTGTTAATGTTGCAGTTTAAAAACTGTAGTGTAGAGCACCCTTCTGGCAAGACAGTGATGGAGTGAATGATGGGGAAAGTTTTTCTTTTTCGGGCCACCCTGCCTTGGTGGGAATCGGCCAGTGTGATTATAAAAAAAAATGTCATATAAGCCACTTGTGAGGCTGAGGTACCAACCTCAGAGCTCAGTGTCAACAGAGCTTGCTAGGGTAAACATCTCACACGGAGGTAGTCCAGACAAATTTCCACAAGATAGTAAAGTGTATTACTTATATTATTGTGATGTGTTGAAGGCAGTTTTGTGTTGTATATACTGTTTTGTATATGTTTAATTTTCTAAGGGACAGTTTAATTGATGTTCCTAAAAGATCAAACCCAAGATGATTAGTAAACAAGTGTTGACCACCTGCTGACGGCATTTTTGTGTGTGTACGACTGTGTGGCCCTAGACTGGTTCATTTCAATAATTTTGTGTTTATTCATAGACCAATGTTTAATCTCCTAGAGTTCCATTAACTTCGTAACAACCACAGTTCTGTCAGTAGTGTTACTGTGTACTTGTGTAGTATACTTAGATAATCCCAGCTACTTTATAGATATGCTCCCTCGTTAGCAGTGACGTCACGAGACCTTCACATGTAAGCGTAGGCCAGAGGCCTCGTGGTCAGTTCCTGCTAGGCATAGACTGGACAAGGCAAGACTCATGGGCTTCTCCTGAAGACTCTCTTAATTATGTCTCCAAGATATCGTGTGTATTTCTTTTTCCATTATCTCCTGACGAGCCCCCACGACAGTTCAGGATCAAACAGATCCAACATTTTAAGTCAATTCGACACTAAAAAATAAGACAAAATGACGAGAAGTAATAGTACTATCTTTATTTACTACAAGTACATGTACATGGTATACAGTCATAGCTGACATCAATGACATACTACTATATAGAAAGCCGCTTGTTATGCAGAGCATTTCCCGCAAATTAGGTCAGTTTTGTCCCAGGATGCGACCCACATCAGTCCACTAACACCCAGGTACCCATTTTAAACTGATGGGTGAACAGGAACAGGGACAGCAGGTGTCTTATGGAAACACGTCCCTAATGTTTTCCAGCCTTACCGGAGGAGATTCGAACCCCGGACCTTAGTTTTTGGGAGCTGAGTGCGCTAGCGATCGAGCTACGGGTTCCGGGAAAGGGTAGCAGTAATTCATCTACAAACAGACGGGAATCTAAGCACAGCCGGGATCACTGAACTCAAAGTGCAACTCATTTATCATGAACACTTGGACTTAGCAAGGAGAGAACCCCATTCACGTTGCCCAATACGTTATCATCTGACAGAAGAATCAAAATACTTATATAATTCGCTAAAAGAACTATTTTTAGTCAGTTTGAAGCCTCGTTCCTCGGCCTTATGTGAAGCTTTATGCTCGTGTTTTACCCTCCACAGATGAATAAGAGGCGCACATCATCTAGCCACTGTGATCCATACGATGGATATGGGATACGCCATTAACTAGCTATAATAAGAAGTGGACACCCTAATCCCAGCCTGGGGTTGAGAGGTCATATTATAAAGCTATATTGACTATACTCTCACAGGCTGAAGTCAGGGTCAAGGGAGAAAAAAGAAAACACGAAAAAAATAGAGAAAAATGGGAAAATTCCTCAATTAACAATACACACTGACGTAGAAGGAAGAGTCAAGACTGTGAGATACATCGGGAAAGAGCATATGATATAAGGTGTTAACTCTGATAAGTATTGATCCTTAGGGTAGCGCATGCCTTAGGTAAGCGTCTTATCGGATTTTTTATTCTTCCAGGAGAAAATTAATGTAGAAGGTGACCGCACCACCAAGGACTTAGTATGCGTGGCTCAAGGATGAACGAAAATATTCGTCTTACAGTTTATTAAAGCAAGCTTACAATGCTAAGGATTAAAATTTGGCACTGAAAAAAAAAGTATGAGATAATCTAGACTTGAAACCTTAGTTATATACCTGTAAGACAAAGTTCAACCTTGCTAAGCTGTGTAACAAACTCCTATATTATGTTCTAATTCATTATAGAAAAAATTATTCAGTACTAGTAAATCATTAGAGGACACATGGTCAAATAGTGGTATATAGATTGGTTAAGAAGAGAGAACATTAGACATATCCATCTCTCAAGAGATGATCTGCAGGGAACTGTCATAATTCAGTTGATACTATATGGTTTTTCATCAGACCTTATTATAGTCAAACATTCTGGGGATTACTTTCCTGATATTCAGTTCCTTCCGAATAATCATCCTCTTGATAGGGGCACTACAGCTACATTTAGCGCATTATTTGTCTGTTTCTCTCATTCTTTACTCCAAATAGATGGCTTAACCTCTGGCAGTACTGTGGCTCCAACAAGGAAAGCTGTGAGCACTTCAGGATATCCAGTAAACTGCTCTAATTTCCACTAGGTAATCATCATCCAGTTTTTGACGGTGTTTTCCCATATAGTATCTTCCACCCCCATCTCAGGAATAAACAAGTATAGAAGGGTAGTAGAGAAAATGAATGCGGAACTATGAAAGAACAGCCAACTGAGAGAAGAAATGGAGAATCACGACCAATGCAGAATAAGTCCTCATCAGTAACATCAGTTGCCTTGCATCAACTATTGACAAGAATCTCCATCAGCGGTATACCTATCGCTATCAGAAACCCGAATAAGATCCTGGAATATGAGATCGACAGATTACTGCGCTCCACATCTCATATCTCCAAGAAAGTGAACCTAGCAAAAGTCCGCCTCAGCCAACTATTCAGGTTTAGTGAAGCTTCTCCCACATCAAGAAACACCTTTACAGGATGACGATAAGACTTTGCTTGAATATCCTTGTGTGCCCATATCACTAACAACAGAATCCAACATGTTAAGGCTACAAAGAGTCCAGAACAGAGCACTCCGCTTTATTATGTGCATCAGGTTGAGAGACAGCATCAGGATGGAAGATCTACGCACCCAACAGGGGATCGATGCAGTAAATATCAGGCTAGACAAACTAAAAAAAGACAACTATACGACATGCAGGAACTCTATGTAACTGACAGAGACAACCCTCCACAACCAACAAACACCATCGACTACTTCATCAACACACCTCCCCACAGAACCCAAAGAACGACCCTTCAACAAAGACTCAAACACTTCATCCACAAGGAGAACTTCTCGAGACCAGTGATCGTAAGTGATCTCCCTGAAGAGATAGAAGGTTGGGTAAAGCCTGAACCATTCTATGTCCTCCAAGGATAATAATACCCCAATTTATGGAGACTTTACTTCTAACAATCTTCGGCTTACAACTAGCCTTGTATCATTCGTTTGACATCCTATACAGGCACCACCCCCAGAAGCAGCTAAGCCAACCAACAAGTCCAGGAAAGCAGGCAAACTCCATCAAGTGCCTTGTAACCACCACTTTCAGTAAGTGCCCTAGAACCTACCTCTTGCTAAAAAAAATAGCAATTACAGAAGTATACCCATCAAACCCTACAACAGGCAAGCATACAGCTGGTATAACTGTGTGGGGGGCTGATGATGGTAGGGTAAAACCCATCCAATGAATTTCATGTATACCTGAAGAACACTACACACACACACACACACTTGTATTAAAATGCTCCATTGGTTAGGCAACTTTCCTTTATTAACTCACCTCCCCTCCCCCACCCACACTTTCCTATAATCCATCCTTATCCATCCTTCCTTTGCCATTATCAAAGTTCTTTTAATTTCATTCCTGTCCCTCTAGGAAACTGATGTTGCTAAAACCTGTAAAAACGGTTGGTTTAGCTAAAAAGCAATCATGCAGTAACTCAAAACAAATAATACTATTCTAACAAAAATAACAGATCTTACTAATGTAAATACATAGTTAGCTAAAGATTCAGGTAACACAATTAACTCAATACAATAAAAAATGAACATATCAGATAAGTTGCATAAAAAATAACAGAAAAATCCTCGAAACATAAAAAAAGGAATCGGTTAGCACAAGTAGAATATAAGAATGAAAAAGGGACACGGAAAGACATTTCTATAATGTTGGAAAAGAGGTACAAAGGTTTGGTACGACACTAAATATAAATTACGCCACACAGCAGAACAAATATAAAATACAGAAGTCAAAAAGGACTTGAAAAACAGTATTGACCTGAGAGATATGTCACATTATGTATAGGTTCAAAATACTGGGACAGTTTCGTTAAACTACAATTGGGAGATTAATAACATAAAATAATATACTACACATTCTCAGTTATACTAGGAATCTAGTAAGGCATCAAGAGAATGTAGATTTTTACCGAGTTATTACCTACATACAACGTCTATGTTTACCCAGCCTCGCCCTCCCAGACTGCCTCTAAATTTTAAATTTCATTACATTTTTCTAAGACTCTTAACAATGGCTTAAATCAATTTATTATGTTTTGCTAATAATACTATTATTTATTACAACAAACCCTCTTCAAAGGAGGAAGGGTGACTTGGCTCTTGGTCTGAGGAATTAGATCTTTTGGTCTCCTTCCTCTGACCGTACCTAATTACTCCACAATCCCCCCTTCCCAATTTTATCCTCCCTATCCCCCCTTTCCCTTATCCTACCTCCTCCCATCCCTCCCTTTTCACTTGGGGGTCCTCCCCTCTGGCATTACAGTTTTTAGGTGGGGGAAGTGTGCTGGGTTCATCCCGTCCCAGAGGGTTCCTCGGGTGGGCCTAGTTTGCCATGGAATCTGCATCATTTGACGGCGCCCTGCTCCCTTTCCAGATTTCCAGGAGGTGGGGCGGGGTGTCCTGAAGGTGATGGATGTATCTCCAGAGGCAGCCTGTCAGTTCTGGGAGGTGGCAGCAGAAGGAAGTATGCTTTGTGGCTGGTATCCGACCGCCCTCTCTTTTGTCCACCAGGGTGGCTCGGTAGATGAAAGGTTGCTATCCCAGAGAGCTGGTTTACTGGCTTTATGGGTAGGGTATGGCACGGGTTCCACACTGCATCTCTATTACTGGTGGAGGTAGATCATGGTAATTAATATGATATTGTGTATATGGACTTCAGTAAGGCTTTCGATAGAGTTCCACACCAGAGGCTATTGAAGAAACTTAAGGCACACGAATAGCAGGAGAAATTTTTTCCTGGGTAGAGGCATGGTTGACAAATAGGTAGAAGAGAGTTTGTATAAATGGGGAGAAATCAGAATGGGGGCACATTACAAGCGATGTTCCTCAGGGGTTAGTGCTGGGCCCGTTGTTGTTCACAATTTACATAAACGACATAGATGAGGGAATAAATAGCGACATAAGCAAATTTGCTGATGGCACCAAAATAGGCCGTCCAATTCATTCTAATGAGGACACTAGAGCACTCCAGGATGATTTGAATAGACTGATGCAATGGTCGGAGAAGTGGCAGATGCAATTTAATATTGACAAATGCAAAGTTCTAAATGTTGGACAGGTAAATAACCATGCCACATATAAACTAAATAATGTAGATCTTAATACTACTGATTCTGAAAAGGATTTAGGAGTTCTGGTTAGCAATAATTTAAAACCAAGACAACAGTGCATTAGTGTTCGCAATAATGCTAACAGAATTCTTGGCTTCATATCTAGAAGTATAAATAATAGAAGTCCTCAGGTTGTTCTTCAACTTTATATATCCTTGGTTAGGCCTCATTTAGACTATGCTGCTCAGTTCTGGTCACCGTATTACAGAATGGATGTAAATGCTTGGAGAACGTACAGAGGAGGATGACAAAGATGATCCCATGTATTAGAAATCTTCCCTATGAGGATAGACTGGGAGCCCTGAATCTGCACTCTCTCGAAAGGCGTAGAATTAGGGGGGATATGATCGAGGCGTATAAATGGAAAACAGGAATAAATAAAGGGGATGTAAATAGCGTGCTGAAAATTTCCAGCCAAGTCAGGACTCGAAGCAATTGTTTCATGTTGGAAAAATTCAGATTCAGGAAGGATATAGGAAAGCACTGGTTTGGCAGTAGAGTTGTGGATAAGTGGAACAAACTACTAAGCACAGTTGTTCAGGCTAAAACGTTGTGTAGTTTTAAAAATAGGTTAGATAAATACATGAGTGGGTGTGGGTGGGTGTGGGTAGGTGTGAGTTGGACCTGACTGGCTTGTGCTGCTGGGTCTTGTGCCGTGCTCCTTCCTTGAGTGGAGGTGCCAGACTGGGTGCGTCATTGGGCTAATCCGGGGGGGGTGGGTCATTGGGTTAATCCAGGGGGAGACATGGACCTGCTCTGCATGGGTCAGTAGACCTGTTGCAGTGTTCCTTCTTTCTTATGTTCTTATGTAGGGGGGAACTTACAGCCCTTTCATGCCTTCTAGTAACTGTCCCTTCACCATCATGGAGTCTTCGTTACATGACCCCCTTCCTCCTCCCAGGCCCCTTTTTGTTACCACATCCTGTTGTGACCCAGCTTCAAGTGCCTCTGCCTCTTGCACGTCTTTAACTATGCGTCAGGCTTCCCCAAATATGATATGACTATTTTCGGATTGCCTACCTACCTCAGGTCAAGCCACCCACGGTCCTGTGACCTAACGTTCCAGACCATTTGCTGACGACAATTCTTCGATTTCTGCTTATTCCACCCAGAAACGACCTACACGGCACCCACTTTCTTTACATACCTTGTTTACAAGTACACAGTGGACCAATTTTTTCCCTACAACTGACATCTCCAACTGATTGTCTTTCAGACCTCAGTATTGGTAAAGCTCTCTTACGATGTGTTGAGAAAAAATATACTCTTTCACACTTCGGATCGGTGCACACATCGTTGCAGTTCAGAATTCAGATCAAGCTCATGATCTTTCCAATCTTACCTCCATTGATAACATTCCTATCACAGTTCACAAGCAAACTGCTCTCAGTTATTGCAGTGGTACGGTGGTTTTACCGCATACCATTGTACGCTCTGATTTTCTGTCTTGCACTGATGATATTTCAGAGCAATTAGCCCTTCACTACCTTCTGATTCTCAAAGTGGATACATATGTCCTACCTGCTCGTGAGCAGAGATGCTTTCCCAGTAACATCTCCCACTTAACCTTTGACTGCCATGAACTCCCGTCTTCTGTTAATATTGTGGGACATCACCTAGGGGCCCATAAAGTGGTCCCTACACTCCAACAGTGTCGAAATTGTTGGTACTTTGGACATACTGCTAAATACTGCAGGTCAGTGGTGGAGTGCCCGGTCTGCAGTGCCACAGATCATGCCGATAAATCTTGCAGTTTTCCCCCCACTTATCTTAATTGAAATGAAACTCATCCTTCTTTTTCTCTGCCAATGTCAGGTCTCTCTTAATGAACGCGAAATCCGTTGTCTTATGAAGAGCGAAGGCCATATACTATGGCTGTCTCTTGACTCCACCTTCAGGGGGAATCTTCCTCGTGTTCCTTATTCTCAAGCAGCTAGGAGAGCTCCGACCTTGGTGGACCCCCCGCCTACCAGCTCCTCTAGTATCATGTCTTATTCTTTTGTGGTTTTACCCTCTGAAACCCCCCCCCCTTACCTCTTCCTACTCCTACTTCTTCATCTCATACGCTAGTTTCTCAGCCTACGAGACCTTGCACGCCCTCAGCTTTTTCATGCCTATCACCTGCGTAGGTGAATCTGTCTTCTAAGCTCAAATCTCTTTGCATTCCTCCATTGCTTACAATTCCCCAACAGTTCTCCTTTTCGCCCTAGGTGCCTAGTTCTCACCCCCTTTCTAACTCTCACGCGAAGGTGGAGGTTCACCCCTTTCGTGAAGTCCCCTCTTCTCCTGTTCCCACTCCACCCCCATCCCCAGACTTCTTCCCGAGTTCATTTCCAGTTTCCTTCCTCTCCCGTTCTACCTCAGAATGCTTCTGTCTCTGCTGGCACATCTTTCCAGGTTCATACTCCCTTCCCCTCTCAGATCTCTTTGGTTCCCTCCATAGTCTCCTCGATCTCTACTTATTCTACCTCACCTGTGTCTGAAGTCATAGTATCGGTATCTTCCTTTTCTGCTGAAACACTTGATGCTGTCGCTGACTATACTACGGAGACGAAACCCTCGATGGATACCAGTGTGCCTCCTTATGTCCCTTTTAGTTTTTCACAGCCCTCGCAGCAATCTTTTCCTATAAGCTTTCCGTTCCCTCCACACATTGACTTCACTGACCCTACTAGCCCATAGATTTTATCACGTCTCATTGTTGGCATACCTATCTTTGTGAAAAAAATGACTTATTTACAATGGAAAATTCGTGGCCTCAGCAGTAATCGGGGAGAACTCCAGGTGTTGCTCTCCCAGTTTTCCCAAGTATGTGTCGGGTTACAAGATGTAAAGTTTGTTCAGCGGTTAATCATCCCGTTCTGGGCTATGTGCTGTTACAGTCTTCTGATGAAACTTTTAACGAGAGTGCGCTTCTTGTGTGCATATGTATTTGGTTGCAACGGGTCTTTGTTCGTTCTCAGCTGCATTATACTGCAGCCCATATTTATTTGCACAGGTGGTATACAGTTTGCTCTCTATATCTCTCCCCTTCCCGCGCTTTCTGTATTTCGGATATTGAGTTCTTGATCTCTTCTCTGCCGCAGCCCATCTTGTTGTTAGGTAATTTTAACGCCCATCATCATCTTTGTGGAGGGTCCCACTGTGACTCTCGTGGTGATCAGTTGGACACTCTACTCACTTCTCATCCTCTTCATGTTTTAAATAGGGATGCTCCTACCTATTTTGACTCTCACATTCAGTCTCTCTTGCATCGATCTTTCTATTTATTCCTCGTCAGTTGCCCTTGATTACGCTTGCTCTGCTCTCCCAGAATTACATGACATTGATCATTTTCCTATTCTTCTCTACTCTACTAAGTATTCCCAACCACCTCGTAGCACCCGTTGGCAATTTGAACGAGTGAATTGGAATTTATACTCTCATCTTACTGCTTTTTATGAGGGATCCTTCTTCATCCTCTGTTGATGAGCTGGTGCACCAGTTTTCGACCTTAGTTTTGACTGCAACATCACGTTCTATTCCTCACACTTCAGGCAGGCAATCTGAAACATGTGTGCCTTGGTGGTCTCCTGCATATGACCGTGCAGTGCGTTTGAAATGTGCTGCGTGGAGCCATTATCGATATAATCGGACCAGAGATTGTGTTTTGGATTTTAAGCAACCAAGGGCAGTCGCTCGTCACGTCATATGTGATGCTAAACGCAATTTAGAAGGTAAAGAAGTTGTATGGCAAGTACGCTCTGGACCCAGCTCCCGTTTTGTGGGTTGCTGGTGTTAGTGTTGCGGAACCTCTTGAAGTTGCCATGGAAATTGGAAACTGTCTTGTCCGTGTCTACCAAGGGCTTCACCTCTGTCCCTCGTTTCTTTTTTCTAAGTCTGCCAGGAAGCAATCGCCTTTGGATTTCTCTTCTAATGGGATGGAGCCATACAACATACCTTTTACTCTCTTAGAGCTAGAGTCCAGGCTTTCTGCTTGCCAGTCATCGGCAGCTGGGCCTGATGATATTCATATCTGTATGGTACAGCATCTGCATTCTATGACCCTTACAGCCCTTTTACATCTTTTCAGTCTTGTTTGGAAGCGAGGGGTTCGTCATCAATAATGGAAATCTGTCATTGTACTATGGTTTCGCAAAGCAGGCACCTCGGGACTTGATACCTCTCATTATCATCCCATTGATCTGACCAGTGTAGTCTGCAAGGTGAAGGAACGATTGGTGAATACATATCTGATATGTTGTTCGGAGACTCAAAATAGTCTTTCTCCTCGCCAATATGGCTTTTGCAAGGGCTGCTCCACTTTGGACCCCTTGTGATAAATGGTTTAAAACTGACAAGTTGCTCCACTTAGATACATATGTGTGAAATGTCTTTGCTAATAACCACTCTGTCCTAGCAGTCTTTTTTGATCTCGAGAAGGCATATGAAAGCACTTGGAGGTATAACACCTTAGCTCAGGACCACTCCTTAGGCCCCCAAGGTAATTTGTGTTAGTGCCTCGCTCTACTCAAACTTTGTTCAGGACGAGGGAGTTCCACAAAGTTTTGTCCCTAGCACTACCCTTTTTCTCTTATCTATAAATGACCTACCTTCTATTCTTCCATCGCATATTTGGTCATCACTTCACGTGTATGACTTCGCTATAACTTACGCAGGCGCTGACTGTCGACTGGTAGTGGCCTCCCTTCAGGATGCGATTGACCATGATTCCCTCTAGGCCACTTCTCATGGATTTAAATTTTCTAGTGTGATAACCCATTTCATTACCTTCACTAGGTGTCCTCTTGTCCCAGATATTCCATTGTATTTTCACGGCTCATGTATTACAGAATGAGATACAGTCAAGTTTCTTGGCCTTCTGTTCTATTGCCAGTTGACATGGAAAACTTACATTTTCTCTTTGAAAGAAGCTTGCCATGGGCGGCTGAATCTCCTTAAAATTCTTGCACAACATTCATGGGGAGCAGATCAAAGGACTCTCCTCCTTTTGCATTCCACCCTAGTCTTGTCCAAGCTGGGTTATGGCAACCATGTCTATTCTGTGGTTTCTCCTACAACTCTTTCTAAGTTAGATCCCCTTCATCATCAGGGTCTTTTGTTCATCCCCTGTTGAAAGCCTCTACACTGATGCGAATGTTCTTTCCTTACCCAATCATCGTGATACTCATTGCCTTTGTTACTTTGCCCTTTCTCATGACCTTCATGTCCCTTCTACATAGTGCTAGTCACGGCATTATTCCGCCCCTCCCCCCACACGTACCAAGATGTGCAAGAAAGGTATAAAATACCGACAATATGATAGTTAAGACATGTGCAACATCTGGATATCGGCTGCTACAACTAACCCATCCTTTGGGTACGACCTACTTCCTTTATTGACAACGTATCGCCCACACAGTGGGCTTTTTCAAGTCACAAACAGATCTACCTGGGGTGGAAGGTACGCGAGCATTTATAGTCAGATTCAGAATATTGAGGTCAGGTGGAGAATGCTGCATCTGATGATCTACCGAGTGAGGTTATAGAGTCTAAAATCTTGGGTAGCTTGGAAGGGAGATTGGATAAGTTGTGAGCAGACCTTCTGCAGTGTTCTTCCATTCCTATGTTCTTATGTGGGATAGCGATGAAGGAGTTTCTTCACAAGTGGTTCAGCTATGTTATAGAAGCCATTGTTCTGGTTGAAATTGTTGGTTATAGAGATAATCGATGATTCCAGGATTCTTCGGTATTGAGTGTTGTCTTCTGTGGCGATAAGTCTTGAGTTTCTGTAGTTTATCAAGTGGTTGTGTGAATTGCGATGTTGTACACAGACATTCCTTGTATCGTCAGACCTGCTTGCGCATTGGTTTTCTGAAATACGTTTTTAGAGGTCTCTTGATGTTTCGCCCACGTATAATTTGCTGCAGTCATTACAAGGGATTATAGATTTGTAGATGAATGGTTCAGAGAACCGACATGTTGATAAATTAGACACATGTGCAACTCTCCTACGTATGGACTGATGAAGCCACTGTGTGGCGAAACGTTTCCTCAATAAAGATACCCAAGAGTTGCACATGTGTCTAATTTATCCACAAGGGATTATGTATACCCCTGCAGAGGATGGAGGCTTGTCCTGTCTACTACTGGTGATGTCCTTGATGGTCGTGGTTGTGGAGGTAGATACTTGGAATGATGTATTGGAAAAGATGTTGGAAACATGTTTGGCAATGGAGTTGGTGGGGAGGACTATGTATCTCTTCTCAGCAGTGTCTTCTCTGGGTGTGTTGAAGATGTTTAATGCCCGCCGTCTGCAGTCTCTGATGAAGTGACGAGGATAGTGGAGTTTAGAAAATACTTGTTCAATTATAGTGCATTCTTCCTCAAGAAACTCATTGCTGCAGATTCTGAGGGCACGCAGGAAGAAGCCTAAAATTACACCACGTTTAGTTTTGGTGTCGTGGTGAGAGTAGAAGTGGAGAAGATCGTTTTGGTTGGTGGGTTTTTGATAGACTTTAAAACGAAGTTCATGGTCAGCTTTGCAGAGAAGAAAATCAAGGAAAGGAAGAGTGTTGTCGACTTCTTCTTCAAGTGTGAACTGGTTTGAAGGCTCGACCTGGTACTCGCGTACCTTCCACCCCAGGTAGATCTGTTTGTGACTTGAAAAAACCCACTAATAATAAAGGATCACATTAAACTGCATATGTGTTTATATTTCCATTGTGTCGGTGTTTTATACCATTTATTTCCACGACCTACTTCCACTGGGGAATCCCGCCTACCAGTGACTATGCCCTCGTCTGCTGCACGTCCTTATCCACTGACGCCTATATAACCGCCAGTCTTCTTGCCTTTGCTCCAGATTCTCCTCCACCACAATGCTGTGAACACTAACTCCAAGGCTCAGGGACTGATTACCTCATCTTTTGTATATAGTTCTACTGTCTTCTAATTATGTCCAAGAATCTGTATTGATAAAGTCACTGGATAGCAAAACGTCTACAATAAAGATATCCAGATGTTGCACGTGTCTTAACTATCACACGTTTTATATATTATATATATATAAAATATATATATATATATTATATTTATATATATATATATATATATATATATATATATATATAATATATATATATATATATATTATATATATATTTATTATTTACACACTTTCTGAGGTTTAATACTTCGTGCTGCATACTTTATGCTTAATCACATCCCACAGCCATGTAGGAAGACTCACACAAATTCTAGAGGGTTTGGAGAAGTATATTCCATGCCTCATGTAGAGCAGCCTCCAGCCGAGGGATGGAAGTGATATCCTTGCCCAGTAAACTTTGTTTCACTATTGACCAGAGGTTCTCAATAAGGTTGAGGTCTGGGGAATTGCTTGGCCAGTCATTAAAAGAATCTCACTTCACAGTCCTTAAGCTACTGAACTATAGATTTGGCGGTATGACAAGGTGCACCATCCTGCATAAAAACCGTAGCCCCATACTTGTCAAATGCCTCAGGTAAATTGTCACACAATAATTCCTGGTAATTATACAGGTTCATATACTTGTGTTTGGGAAGCACAATGAGTTCACCTACACTCTGAGCAGTGAAACACCCCCAAACCATGAGCATGTCTGGGTGTTTGGTGGTCCCACAGGTGTAGTGTGGGTGTAGTGGACCACTACCTCTGGGCCGCTACACATGTCCCCCATGGTTACAGGTGACGGTGAAGGTTGCTTCATCACTCCAGAGTACTTCAGACCACTGTTGAGGGTTCAGTGAAGATATTTCTTTGCATAATCCAGCCTACGATTCTTCTGTGGCTTAGAGAGGATCGGTTTCTTAACCTGGCAGTGACTGCTGTAGCCTAGTTCTGATGCATGTCTGTTAACAGTTCTTACAGACACCTCTGAGAGAAGATGTAGGTTCTTTTCTTTCAATTCTCTAGCAGTTATCTTAGGTGTACTCTCTAACTGTTTCTTTAACACAGTTAAGGTATGAACAGATGTTTTCCTCGAGGTGCCAGGCTGAGGTTTGGCAGACAGTAACTCAACACCGCCAGCAACCTTGAAATGCTGCACCCAGTTTCTCACTGAATGCTCACACACATCAACATTATCCAGTATTTCTTTCGTCTGGTGCCCAGCTTTGTGAGCTATAGTTTCAGAAGTTAAAGACTTCCTTTTACCCATAATCAAACATGTATAGCCCCAAAACCAAATAGAGCACTGGACGAAAAATGGGACGGACGAGAAACAAAGTGCAACACTTCCTCTCACCACGGTAGACGGTAGCCACATGAGCACTGAAGAGTAACTGTGGAGTGTGGAGCCAGGCTGTGACATTATGCTAGCAGTTGCTACCCGGCATTATGCACTGACGAGAAAGACCCCCTGTATGGTAGGCCTTTGGTTTTTGTCACGGCATTATGTCGGGTGAACACCCTGTAGGTTGGTCTCAGACGTTAATAGAAGCCAGCTATTCGTTTAGCACCCCTGCTTACTCTGACCTTTTTCTCTTCGTCTTCACTCACTCCAGTCTTTTCTCTAGTTGTCTCTCTTGTATTTTCATGTAGTGTCTGCCTTTTCCTTTTTCCCTTAGGAGGTTCCTACGGTTCATGTCTGTTGTTCCCTACTGCTGTTCACCAGACCTCTTCTACCTACAGCTGCTTCTCGCTCTCTTTTTCTTGATCACTCCCAGTCACATTCTTATGCCGTTGCTGTTTATACAGATGGTTCTAAATCTGACGGTGTTGGGTTCGCAGCGGTATTCCCTAACGATGTTGTCCGGGGCCATTTGTTAGACCCCAGACAGTATTTTTACCGTCGAGTTTTATGCCATCTTCATAGCACTTCTCCGTATTACATATATGCTTCCTTCGGCATTTGTGATCATTTCAGATTCCCTCAGCACTTTACAGGTCATTAAACAATTTGATTCCCCTCATCCATTGGTCCTTTGTATTTAATTTGGGTGCACCTTCTGGCTAGCAAAAACGAAGACACCATTTGCTGTTGGGTCCCTGGACTTGTTGGTGTACTGGGCAATGAACAGACGAATGCTGCTGCGCGGTCAGTGCTACTTGATCTTCTGGTTTCCTATGAAGGTATTCCATTCAGAGATTATTTTACAGTCATCTCTGCCCATCTTTGCGACCATCAGCAACAATGGTGGTTGGACATGCACCATAACAAACTGCACTCTGTTAAACCACTTTTAGGTTTGTGGACATCTTACCACCATTGCCGTTCTCCAGAGAATGCACTCTTCATTCTAGACATCGGCCATACTCGTCTTATCCTCGCCCTCGCCTACCGCTCTTACCTTATCTTCCTTTCTTGCAGACGGCCCTGACTTACGATCACCTTTTGACTTTTTATCAGCAACTGCTTTACTATACAAACTTTGATGCATAACCCTTAGCGTACCTTCCAGCTCTTTTCTTCCCTCACCTCTGATTCCCTCTCCACCTTGCTGTTTATAGCCCCGGTATTATTTTCTGCCCCACAGTGCTGCATAACCCTTGTCAGTTTAGCGCTTTATTTGATTATAATAATATTACAACAAACTAAAACACTAAAACATAAAACAGATACAGAATAACGTAACAACACAATTCATTTTAAGTTCAACAAAATACACAAATACAACACACTGGAACAATCTGAGCGGAAGGTAATCAACAGAGGCGAATGTTCACACTAACGATGCTCTTCACTTAATTTAAACTTTTTACAGTAAAATTGTTAATGATGTTTGAATGTTTATGTTCACTCTGCCTGAGTTTGACTTTGTTTCTAAATGAAGAAATGTAAATGGTTCAAATGTTTCACAATAATATATACAGCACATGAGAATTATGTGTTCGATAAGTTTATTATACTACAGTTGACTGCATGGATATTGTAGGTACAATAAACAAGCCACTACTATCCACAGGATGGATATTGTAGGTACAATAAACCAGCCACTACTATCCACAGGATGGATATTGTAGGTACAATAAACCAGCCACTACTATCCACAGGATGGATATTGTAGGTACAATAAACAAGCCACTACTATCCACAGGATGGATATTGTAGGTACAATAAACAAGCCACTACTATCCACAGGATGGATATTGTAGGTACAATAAACAAGCCACTACTATCCACAGGATGGATATTGTAGGTACAATAAACAAGCCACTACTATCCACAGGATGGATGTTGTAGGTACAATAAACAAGCCACTACTATCCACAGGATGGATATTGTAGGTACAATAAACAAGCCACTACTATCCACAGGATGGATATTAGGGCACAATAGACCAGCCACTACCATCCATAAGATGGATATAGGGTGCACAATAAATTAGCTACTATCATCCACAGGATGGATATGTGGTACACAATAAAATAGGAATTACCCTCCATAGAATGGATACAGGGTGCGCAATAAACCATCCACAAGATGGATATAGAGAAGACACTTAGGAAGCCACTACCGTAAACTAGCCACTACCGAATACTACTACTACTACTACTACTACTACTACTACTACTACTACTACTACTACTACTACTACTACTACTACTACTACTACTACTAATACTAATAATAATAATAATAATAATAATGTTAATATCTTTATTTCTACAAGTACATGTACAAGGTATACAGGCCTAGCTGACATTAATGACATACTGCTATACAGAAAGCCCCTTGTTATTACCTGGAGTTTACCTGGAGTGAGTTCCGGGGGTCAACGCCCCCGCGGCCCGGTCTGTGACCAGAGCATTTCGGGCAAATTAGGTCAATTTTGACCCAAGATGCGACCCACACCAGTCTACTAACACCCAGGAACCCATTTCACTAATGGGTGAACATGGACAGCAGGTGCCGTAAGAAAACACGTCCCAGTGTTCTCATCCGTACCGAAGATACAAAATAAATCCCCCCTGACAATAGATCGTTTACGCAGGAAGAATTCTCCCCCTTTTTCACTGTGAAAATAAAAGGGAACCGGGAGCAAGACTAGTAACCCCTTTTCAATAATTCAAGAGAAAAGAAAAAAATAAAATTTTTTGGGGGTTTTTAAATTTGGGCGGGGGTGAGTTGGGGAATGTAGAAAAAATTTAATTTTAATGTTAAATGAGAAAAAACTGCATGCTATGGTTCTGGGTGAAACGGTTAAAATGTGATGGAAAATTTTTTGGGGGAGGTGTAAATGGGATTGGTTAGAATATCTGTGAGTTTCAAGCAAAGGAAGGAGTACGGTAGAATGATCGTTCATGCAAAAAAAAGGGGAATACAATGAATGGTTGTGATAAAGGGGTTTTTAAAAACCAACAAAGTTGAAGAATTGAGACCTTATGCAACACAAGGAAAAAATAAACACATGTCAACACGGGAATCTTTATTGTAGACGTTTTCCCATCCAGGGCTTTTCAATACAAATTCTAGGACATAGCTTGGAGACAGTAGGACTTATACAAAGAGAGGTAATCAGCCCCCTAACCCTTTGGGTAGTAGCACCTACCGATCCCTTTTCCCTGTTGCTTCCTAAGCCGCAACCCCTTCCCAAAAACGAATACTCCACCTAAAAAAAGGAAATGTATGGCCCTTTTGTGGGGTACTCCAAACTTAAATTTTATTTGGGGAAAAGAATTATTTTAAAAAAATGGCCAAAACCTTTGATAAACCCAAAACTTTTAAGGGAACCAAAATCGCCTCTTGAGGTGGACTTGGCACCAGGCTTTTAAGTTTTAGTTTGTGTATATCAATGGTTCATCAATTATTTCTCTGTTGGGTTAATCATGATGTCAGTAGAAGATTTCTTGCCTTACACGACTTCATATTTTTGAACTTTGTCCTCGCCTATTCTTTTTATCCTTACTATAAATCTTGGTATGGAGGAGTGGAGGGAAAATTAAAAGATAGGAGTAGCGAGGGGGAAAGTAAAAAGTTTTTAATTTCCGGCTACTTTTTAAGGTAGGGTAACTCAAGGGCCCCCCTGTTTTCCCCCCTTTTTTTTTTCCCCCTCCACGAAAGTGATAGTTTTTTATTTCCGGGTACTTGTTAAGGGGGGTAAGTCAACTCCCCCCTATTCCGCCTTTTTTTTTCCCCCCCCCCCGAAGGTGACGTGTGGGGCTCCCGTCCCCAAAAAGTAACACTAACTCACCTCCCAGCCTACTGAAGTCATGCCTCCTTGTATTTTATGGGTTTATTTTTTAAAACTTCACTTTTGACCAATAATAAACTTAGTCCTTTCAGTCTTGCTCTAAGTTGACTGTTATAATAGTCGCCACATCTTTTAGGTATTGTACTTATCATGGAGAGTGATTTCTTAAGCAGTGGGTAACCTGTCTATCTTTCCAGCTTGGATTACAGAGAGGGTCACCTGCCAATCAACGAGTTGAACTGATGGAGATGGACTAATGTCCTGAGACTTCCTCTTTTTGGATTTAATTACCTGTGCACCTGTATGAAGTAGCAGGATATAACCCCTCATCATTGCAGTGGAAAAAATCTGCTTTCCTATCATCTAGACTGAGTATTCACGGATAGACTCTGTGAAGAACGAGCCGGTGGGTTGTCATCAACACCTGCGCCCCCCCTCCCATCATTGGCAACAGCTATGATTTCAACAACAAGCAGTGTCACCAACACCAGACACCCAAGTTTTATATTAGCGTTGAATTCAGTTATCATTTATATTTTTCATTTTTCATTTTCTTTAATGTAGGATTAATACTTCATATTTAAGTGTTTTATATTTTATATTTTCTAAATATTAAAGTGTTTATGTTTGTCAGTTTTTATTCTTTTTCTATACATTAATTTTCCTGAGGAGGAGCCAGCCTTAGAAATACTGGCTGAAGTTGTTACAGGGCTGAGTAAGCCTTCACAGCACCCGGCATCCACTGCTCCAAACTCGAGGAAGCGCTGACTAAGACAACAACAACCCAACTGATGTTCGGTTTGTCTGAGTGTATATACACATAGTGTTTATGATGTTTATAAACAGAAATTAAGAGACAAGATTGTGTTAAAGTTTGTTTCTTACAGATGTACCTGTTATATTAAAGGAACTTATATATAAAGTGTAAGCTTTCAAATACATATTAACAGTGACATTTATATGTGTAAGTAATATTCACGTGTGATTTACAGTTATACAGTGACATTTATAGTGTATAGTGAATGAAGTGTATAACGTTATTTACGATTAATCATCGTGGTCAGGCTGACACAGCAAACTCAAGCCATAAACACCAGCCATATGTACTGTGTACCCTTCATGGTCATTGACCCTGAGGTTAAGCTTAGTTGGGTCAGTAGTGTCTGACTCGATTATTGCTGACTTAAGCATACAAAAACTCAGCTGTTTTAAGCAGTACATGTTTTTTAAACACTCTAAGTGTGGTGCTAGAATTTTCAGTATCCCATTAAAACGGCTTGTTTGAAACTCGTTCAGTCTTTACAGACAAAGATTACACAATTAGAAAATCTAATTTCAGTCTGTATAGGATTAACTCAAGATACAAACATAGATTTTGATGATCTTGAAGTCAAATTTTAATTACTTACACAACGCTGGATATAATTAATTCAGACTATACACATTATGAAAATAAATTTCTTGAATCAAACCCATCTGAGGATGAAATTAAAAATGTTTTGGATACTTTTAGTAATCAACAATTAAGGTGGACAGGAGTACAGGCTATCGGGCCACAAAACCTGACACAGAGACCTACTGTAACTAGGGGTTTCAAACACCTGTTACACCTGAAAACAACAACAAGTGTCCCATTACCAAGCTTACCTACATTGTCATTACCTATTTTCCAAGGTCATAATTATGAAGAATTCATTAGTGGTTTTCAATCCATAGTAAATTCACGAACAGACATAGATGAGATTTGCTAATTCAATTATCTTAAATGCCCTTGTGTTCCCCTCAAGGAAAGGGTTTCCCTTGATGTTGGTGAGGGGCTCTTGAATTTAGGGAATTGGATTTGTGCTCCTTCCCCAAATTTAAAGCCTGAATGCCTCCACATCCCCCCCCAGGCGTTTGTTTTAATCCTCTGGGTTTAGCGTTTTCCCCCTTGATATAATAATAATAATTAAATGTCTTGTGAAGAGAGAACCCTATGACTAAATTAAGTCATTTCCGGTGGTTAAAGGTAATTATCAAATAGCCTTACGTGTCTTAGCAGACAATTACTTTGATGATGACAAGGCTAGAGTTAGACATGTAGTCTTAATATCAAGCTTGAAGCCACCCAAACATTGTTATTCAGACTTACAGGCTTTAGAATCATTTTTAGACATAGTCTCAGATCTCTAGGTGCTAAATATGACCTAAGGCAATGTGATTGGTTTATCAGTGGTATTGTACAAGATAAGTTGTCACCACAAACTATTGAACGATTAAATAATATATGTTCAATAAACGCTATTTCACTTGTGAGGAAATTAGCAATGGTTTACAAACAATAGTTTCATGCATGCAAGAAAAACGAGACAAGATGAAAAATCCACAAATCCAGTGGATAAAAAACCCTTCAACTCAGTATAGAAAGAGTATACCTACTCCCACTAAACCACATAATTGGAAATCCCATATAGGCATTTATCAAGCTGTGAATACAACAGACAGTAAACAAGCTGTCACTCATAAACGTACTCCAAAATGTGTACTTTGTGATGGAACACATTGGGCACAGTATTGTATTAAATACCCATCAATGGAGGCACGTAAACAACGTGTTCATCAGCTGAAAAGGTGCATGAAGTGTTTAGGTGAACACAAGGGAGGTAAATGCTCACTGAAGAAGTGTTTTAAATGCAAGGGTATGCATCATACAACATATGCCCAAATACTTTTGCTGGGAAAAGAAGAAGACTTCCACAGAATCACGAAGTCAACAAGCAACAGCATTAAATGTGAGAGATAAGTTTAAAGCAACTGCTCTACCGATAGCTCGAGTTGAGTTATCTAATAAATACACAAAACCAATGTGCTAACTTATTTGATCAAGGCTCACAAAGGTCCTTCATAGGAAGAACAGTGTTGCAGAAAATGAATAAACAACCCTATGCCAAAATACAGTTAGATATAGCTGGTTTTTTCCACAATTCTGGTAAAAAAGACATATGACCTAGCCAGAATCACTGTTGGTCTAGGAAACAGGAAAAAGACAGTAGAAACTGTGGTAGTAGATGATTTGCCTAAGTCTGTGCAGATCCAAGGATTTAAAAAAAACAGTTGCAGCAGTGAAAGCAGCTAAGGTCAAGTTAGCCCGTCCTGACATACAGACGGACACTTTAGTCCAATTGATTTAATCATTGGAAGTGATTATTATCACTGTTTTGTGCAAAATATGTAAGTAAACATGATCTTCACTTGCTGAAAGCAGCAGGAGGTCACATGATATGTGTCCCATTCCCCTCCAAAGTGGGAAAGAAGCTGATATTGATCAGTGGAAATGTACTAGTTTTCGAGAATAAACGCTGACATGTAAACCCCAGCAAAAAAGATCATTACTGAGAAAGAAAAGAAAGAACCAGTTGATAAGTTGTGGGATTTAGAAGCGATAGGTATTGATTGAAAAAAAACCAAGCCCACAAGAGTCTCAGACTTATAACCAATATTTGGACACTGTCAAATATAAAGATGGACAGTACTGGGTTAAGTTACAATGGAAATTAAATCTACCACATCTGCCTAGCAATTATCGCATGGCTTTCGGACAGATGAAAGCACAAATACATGAGCTCAGGAAGAATCCAGAGCTACTGACTGTCTATGATAATATCATACAAGAACAGTTGGACAATAAATTCATTGAGGAAATAGTCGAAGATAAGTTGAAGACAGAAGCTCATTATCTCCCGCACCATGGAGTCAGAAAAGATTCTGAAACCACTCCACTACGTGTTGTATATAATTGCAGCGCACGTGCAAATAATGCAATTAAGGGAACTTATCAAGGAAGATTTCCCTGAAGCTGAAACTCCTGATTGCGACAATATGCTGGGACTTAATTGGAACACACAGGAAGATACCTTGAGTCTCAAAAAGATAAACAATAAATCATGCAGTACACTGACTAAATGTAGTTTACTGTCAGAGGTATCACAATGTTTTGATCCTCTAGGACTCGTCTCACCAATTACCATAAAGGGTAAAATACTTATGCAAGATGCATGGAAGCTCAAAATTGGATGGGATGAGAACTTGCCTCTAGAAATGAGTCAAGCATGGGATGAAATATCCAGGGAGTTTAAGCAACTTCATCAAATTAAATTTCCCAACAATAGGTCAAAAGGGGGAAACAAGTACACATTACATGTGTTCTGTGATGCGTCAACCAGAGGTTATGGCGCTGTAGCTTACATGAGTAATGCGAAGGAAGTACACTAAATTTCTTCAAAGGCCCGGGTAGCACCCTTGAAGGTCAGAACAGTACCACAATTGGACTGACGCACTTACGTAGGGACAAAATTAGCTGTCTATCTCAACAAAGTACTTGATCATCTCACTATTGAGAAAACCGTGATCTGGAGTGATAATGAAGCAGTTCTCCAATGGTTAAGAAATAGTAAGAGCAAGTTGGTCTATGTACAGAATAGAGTAGCAGAAATAAAAGAGATGCAGAGAGAATATCTCTTTCTCCACATCTCTACCCAAGAGAATCCAGCTGACTTGTTGTCACGTGGTGTCCCACTCAAGAAATTTGTGGATAATAAATTATGGCTCCATGGACCGAACTGGCTCTCTAATGAAAATAACTGCCCCCAGCACAAAGGAAAAGCTGACCTAGTACTTTTGCTTCCTTGCCACTTCCTCGATGAAGCAAAGCAGAATGTTTAAATCTTGCTGTCTTAAGCATAGACAACAATGACCACTATCTTTACTATGGTAATAAAGTGGGAGCAGGATTTTCCTTAATTGTCCTGCTAAGGTAAGAGATGTACTGTCTCTTATTAAAATACACTCTGCAACACTGGACTGCAAGGAGCAGCGGTCGCTTGACCACGTCGCATACACGTACTGCATCTGCGATCAATTACCCACTGTAACAGTAAACAAGATGCTTGCCCCTTCTGAAGGGCTGGGCCCCTCAGTGACTCAAAAGGGCTGAAAGTCTGAAGGGGGAAGAAACCCCCCTCCTGGAGAAAATTTTCTCCACACTGGGGGGGCGGGCGGAGGTTCGCTGCAGGTGAACTAAACATCACATAACATTAATTTAAAATTTCTCACCTCGCCACCACTGCTCATTGTCTTACCTGAACAGCTTTAGTCTGTGTGGTATCTGGAAATCACTATTTTTTTTTCACACTTGTGTAATCCCTAACGGCACTATTTTATTCTATATTGTCCCTTATCACGTACACCTTTGTTTTAAAAACATCACCTGACCCGATGAGTCCTTTGCATCCAGGATATAATGTCAAGGGACCATTGGGACCTCACCATCATTGTGTCTATAATCACATTCACCAGGTCTTAAGGACTTATGATTTTCAGGAACAACCAGTTTCCATATAAGTGTTTCTCTATGAGGTGAGATAGACATCTCAGGCCAAATTTTTCTCCCAAACGTCAATCACTTTATTAAGGTGTTTGAATTTTACGTCTGAGTTTGTATTCAGGTTCGAAAAAAGGAATGATCCTCATGATTTCTTTATCAATCATGGTAGGAAACAGGTTCGAGCCTTCTGCCATGGAGTAAAAAAATTTTGGGGAAAAAAAGATGGACTTAACACTTCTAAATTGTCCAGATCATCGGTAACATATTTAGAGTTGACAGTGTGTAGATTTACACTGGACCAATAATTTTAACAAAACAGTTGACAAAGTTTCCCATCAAGGTGTACATCTGTTTGTTCACTAGTGCACGACTAGAGAAGTCCATCTAGAAGTAGCCACTGTGACATGTCTGCTGAAAACTTTTTATCAAATATTCAGAAGGTTGCAGCCAGAAGGCTGTCCCAGACTGATGATTTCAGATAATGAACGAACATTGTTTGAGCTGGTGCTGCTTAATAGAGCAAGATCTTTGATCAACCGAAAAGGGTAAAAAAAAAAAAAAAAAAACAACAATGCTGAATCACGCAGATGTCGTTGGAGATACATTCCGACCTAAATACTCCATGGCATACGGCGGATTTTTATGAAAGAATGATCGGCATTTTAAAACATGTTTAGGAAGACTCTTCATCGTCAGGGAATCGACTAAGAAGAAATTCCGTACATTTGTGACTGACATAGAAATAGAATCAACAACAGACCTCCTAACATATGTTACAGATGATCTGGACACTTTTAAAAGTGTAAAGTCCATCTCATACTCCATGGCAGAAGGCTCGTACCCGTGTTCCGTCCCTATGAATGATAAAGAAATCATAGAGATCCTTCATATTTCAAACCTGAGCAAAACTCAGCGTAAATTCGAACACCTTAAATAAAGTGATTGAACGTGGGAGAAAATTTGGCGAGAAGACTACTCGCCTCATTGAGAGAACACTTCTATGGAGCGTGTTCCTGAAAATCATAGTCCTTAAGACCTGGTGACATAAGAGAAATATCGACAAAGAATGTCCGAGGTCCCAATGGCCAAACTTTGAAAAATTGTGACCAAAAATCCAGAGCAAATGGAATCAACAGGACAGTTGATGTTTTAAGCAAGGTTTTAGTGAGAAAAGCGACAATAAATAAACTAGTGCGCCCCGTTAGAAATACTACATTGTTGGAACACAAAAATTAGTGATTCTCCAGAAACCACACAGAACTAAAGCTGTTCAGAAAAGACAAGGAGCAGTGGTGTCGAGTGAGAAAATTAAAGTAATGTTAAGTGAAGAATAGTTCACCTGCAGCGAACCTCCACCGCCCCCCAGAGATGAGAAAATTTTCTCCATGAGGGGGGTAAAAATAAAATCAGCCCGCCCTTCAGCCCCTTCAGCCTTTCAGCCCTGAGTGTGCCAGCCCTCTCAGAAGGGGCAACGTCCTTTTTACTGCTACAGTGGAGTAATTGATCGCAGGTGCAGTACGATAGCAACGTGGTCAAGCGACCGCTGCTCCTTGCAGTCCAGTGTTGCAAGTGTATTTAATAAGAGACCAGTTACACTCTCCTTAGCAGACAATTAAGGAAAATCCTGCTCCCACTTATTACCATAGTAAAGAAAGTGGACATTGTTGTCTATGCATAAGACAGCAAGATTAAACATTCCTGCTTTGCATCGTCGAGGAAGTGGGCAAGGAAGCAAAAGTACTAGGTCAGCTTTTTCCTTTTGCTAGGGCAGTGACGGGCGTGGGGGGGCGTTTGTGCGTCTTCAGATATACTTATTTGACTCTAGCTTGATAGTGACAACAGATTGCCATGATAACCAACAAAAACTATCTGAGCGTTAGTGTAGAACAAAGTGGTCTCAACAAACACATAAACACAACAGAGAAGTTGTAATCACTTCTTAGTGATATTGTGTGAACAATTATTGATGAACAGTGTAACAACGAGTGTTGCCATCCAACAGAGTGTATGTGCGACATTCTTCAAAAGAACACAATTCTTCATCAACTCAACGTATATATCCGGGCAATAATTAAAGTCAGATACATTATACCCATAAGTGTTCTAACTCGTGATGTACTACTATTACTGTGGCAGTTGAGGGTAAAAAAAATAAAATCGGAGTTGGTCACTTATCATAAACCCCGGTGATATGCGACCATTGTAAGTCCCAACACAAGTAATTTAGTCACCCATCAGTGAATGAAATATGCTGACATAACACCCCCTAGGGTAATTTATATTAACCCTTAACAATTATAACTCATTTACAGCCCTTTTATAGATGACTTCGAACCGCTTCTCAATACCCTCGTCTGCAGGAGTGGTGTTGTGCAGCCGATGACTTTTCTTTCTAAGTTAAGTTCCCTATATTTAAACTTAGCTGGTAATGCCATTTCTCAACAAGTACACTCACACCATGAGTACACTCTGTTTTATTTGATTGATTGCCCCCTGTCTCATCTGCAACATCTTAATGTAACAGAGAACAGAGTAAGACAACTCATCTCTCTCCTGACCCCAGCCGGAGCCAGGTTTCATGCATCAATGCAAGCATTAGGGATACACATGCCCTACCCTTCCTCGAACCTTCTTATCCCTCTGCAATCCTACTCGCTGTCGTACCTATAATTCATTCAAAAATAACTCAACAAGCTTATTTTCCTGTATTTTTTTACGCTGTTTTATCCCATTGTTCCTTATACAAATGATCTCAGCATTAGTCGTATATGTTATCCCTATCATTACCCCTCTTTCATTTACATTAACAAGCACAACTGCTCTAACACTATATACCTTCTTGTTTTTAACATTTATATAAAACCCATCTATCCCAGATGCATTCCCCCCGCTTTCTCAATTCTACAACTCATACTTCATGCACATTCCCCACACTTTTATACAGCTCATCCTAACTGTCCCAATGTTTCATTCTGTTTCGTCTCATTCATCATTATCCAACATTTCTTCCGAATAATCCTTCATGTTCCCATTAAAAAGCATATACCATCCACTAACCATCCATAAGATGGTAAAGGGTGCACATATAAATTAGCTACTATCATCCCACATGATGGATATGCTGGTATACAACAATAAAATAGGAATATACCTCCATAGAATGGATACAGGGGCACAATAAACCATCCACAAGATGGATATAGAGAAGACAACTTAGGAAGCCCCTACTACCGTAAACTAGCCACTACCGAATAATAAAATACTAATAATTATAATAATAATAATATAATAATAAAATAATAATAATATAATGGATAATAAACTTTATTTCTACAAAGTACATGTTACAAGGTATACAGGCCTAGCTGACATTAATGACATCCTGCTATACAGAAAGCCCCTTGTTAAGCAGAGCAAATTTCGGGCAAAAATAGGTCCAATTTTGACCAAGATGCGACCCAAAACCAGTCCTACTAACACCCATGAACCCATTTCAACTAATGGGTGAAACATGGACAAGCAGTGCCGTAAGAAACACGTCCCAGTGTTTTTTTTGTTTTGTTTTTTATTTTCGGCCGGTTTCTCCCGGCCCGGTTCTTTTCCAAATTAGTGGTGACCCGGCCTTTGGCTCCCAATCTGGGAGTGTCTCGAGACATTAGTCTCCCATGGGAGGAGGTACAGTACCTCCTATCTTTGGGACCAAGTGTCCCCAGGCCTGCCACAAATTCCCCGCCCTCACGGGGCTCGTAGGTAGAAGCTAGGCCTCTGGACTGCCCATCTACTACCCCGCCTCAAAGGGGCTTCGTGGGGATGGCAGTCTTATTGAAGCTTGCAGATGGTAGCAAGTGCTCAGGCCTCTCTGACCTTTTTTTGTCTCAGTTTCTCATCCGTAACCGAAATAATACACAATAAAATCGCCCCTGAACAAAAAGCAATCGCTTACCAGGAAGAATTCTCACCTATTTTCAAACTGTGAAAATGAAAGGAACCGGGATCAAGCGACTCGTAACGGTTGCGTGCCTTCTACAAATAATTACACAAGTAAAAAAAAAATATAATTTTTGGTGGGTTGAATGTGCGTGGGTGTAGATAGGGAATGTAGAAAGAATAAATTTTGAATGTTATAAGTGATAGGAAACGGCAATGCTATGGTTCTGGGTGAAACTATGTAAATGTGATAGGAAAATTTTAGTGGGGAGGTGTAAATGGGATTAGGTTTGAAGTATCTGAGATCCCAGAGCTTAAGGAAGGAGTAGCGGTAAGAATGATCGTTCATGCAAAGAAAATGGGAATCAAAAGAATGTGTTGTGATGAAGGTTTTGAAAACCAACAAAGTAGCAGAATTGAGACACATATGACAACACATAGAAGAAATTAAGACGCATGTGAACATCTGGATATCTTTATTGTAGACTTTTCGCCATCCAGTGTCTTTATTACAATACAAAATCTAGGACAAAGCTTGGCGACAGTAGACTATATACAGAAGATGAGTAATCAGTCCCTCACCTAGTAGTAGTTTTAGGGACTGATTTACCTCATCTTCTGTATATAGTCCTACTGTCTTCAAGTATGACCTAAATTTGTAATGATAAATCCACTGGATGGCGAAACTTACTCCAATAAAGATACACCAATGTTGCACATGTGTCTTAATTTCATCTTGTCGGTAATCTGTACTATCTTTCACAACACATGGGAATCTTTAAATTGAAAAACGTTCGCACACAGGTGGCTTCATCAGTCCAATACAAAGTAGAAATGGGTAAGGATGAGGAAGATTTTGAAGGTAATATCATTCCTCTCAAACCTTGAATCGATGTGTTCAGTGTCCATCACTCTTTAGGATTAGGTTAGATTAGGTAAGATCACAGGAAACAGGACAAATGTTTCCTGACGCGGGACATAGTCAGATGATGACCCGCCATTGGAGCTATTTGGTCATCTGACCGAGGCCTTCCTTCCGCTGGCTTACCGGTCCACCCCTTTAAAAATTATGGGTCATCTTATAACCATTGGTTTGTTTGCAGCATAGGAACCAGAAGGTGGCTTATATACTGCAGTCAGATTAGTCGAAGCAGGAGGAGGCGGGAACACAGAGGGACCCTGCCATTAGTGAAATTAGTCGTCGTCCAAAGGTTGGACAAGCGTTGAAGTCTTTGTACCAAGATCCCATGATGTTGCAGGTGTCTGACAGATGTGATGAACAGGGATAAAAGCCTTTCAGTGAGTATATGTACATGCCAAAATAAAGTGGTACGTACTCTTAGCATCACACAAAACAAACAAGGAGTGAAATCCATACTTACAGACTTGTGGGAAGAGGAATGTTAAATGAAAACCATCTCCCTAGGAAGGTTTCCTTTGATAACTCCTACTCGAGGTGGAGAGAAGAGGGGGGAGAAGTGTAATGGTAATGTTTTGCATACTCACTATTTCACAAGCAATTCAACCATTTATACTACCCTCCAACCGTTCATATATGCATCCAATCTTATCTAATGAATGTTTCCCTCACACAATTATGGTGTCAAGTGTTTCCACAGGAAAGTGTTCTTGGGCCATTGCCTATAGAATGACTACTTCATGACCTTTCAACTCATCACTAATGCCATGAACAAGGCAGGACGATTGCACTCTGACGCTGGGCTTATCCACGAGAGGATATGCCAGACAATTATTCCTAGATAAGCAGTAAGAATGAATAGGAGGTTGTTGGAATCGCGGGTGCAAAGCCCTTGGAGCGAAAATTGATTCCAACTGACTAAGATGAAACCACGTTGTAAAACCTTGCTGACAAATTGGCCAGGAACCTGACCACCACATAGACCGTATTTCACATCTGCTGACAGTAGAGATTCAAGAATCTGTACAAGGCACAAGAGCTGAGGAGAAATTTTCTCCAGGAGGGTGGGAAATCCGCCCCCTTCAGGCCCCTTTACAGTCCTTTCAAGCCCTGATGGGGCCCAGCCCTCACAGAAGGGGCAAGCGTCTTGCATATTTACTGCTACAGTGATGTAATTTATCGCAGATCAGTACGAGTATGCCACCGTGGCCAAGCTACCGCTGCTCCTTGCAGTCATAGGTTGCATAGTGTATTTTTAATAAGAGACAGACATCTGCTTACCTTAAGGTCAGACAAATAAGAAAAATCCTGCTCCCACCTTTATTACAGGAAGTAAAGAAAGTGAAAATGTTTGTCTATGCTTAAAGACAGCAAGATTTAAACATTCTGCCTTTGGCTCATCGAGGAAGTGGCAAGGAAGCAAAAGTACTAGGTCAGACTATCCTTTGTGCTAGGGGCGTGACGGCGTGGGCTTGTGGCAATCTTCAGATTACTTTTGGACTCTACAGAGAGTGACACTGATGCCCAAGATAACCAACAATGAACGATGTGTGGCGTTAGTGTGAACAAAGGAGTCTCACAAACACAATAAATTCACATTACAGAGAAGTGTAATCAACTTCTTAGTGATATTGTGTGAATAATTATTGATGAACAGTGTAACAAACGAGTGTAGCCATCCAACAGAGTGTAGTGCGACATTCTACAAGAACCTAATCTTCAATCAACTCCAACGATATCCAGGTATAATTACAGGTCATGATACATAATACCCAGGTAAGTGTTCTAACTCGGATGTACTACTATTGACTGCGCAGTTGACTAAAAAATTGTGAGTTGGACACTTATCATAAACCCCGTTGATATGCGGACCATTATGACCACACACGTAATTTTGTCATCCATCAGTTAAATAAAAAATGCTGATATGACAACCCCCTATTGGGCAATATATAATCTTACAAATTATAACTCCATGTGTATTTAACAGGCCCATGATAGATGACACGACACATCCAAGACCACGCCTGCAGGGCGGCTGACGCTGCAATGACTGTCCTTTCTAAGTTTAAGTTTCCCTAAAAATTAAACTACTGGAAATGCCATTTCTCCAAACATTTTGGTCCTTGAACAGATAAAAGGCCACACTGTGGTCCAAGTATGTAGTACTACAGTATATCAAATAACCTACGGCCAAGGTCCTTCGAGAAAAGCAGTAATACTAGTGTTTTACAATATAAATCAGTGATAAATGAGTCCCTCCAGACTCAATCACCCAGAGAATGGGGCAGCCAAAAAAAACGGGCAGCTCACCCAGCGATCACCCAAAAGAAAACGTGGAGCTGGGTGACACATCCAACAAGTAAACGGGGATGGCACCAGTGAGGGAAAAGTTTTTCCATAGATAGGGCGAACGAGGGAGTATACATTAACAATAGTTTCATTGCCTGCTACATGATAAGGTAGGGTAAGACCAAGCTCCCCCCCGCTGTTCCCCCGCCTTTTTTTTTTTTTCCTTATCCCCCTCCCCGAAAGTGATAGTTTCATTTCCGGCAACTTTTTTAAGGTAGGGTACTCAAGCTCCCAGCTATTCCATGCCTTATTCTTACCTCCCCCCCCCCCCCGAAAGGGTAACGTGTGGAGCTGCTCCAGTCCAAACAGTAGATCACTAGACTCACAGCTCCCTACACAACTGTAAGTACATGCTGCACTTGTAATTCTAGTGTATTTATTGGTTGAAAAAAGCATCCGCTTTTGACAATAATAGAAACTATAGTCCTTTCAGTCTTGCTCTAAGTTGACTGTTGTAAACGATCACTCACATCATAATATAGGAATTGTACTTATCATGGAGAGAGATTTCTTAGCAGTGAGAACCTGACTATCTTTTCCATGCTTGATGACAGAGGAGGTCACCAGCCAATCAATAGTTGAACTGATGGAGATGGACTAACGTCCTGAGACTTTCCCCTTTTTTTGGATTTAAATACCTGTGCTCCTGTATGAAGTATAGCAGGATATAACGACTCATCATCATGCAGGGAAAAAACCTGCTTTCTCTATCATCTAAACTGAGTATTTAACGTATATAAGACTCTGTGAAGAACGAGCCGGTGGGTTGTCATCAACACCTGCGCCCTTCCCCCCATCATCGGCAACAGCTACGATTATCAACAACAAGTAGAGTCAACCAACACCAACAACCCAAGTTTTATATTGTAGGCGTTGAATTCATTATCATTCATATTTTTCATTTTTCACTTTTCTTTAATGTAGGATTAATACTTCATATTATAAGTGTTTTTATTTTATATTTTTCTAAATATATAAAGTGTTTTATGTTTGTCAGTTTTTAATTCTTTTTCTATACATTATTTTCTGAGGAGCAATAGCTTAGTAATACTGGCCTGAAGTTGTTACAAAAGGGCCTGAAGTTAAGCCTTCAACAAGTGGCGACCTTGCCAGGATCAACTCTACTGAATTCAAGATTCAGAATCTCGAATCTACCCATTGGGAACTTCAAACGCCTCATAACCAAAGAGGGTTACCACCAGCCATGAGTAATCATATTCCTATGGAAGGACTATACCAGAACAGGTATTTAAAATGATAAGTGATTGTTATAGTCTCAATTTATTGATAATGTTTCAAGTCAAGGCAGGAAAACTAGTTAATTCTGGCCATGTATTTTTTGTGTGAGCTTGAAACACATTGGAGGATTAGACTCTAGGGACCTGAGAATTTTCCAGTTACAATTTTTGGTGATAAGATTGGATTGGTCAAGAGACCCATTCTACTTCTGTTTGCTCAGATGCCGGCATAGAACCCCTTCGTTATAATTAACATATTTTTAAATGAGCATGGATCCGAGCCCTCTGTTTTATTTACAGTTGAGCAGAGCAGGAATTGAACCCTCGCGTTTTCTTTAAAACCCGTTTCATTACCACTGATAATTCCCCTCAATGAAGGATCCCTTGATGTTTGGTGAGGGGCTCTTGATTTATGGAATTGGATCTGTGCTCCATTTCCCCAAATTAAGCCGGAAAGGCCTTCCACATCCCCCCCAGGCGGCTGTATTAAAAATCCACCGGGTTTTAGCGCTTTTCCCCCTTGATTGTAATAATAATAATAATCTCACTGAATATTTACGCTATTCATGCAAGCATGGAGGAATACCAATTTTGGAGAACGCTGAAGTGAGTTAGGAAATAACAGTGAAATTTAGAATCTTTCATAAGTGCTAATATCCAGAAAACTTGAAAGATGAGAGAATTGAGAGAGAATAAAGACAGTTAGAAGGGAAAGAATGAAGAAAAGGAGAGATAGAGAATCCCGAAAGAAAAAGAAGAAAAAGTAGAAAGAGAAACTTGAAAGAGAAAAGAAAAAGGAAGAGAGAGAATTGAGGAGAGAAATCCAGAAAAGACAGTTAAGAAAGAGAAAGTTACAAAAAGGAGCGTGATAGACTTGATCGTGAGGAGAGAGTTAGAGTACGTGAAGAACAAGTTAAAATAAAGAGACTTGAACAAAAGAGCAAAGGATAGAAACGGAGGAACAGGCTAAAAATACGTGAGGAACCAGGCTAAAATAAGAGAACTTGAGGAAAGAGCAAAAAAAGAGAATTGAGGAAAAAGCTAGAGAACGGAGGAAAAAGCTAGAGAACTTGAGTTAAAAGAGAGAGAAAAGGATCGCGAAGCTCGATATATCTCGCCTTGAAATAAGAATAAAAAAAGTTTAACTCTACACAACAACCAAATAGAGGAAGAGTAAATGAACACCAGCAGCTAGTGCACATATTCCAAACACCTAATTTACCTCTCCTTCACAGAGGGAAGACATAACTCATACATTATCAGGTTTGAAATAACCGCTACCCTCTGTGATGGCCTGCTGACACCTGGGCTACCAGGTTTTGGAATGTTATTTATTCTGGTAGCAGCTTTGAATTCTCTATGTCAACTTTGTCGCAGGATAGTAAATGTAATTATAACCTACTGAAGAAGGTAATGCCTTAAAGCAATCAACAAAGCACACTAATTCTTACAGGAAAGAATTTCAGGAATGGTCCACCTTATCAGCTGGCCAGATTTTCAGCAGTTACAAGTATCACTCTTTCGTTGTTCGAGACTTCTGGATAAGAGTTTCAGGAATGATCCACAGTTATGAATCTCTTAGAGAGTTCATGGTTTGCTGAACCAGCTCCTGGACAGCTCTTCCTCACCATATACGAAACATTCATTAGAGAACGTTAACCTGATAAAGCCTGAGGAAGTTGCTGAGGCTGCTGACCTGTAAGCTGAGCTCACAATTCCTATAAAGACCTAAAAGGGAATCGAAAACGTAGGGCAAGGGTAACCATCAGACCTTAAGAAATCAAAGCCTCTAGAGGAAAGTAAAAATGACTTCTTTTATCCTGTTTGTCATTTGTGTGGTGTTAAGGACAAAAACGTCTAGATTGTCACCTTCTAAGAAGGTCCAAAAAAGTTGGAAGATTGTTTTTAAAGACTGTAATGACTAATCACCCTTCTGTTCAGGAAACAGTATAATGGACTTAGTGTATCTACCATTTTACGAGACACTGGAAGCACATGTATAGTCCTTTCTTGTATAAGCTGTTCCCAAACCTTTAAGAAACCATTCCTCTGCTATACTTTCAGACTACTTGGGCCGTACGGACACTTTTTCCAACCATCCTTTTTACATTAGGGCTAAAATGGTTCACAGGTTGGGTCTGAAGCCGCACTACTCCCAACACTTTCTTGCTCCCGTACTAATAGGTAGATGCAAATGTGCCCTATCTTCTGAAGGACGTTTAGACTTTCATCACCAAAGGTGTACAAAAGTGTTTCAGACCTCTTCCTGTAGAGTCAAGAAGCCCCGTCGAAAGTTCCACAGATGTAGACAAAGTCTCGTGAGATTCATGAGGGAATAAAAACCAGTGATCTACTCTCGAAAGCGAGGTAGTAGGATCAAACCGGTTCACTTGTTAGATGAGAGTGAAGATATTCAACCTCCCATACCATAATGTCTTGAACTAGGGCTAAGGGAAACCAAAGCCCAGGCTTTCTCCTAATGTCCCATCCTTTGATTTTCCCTGACATAAGGCATTTAGTATTCAAGTACTCCTTTGTCAATTTCCATCGTAATTGCCCTGTCTCTTCAGTAATTGCCAAAATGCCGCTAAACAAAATCAAGTTATCCAATGAAAAAACTTTTCATAAAAATTTGAATATAAAAAAGGATATCTTTTACACGTCAGTATTCAAAATAAATTCAGATGAGAAAGACTATTCCAAACATAGTTTGTTCCAAGTCAATGCAGAATAGCTGTTCTTAAAATGGCTCATGATCTGCCATGGCCGGACCAATTCTCGCATCGTAAAACCTTAATAAGATAAGGGAAACCTATATTTGGCCAAAAATGTCCTCAGAGTCACTATCTATTGTTAGATCGTGTAAAGTTTGCAACTGTCATCCTCCCGATGTAACAGGCGAGTACCTATGGTCAAAATGCCAGCTTTACTGACCTTTTGTAAGAGTAGCTATTTGACCATCGAATGGTCCTTTATCACCACTTTCATCTGAGGACTTAGATTAATATTAACATTAGTTGATTATGCTTCGATTTCCCTGAGCCAATACCCTTAAAGATCATAACTACTACAGATGGCAGCATGAAGCCCTTTTGTCCATCTTCTCCAGAGAGGTCATCCCAAGAGAAATTTTGTGTGACCGTGGACACAAGTTCACATCTGACCTAATTCAACATCAATACCAACTTCCTGGTAGTGAAGCCTCTCATCACCACACCCAATCATCCCAAGCTGTAATGGGAGGATAGAGCGCCACATTCGATTCTCAAGTCCCCATTTTAATGAAACTTAGCTCTCCATTAAACTAAGGAGTGTTGCAACGTAACCTACCCTTTGCTTTGATTGCCATGAGTGAAGTTCCCAGTGACTACTTTGGGGTTTTCTACCTTTTTGAACTTCTCTCATGTAGAACATGCCAGAGGCCCATTGTCCATCCTCATGAATTATGGACTAATGGGACGAAAATTCTGAGGTACAGTCTTCTACCAGTTTCACCTTGACCATTAGATCCAAACTTGAGGAGACCTCTGACATAGATTTCGAAAAACCTAAGCTTGGACAGTACAAAACCTATTTTATTACCAAAGTCCAGAGGAGAAGTTTAAAAGTAGGAAGATGAAGTATCCTGTCTTTTGCTATCAAGTCAAAAAAATTATTAGTGCATGGAAAGGTCCATAAAAAGTAATAAAAATTGTGGAAAGTTTGACGTACCTCATAGAAGTCAAGGGAAACCTAAACTTTATCATATAAACAATCCTTAAGAAATATACCAGAAGAAATTCGGTTTAACTACTTACTGCCTTAATCAACTTTTGACAACTGAAGAATGTAAGGGTGCGTAGTGACACCTCTAACTTAGACTATGATGAAGAACTACATGACTATGTGACTCCTTGACCAATCGACGCAACAACCATTTAATATTCATGAATCTTTGGAGACCATAGAGACATGAAACTACTTCAATGTGGTAGTAACTTTTTCAGACGTCTTTACTGATATTTCCATGTGTTACCTCCACGTAGTCCATAAGATTGACTTAGTGACGGACAATCCTATCAAACGAAAAATTATACCCAGTTCCAGTTCACCTTAGGGATGCATTTGACCGAGAGGTAGACAAATTGTAAAACAAAAGATCATTGAACCTTCAGTAATCTTCAATTGTTCACTCAGTAGTCAAGTTAAGAAGGAAGATAATTTATATATGACTTGCTATGAATTCAGAGGCCTTAATGCTATAACTCGTGGGATACTGAGCCTAGCCCTTAGAAGATAGTGATCTACAACCAATTTTATGACTCATCCTTCTTTTCAGAGTTGCTAATTTGCGCAGGCATATCATCAATTAATTTTTATATCCTCCTTCTAAGCAGTTACAACCGCATCCCCTACACACAAGTACTGATGCAATAAAGACTATGCCCTTCGTTTGGTAACTGCCTGTGCTACCTACGTGGAGACTGATGAGAAAGGCTTTGGTAATATGCCAAATGTTCAGTTTATAATGATAACATTTACGTACTGACAACCACGTGGTGCGAACATACCAAACATACATCAGTTTGCGTAGGTAACGCTCACAATTGTCCTCACTGCCAAGCCGAAGAAATTCATCCTTGGGTATAACAAGATTAGTATAACTTGGACTGATACTTTCTAATAACTCTCTGCAAGCCCCTCCCCCATAAGATCAAAGCTTTATTAGAATTTAATTTCCCCAAAAACCAAGAATCTCATGCGTACTTTCTTGGTTCTGAAAATTTTTATGGCACAGTTTTATCCCAAACCTTAGAGCAATAGATCTTAACGGCATCTTATCCGACATCCTTAAAAAAGTCTGGTGAAGGAACCTCCTTGAACTTTCCGACGTAGCTCGGGCAAAGTTTAAAATGAGATTACAAAAAATTAATCTATTCGAAAGACCTATACTAAAGATTCCAGACATTAATAAAACATTTTGTTTAAGGAACTGATGCCTCCAATACTGGCTTAGGTGCAATGTCACTACGATATCCAAGATGGTAACTAACCCTCCTTCCCTGTATGCGTACCTAAGCCGGAAACACTCCTTCCCGCAGAAACAATACTCCACCATAGAAAAGGAAATGTATGGCCCCTTGTGTGGGGTAACTCCAAACAAAAATTTTATTTGCTGGGAAAAGAAATCATTTTAGAAACGGTACGGAGGGTGGATCAACAAACACATTGATATACCTACTTTTAATGGAACCAACAGTCGCCTCTTTGGTGGACAATGGCACACCAGGCTTTTAAAGTATTCAAGTTGTGTATGATCAATGTATCATCCAATTATTTCTCATTCTGCTTAAGTCGTGACAGTCCAGTAGAAAGATTCATGCCTTACAACGCTTCCATATGTTAGAACTTTGTCCTCGCCTATACGTTCTTATACTCCCTTGACAATAAGCCTTGGTATGGAGGAGTGTGAGGGAAAAGTTTCAATAGATAGTAGAAGCGAGGAGTATATATAACAATATAATCAATGCCGCTACTTGTTAAGGTAGGGTAAGTCAGCTCCCGCTATTCCACGCCATTTTTACTTCCCCCTCCCCGAAAGTGATAGATTTCAATTGCCGGCTACTTGTTAAGGTAGGATAATCAAGCTCCCGAAATTCCGCATTTTTGATCCCCCCCCCCCCCCCCGAAGTGACGTGTGGGGCTCCGATCCAAACAGTAATCACTAGACCATACAGCTCCCAGCACTACTTAAGTACATGTGAAAATATCAGTAAAGTAAACATGATGTTCACTGCAGAAAACACAGGAGGCCACATGATAAGTGGTCCCCTCACCCCTCACAAAGTAGGAAAGAAGCTGATATTTATTCAGTGGAAAATGTACTAGTTTACGAGAATAACCCGCTGATCCAGTACCACAGCAAAAATTATCATTGCTGGAAGAAATGAATTAACCACTGAAAGTTTTGTGGGATTTAGAAGTCGATATGTTTGATGTAAATAAACCAAGCCCACAAGAGTCTCAGACTTATAACCAATATTTGGACACAGTCAAAATAATAAAGATGGACAGTATGGGTTATGGTTACCAAGGAAAAACATCCACCACATCTAACAGCAGTTATCGCCTTGCTTTCGGACAAATGAAACACAAATACATTGAGCTCAGGAAGAATCCAAGCAACTGACTGTCCTATGATAATATCATACAAGAACAGTTGTGACAATAAATTCATTGAGGAAATAGTCGAAGATAGTTGAAGATAAACGCTCATTATCTCCCGCGCCATGGAATCAGAAAAGATTCTGAAACCACTCCACTACATGTTGTATATAATTGCAGCGTACGTGCAAATAATGCAGTTAAGGGAACTTATCAGGAAGATTTCCTTCCCGAATCAGAAGTCAACCTGATTCCAACAATATGCTGTGGGACTTAATTGGAACACACAGGAAGATACCTTGAGTCTCAAAAAGATAAACAATAAATCATGCAGTACACTCACTAAACGTAGTTTACTGTCAGAGGTATCACAATGTTTTGATCCTCTAGGACTCGTCTCACCAATTACCATAAAGGATAAAATGCTTATGCAAGATGCATGGGAAGCTCAAAATTGGATGGGAATGAGAACTTGCCTCTAGAAATGAGTCAAGCATGGGATGGAAAAATCCAGGGAGTTTAAGCGAACTTCAACAAATTAAATTTCCCAACAAATAGTGTCAGAGGAAAACAGTACAACATTACAATGTTCTGTGATGCGTCACCAGACGTTATGGCGCAGTAGCTCTTACATGATATGCTGAAGAAGTACACTAATTCACTTCAAAAACCAGTAGCACCCAGAATTTCAGAAACAGTTAACCACAATTGGAACTGACAGCACTCATATGTAGGTATAAAAATTAGCTTGTCACTCAACAAAGTACTTGATCATCTCACTATTGAGAAAACCCGTGATCTGGAGTGATAATGAAGCAAAACAGTTCTCCCAATGGTTAAGAAATAATCAGAGTAAGTTGGCTATGTAACAGAATAGAGTATCAGAAATATAGAGATCAGATAGAAAATCCTCTTTCTCTCACATCTCACCCAAGAGAATCCAGCGACTAAGTTGTCACGTGTGTCCCCCACTCAAGAAATTTGTGGATAATAAATTATGGCTCCACGGACCGAACTGGCCTCTAATGAAAATAACTGCCCCCCAGTTAACAAAGGAAAAGCTGACCTAGTACATATTTTCTTTCCTTGCCACATTCCTCGATGAAGCAAAGCAGAATTTAAATCTTGCTGTCTTAAGCATAGACAACAATGTACACTATCTTTACTATGGTAATAAAGGTGGGAGCCGGATTTTCCTTAATTGTCCTACAAAGGTAAGAGATGTACTGTCTCTTATTAAAATACACTCTGCAACACTGGACTGCAAGGAGCAAGTTGCTGTCGACTTGACCACGTCGCATACACGTACTGCATCTGCGATCAATTACCCACTGTAACAGTAAACAAGATGCTTGCCCCTTCTGAAGGGCTGGGCCCCTCAGTGACTCAAAAGGGCTGAAAGTCTGAAGGGGGAAGAAACCCCCCTCCTGGAGAAAATTTTCTCCACACTGGGGGGGCGGGCGGAGGTTCGCTGCAGGTGAACTAAACATCACATAACATTAATTTAAAATTTCTCACCTCGCCACCACTGCTCATTGTCTTACCTGAACAGCTTTAGTCTGTGTGGTATCTGGAAATCACTATTTTTTTTTCACACTTGTGTAATCCCTAACGGCACTATTTTATTCTATATTGTCCCTTATCACGTACACCTTTGTTTTAAAAACATCACCTGACCCGATGAGTCCTTTGCATCCAGGATATAATGTCAAGGGACCATTGGGACCTCACCATCATTGTGTCTATAATCACATTCACCAGGTCTTAAGGACTTATGATTTTCAGGAACAACCAGTTTCCATATAAGTGTTTCTCTATGAGGTGAGATAGACATCTCAGGCCAAATTTTTCTCCCAAACGTCAATCACTTTATTAAGGTGTTTGAATTTTACGTCTGAGTTTGTATTCAGGTTCGAAAAAAGGAATGATCCTCATGATTTCTTTATCAATCATGGTAGGAAACAGGTTCGAGCCTTCTGCCATGGAGTAAAAAAATTTTGGGGAAAAAAAGATGGACTTAACACTTCTAAATTGTCCAGATCATCGGTAACATATTTAGAGTTGACAGTGTGTAGATTTACACTGGACCAATAATTTTAACAAAACAGTTGACAAAGTTTCCCATCAAGGTGTACATCTGTTTGTTCACTAGTGCACGACTAGAGAAGTCCATCTAGAAGTAGCCACTGTGACATGTCTGCTGAAAACTTTTTATCAAATATTCAGAAGGTTGCAGCCAGAAGGCTGTCCCAGACTGATGATTTCAGATAATGAACGAACATTGTTTGAGCTGGTGCTGCTTAATAGAGCAAGATCTTTGATCAACCGAAAAGGGTAAAAAAAAAAAAAAAAAAACAACAATGCTGAATCACGCAGATGTCGTTGGAGATACATTCCGACCTAAATACTCCATGGCATACGGCGGATTTTTATGAAAGAATGATCGGCATTTTAAAACATGTTTAGGAAGACTCTTCATCGTCAGGGAATCGACTAAGAAGAAATTCCGTACATTTGTGACTGACATAGAAATAGAATCAACAACAGACCTCCTAACATATGTTACAGATGATCTGGACACTTTTAAAAGTGTAAAGTCCATCTCATACTCCATGGCAGAAGGCTCGTACCCGTGTTCCGTCCCTATGAATGATAAAGAAATCATAGAGATCCTTCATATTTCAAACCTGAGCAAAACTCAGCGTAAATTCGAACACCTTAAATAAAGTGATTGAACGTGGGAGAAAATTTGGCGAGAAGACTACTCGCCTCATTGAGAGAACACTTCTATGGAGCGTGTTCCTGAAAATCATAGTCCTTAAGACCTGGTGACATAAGAGAAATATCGACAAAGAATGTCCGAGGTCCCAATGGCCAAACTTTGAAAAATTGTGACCAAAAATCCAGAGCAAATGGAATCAACAGGACAGTTGATGTTTTAAGCAAGGTTTTAGTGAGAAAAGCGACAATAAATAAACTAGTGCGCCCCGTTAGAAATACTACATTGTTGGAACACAAAAATTAGTGATTCTCCAGAAACCACACAGAACTAAAGCTGTTCAGAAAAGACAAGGAGCAGTGGTGTCGAGTGAGAAAATTAAAGTAATGTTAAGTGAAGAATAGTTCACCTGCAGCGAACCTCCACCGCCCCCCAGAGATGAGAAAATTTTCTCCATGAGGGGGGTAAAAATAAAATCAGCCCGCCCTTCAGCCCCTTCAGCCTTTCAGCCCTGAGTGTGCCAGCCCTCTCAGAAGGGGCAACGTCCTTTTTACTGCTACAGTGGAGTAATTGATCGCAGGTGCAGTACGATAGCAACGTGGTCAAGCGACCGCTGCTCCTTGCAGTCCAGTGTTGCAAGTGTATTTAATAAGAGACCAGTTACACTCTCCTTAGCAGACAATTAAGGAAAATCCTGCTCCCACTTATTACCATAGTAAAGAAAGTGGACATTGTTGTCTATGCATAAGACAGCAAGATTAAACATTCCTGCTTTGCATCGTCGAGGAAGTGGGCAAGGAAGCAAAAGTACTAGGTCAGCTTTTTCCTTTTGCTAGGGCAGTGACGGGCGTGGGGGGGCGTTTGTGCGTCTTCAGATATACTTATTTGACTCTAGCTTGATAGTGACAACAGATTGCCATGATAACCAACAAAAACTATCTGAGCGTTAGTGTAGAACAAAGTGGTCTCAACAAACACATAAACACAACAGAGAAGTTGTAATCACTTCTTAGTGATATTGTGTGAACAATTATTGATGAACAGTGTAACAACGAGTGTTGCCATCCAACAGAGTGTATGTGCGACATTCTTCAAAAGAACACAATTCTTCATCAACTCAACGTATATATCCGGGCAATAATTAAAGTCAGATACATTATACCCATAAGTGTTCTAACTCGTGATGTACTACTATTACTGTGGCAGTTGAGGGTAAAAAAAATAAAATCGGAGTTGGTCACTTATCATAAACCCCGGTGATATGCGACCATTGTAAGTCCCAACACAAGTAATTTAGTCACCCATCAGTGAATGAAATATGCTGACATAACACCCCCTAGGGTAATTTATATTAACCCTTAACAATTATAACTCATTTACAGCCCTTTTATAGATGACTTCGAACCGCTTCTCAATACCCTCGTCTGCAGGAGTGGTGTTGTGCAGCCGATGACTTTTCTTTCTAAGTTAAGTTCCCTATAATTAAACTTAGCTGGTAATGCCATTTCTCAACAAGTACACTCACACCATGAGTACACTCTGTTTTATTTGATTGATTGCCCCCTGACTCATCTGCAACATCTTAATGTAACAGAGAACAGAAGATAAGACAAACTCATCCTCTCCTCCTGACACCCATCCGGAGCCAGGTTTCATGCATCAATGCATAGCATTAGGGATACACATGCCCTACCCGTCCTCGAACCTTCTTATCCCTCTGCAATCCTACTCGCTGTCGTACCTATAATTCATTCAAAAATAACTCAACAAGCTTATTTTCCTGTATTTTTTTACGCTGTTTTATCCCATTGTTCCTTATACAAATGATCTCAGCATAGTCTATGTTAATCCCTAATCATTTACCCTCTTTCATCTACATTAACAAATGCATCAACTGCTCTAACACTATATACCTTCTTGTTTTTAACATTTATCTTAAACCCATCTATCCCAGATGCATTTTCCCCGCTTCTCATTCTACTCAATACTTCATGCACATTCCCCACACTTTTATACAGCTCATCCTAACTGCCCAATGTTTCATTCTGTTTCGTTCTCTTCATCAGTATTCAACATTTCTTCAGAATATTCCTTCCATGTTCCCAGTATTAATGCATAGTTCACTTATTTATTACTTATTGTCAAACATCTTGTCACACCTCAATTAGATACCTCCCTTCCTAAATTATACTGACACTCAAAACTTCCCTATTAAACCATCTAACCAGTTTCTCCCACAACAATTATCTTGTCACTTTGTTCAAAACTAGCTAAACACTTGTTTAAAACTTCTCAAAATCTTTCTCTCTCTCTTTTACACTTCTCTCTTCTCCAGGTACATAAACAATTACCATTACCAACTTCTCACATCCCAGCCTTATTTTGATTTAAATAATTCTAGAACACATTCACTTGAAGAATTGAGACACTTATGCAACACATGGGAATCTTTATTGAAGAAACGTTTCGGCACACAGTGGCTTCATCAGTCCAATACAAAGTAGAAATGGGTAAGGAGAGGAAGAGTTTGAGGTAATCAGTCCCTCAACCTGGAATCGATGTGTTCAGTCCATCACTCTTGTAGGAAGTGCAGCATAGGACCAGAATGGTGGCTTATATACTGCAGTCAGATGAGTCGAAGCAGGAGGAGGCGGGATCACAGAGGGACCTGCCATTAGTGTAAGTAGGTCGTCGTCCAAAGGTTGGACAAGCATTGAAGTCTTTGTACCAAGATCCCATGATGTTGCAGTGTCTGTTCTCTGTTCCGTTAAGATGTTGCAGATGAAACAGGGGGCAAGCAATCAAATAAAACAGTGTACTCATGGTGTGAGTGTACTTGTGCCTTGTACAGAATCTTGAAATCTCTACTGTCGAGCAGATGTGAAATACGTCTAAGTGCTGTTTGGGTTTCCCGGGGCCAATTTGTCTGTCTTTGTCTCATCGCTTTTGGGCCCCGTCAGCCCTTTCCGCGCCCTCTTCAGTTCCCTGACAGCAGAGTGTGAGGTGGTGCTTTTCGCGCCTCTGTCGTCAGACCGGGGAGAAATTTTAGTAAAATGGCGTGCATTACAGACGCGGGATTAACCTGTGGGTATTGAACTTCTCGTGGGGAAATAACGCCAGCCTCACCCCAGGTATTCCCCAAAAAATAACAAGACACTATGGCTTCGGATGAAGATTTGTACGGCAGCTTTGAACGGAGCAGTGATTTTTTGTGAAACTCCCTTCAGAAAAACGGTTTACGAGTCGTTGGTAAAACCGTTTTAGGAGAAAGTCTTGATGCAACACCAGCTGTGTGTGTGGGGATGATCGATGTATCCGACATTATACTGGTTTAAATTGCGTAATGCCCCTTTGGCGGAGAGACAGATATCAAAAAAAGTATTTGAAATACGGAACTGTTCATGTCCCACCCATGGTAAGTGGGTGTCGGGGCCTACACAGGTATCCCGGAGGGACTTTTACCAAAATGTCATTGCGACCCCCTACCGTCAAAGTGTACTAAAGGAAATTCAGGAACAGGTCCTGGTGTCATACCGGGGCAAAGGCGTACTGCCGACTATGTGGGGAATACGATCACATAGGGGGCGGGTGGGGGAAGCGGCAACGGCTCTGGCCCCAGAGGCGGAGACATCCGCTTTACCCAGGGGAAGCAGGTGTTGTCAACGCTGAAGGGGGGCGTGGTCGCTATGGGGAGATAGTGGATGAGGCGTAAAAAACTGGGGGGAGGGTGAGGCCCCTTTGCCCAGTTACCTGGTCCAGACACATTTCCCAGTGGTGGGGTTTTAGCAAAAATACAGGGGGAAAAGTGTTGGAACTTGAGGAGGAATAGCCGAGGTTCTGAAGCCCTTGTCCCCGCCTGGGGAGGTGGATGCTCCTGGCAGGGTAGTAGAAGATGGGGTGAAGGCGTGGGGCATCAAAAACAGAATTACGGACGAGGGGGGTACGTGATGAGTGTACGAATCTTTGTCATGTGTACAGTGGGGGTAAGGTACTTTGTGGGCATCCCAGCAAGCCATGGGGGATGCGCCTGTCACAAAAAAGGAGCCGCGGCTCGGTTAAATGTGTCCTAACGCCAGCGCAGCGGACTGGGAAGCAAATTGGGCAGAAAGTGAAGGTGTGGGGGCCGGGACAGGAGGCACCGAAAGAAGGGGGGGGGGGGGGGGGGAGAGGGGAAGTGTGAGGTGCAAGTGGTCCAGCGTTCTGGGGCCATGGAAGAGTGAAGAGAGGAGGCAGGGGTGGAAACTTTAAAAGGCCTCGGTGTATGCAGTAAACGTTAAGGTTTTTTAATAGTGAAAGAGAGAATTTTTTCAAAAGTTTCTGAATAAATTTAGAGGGATGTTGTGTTCCTACAGGACCCAAAATTTTTTAAGGGGGGTAGGGTGTTGGAGATGGGGGGTTTCAGGGGGGAACCCTGCCTTGCCCTTTTAAAAAGGGGGGGGTGGGTATTTTTAATTAGGGAGGCGAGCCCTTTGTTTTGCAGAGAAGTGAGGGGGGGGGGGGGGGGGAAGGGTGTTGCGCGTAGATGGTTTGTGGAGGGGAAAAACGTGTGGCTTTTTTATGTAATGCCCCCCTGCAGAGAATAACGTACAGGTGAAGCAGGATTTTGTGTGCGAGGCCCTTGTTTTTTTTTTTTCCGTGCATTACCGGAGGTGGCAATGTAGGAGGGATTGGAACTGCTCATTGGGGGGTGATGTGGAACCGAAAGGGGCAGGTTATGTGTCGGTGGCCCTACGAGATTTATTGAGGTTTGGGTTTAAAGGACGCTTTCGAGGGGGGGGCGTGGGAGACAGAGCATAATTTGTTAGGAAGGGGTTGCCGGGGTTTTAGATAGAGTGTATCTTTCTCAGGGGTTGTAGTGAGAGCTTTCAAAACTGTTAAAAGTAGCAGGGTCAGATCATAGAGCAGTGTTGGGGGAGGTTGGGGGGGGCGCTTGCAGAAATACAAGGAGTTCTGGAAATTAAATATAATGCTTTGGGTGATGAGGGGGGGTTAGAGGGATTTTTGTCCTAGGAAAGGGAGCTTGGAGGGGGCACAGGGAGTGGAAGATGCGTACAATGGTGGGATTGTGTTGCTAAAAAAAGGGATTGGGAAAAAATTTTGGGGGGGGTGGGAAAAACGTATAAATGTTTTTAAATTTTGGGCTTTAAAATTATCTGGAGGACGGGTTTAAGGGGTGTTATGAAAAGGGGGGGCGGGGGGGGGCAACTATCCTATGGATAAAAAATTGTCGGGTAAGGGGGAAGATGAGGGAGTTACAAAATGAGGGGTTTCAAGCGGTAAGGGTGCAGCAGGGTAAGGAGGGCTATGGGGTGACAAACATGGGCGTGTGTTTTGAGACGTCAAAAAAAAAGACAGCGGGTTACAGCTATTGAGGTTAGAGGTACCGAGATGGCGGGGGGTTATGAAGGGGGTCAGGGGATACTAACTAAAAAAAGGAATGTGTGTGTATGCGGAAAAATGGTATAAAGGGTTTTGGGAAAAGGGGGAAAGGGGGAAATGTGGATTTAGAAAAGGTTGTGAGTATGTGACTGAAATTTGGGGAATAGTGATAAAAAGGTTTGGGGGGGGGTAAAACGAGGGGAATAGAGGGGGCTTTAAGGGGAAGGGGAAAGGCAAAGCCCCAGGAATGAGGTCCCCCGGCTGAATTTTATCTCCAACATGGGGGGTGAAAGGGGTTTCATGGTAGGTATTTAATCAGATAAGGGAGAAGGGGGTGTGAGGGGGGACAAGAAAAGCAACAGCAGTTGTAGTTTTGGCCCAGAAGGGTAAGGGGCGCACACCCTAAAGGAGTACCGTGCCTTCCTGTTATGTGCTGATTAAAAGTTGTTCGCTAAAGTTTTGGGGTAATAGGTTAAAAGTGGGGTGGAGAGTAGTTCAAAAACGCAGTAGGTTTGCCTGGAAGGTGATGATTGAGGTCATGGAAAAAACTGCGAAATTTTTTTGGAGTCAAAAGGGGGGGGGAGGGAGGGCGGCGTTGTTGGCTTTAATGGCAGGGGGCCAGACGGGTGGAACGCGGACATTGGGAGCTATATTAGGAGGGAGGGTTATGGGGATGAAATGTTAATTGGGTATCCACGTTGTACAATGGGGCCAAAAATGAGGGTAAAGATTAATGGGTGCTTGGGGGGGGGGATTGTAAAGGGTAGGGGGCTTTGGCAGGGGTGTCCTGTCACAAATGTTGTTTGCGGCATTCAGGACCCTTCTATAGAAAGGTTTTTAACGTTGTTATGTGACCAAATGGGGGAGGGGGGGTGGGGTAGGGAAAGTGGGCCGGGAATCATAGGATACGTAGACGATACAACACCTGGTTCGGGAGGGGATGAGTTGGGGGTTTTGGATGATGTTTTGCAACATTTGGGAAAAGAACAGGGGTGCAGGTAAATAGAGAGAAGTCAATGTTTATGGGTTGGGGGATTGGGTGGAGGGGGGCGGAGTGTAACGTTGTGAGAAAACAAACGGTGCTGTAAAAATTTGTGGTACACCTATATGGGTGATTTGGGGAAATGTCGGGAGGAAAACCGAATGATTAATGGGAAAAAATTCAGGGGTCGGGGGGCATTGCCCACCCCCCCTCATTTGACTCTCGGGCAACGTGGGGATTTTTATAAAAGTATTATTGTATGTAAGGGTTTTGGGACGTAGCAGCCGTGTTCCCCTTACAGGACGGCGATTTTTGGGAATTTTGAGACGAGTGTTTAATTTTGTGGGGTTCAAAGGTGCGATTGGTGAGGAGAGGGTTGTAATGTTTCCCCGTCGCCAGGGTGGGTTGGGGTTTTTGGGTTTAGGAGGGGTTTTTAAAAGTGTGTTTCTTAAATGGGGTTTTGCGCGAAGGTTTTGAGTGGAGGGGAGCTGGGAAAAGTACATGAAGGGTTTTTTAGTAAGCTGTATGGTGGTGTGGAGTTGAGGGAATGTGAAATATTTTGGGGCTTTGATGTTGGTTAGAGAACCCCGGAAAATTCGAGTGGGGTTTTTTTTGGGAAGGCTTGTAGACAGGATTGTTGTACCAGTTGGGGGGTGTTCCCCATGTACGCTGGACGAGTATTTGGTTAGGTTTGGGGGTTGAAATTAAAACCAGGGTAAGAGAGGTAAAGTATCGTTTTTTGCATGGCTACTACCCTCGGGGGGGGTTTTTTTAAAAACAAGGGGGTAATTGTGGGCGGAAGGTGTGGAAACTTGGGGGGGATGAGACGGGGTTCCATCAGTATACTTTTGTGGGGAACGGGGGGTTAGGATTGGTTTAAGTGGGGTTTTACAGGGGGGTGGGGGGTCGAGGGGGGTTTGGTCTGCGTGCACTAAGCCTAGATTGGGAGGGTTCGATGAGAGTGTTTAAGAGCTTTGGTTATATAAAATTGGTTTATATATTTATTGGGGGAGAGGGGGGGGGGGGAATTGGAGGTGCGGGGCGGGTTACTAGCGGAAAAGGTTTATCGTAAAGATGTGTCGTAATAGGAACTGATGGGAGGAGGTGGGGAAGGATTTTTCGGAAGGGGATAGAATTTTAAAAGTTAGGTTTTCTCACAAACTACGACTGGGGCTGAGTGGTAAGGTGGGGGGGTTGGAATACATACGGAAGGGGGTTTTAGGGGGAACAGCGGGGCGCCCCCGGGGAGGGGGGTTTAGTAAGGTTATAGGGGAATTTAGGTGTAGGAGTGGCATACGTGTAGTAGCATGCAAGTGGGCACAGAAAGCAAAGGTGATTCAAGTAATTTCGTTACCTGAATGGGGGAATTCGTGTTTTAGGGTCAGGGTCGTCATGACCTTATTCATGTATTTTTGTGAATGGGGTCAGTTTTAAATTTTTTAGACGTGAAGAGCTTTAGGGCTTATGTAGATGCGGTTTTATAGCCTTATTGGGCATATTTCTGTGCGATAAATTGTATCGCAATGAAGGGTTTTTTAAAATTTTGTCTGTGTTGAGTGTAGTGGGTTTTTTGCGAGTGTACTGTTTTTTTTTGAATTTATAATGTGCTCACCAGTTGTGCTAGAGGAACAAATGACTTCCCTAAAATTTTTAATGCCTCGTTAAAAGTTTGTAATGGGACAGTATGGGTTTTGTCTCTTTTTTATATAAAAGTGCTCAGCGGTGGGGGAGGCTGTATTAATATTAGTAATATTTGTTAATATTTTTTTAGTAAAAGTGTGAGGCTTAGGATTTGATTTTTTTATTTTGGATTTGATTTTTTTTTTTTTTCAATGCTTGAAAAAAAGGGTTGTAGTGAGGCCGTATGAGTGTTGGTACTTCTTATTGTATAGGGGTTTAATTTTTGGGGGGGGGCATGTAATGAGATTGGGTTGTATTATTACTCTGTTTATTCCTGTGAAGGTTTTGAACCCTTTTTCAATGTCCGTCATAGTATTAACTATACAAATCTGAAAGTTGTATATAGTTTACATTTTTTAAAAATTTTTTTAGTTTTATTTATTTTGTTTATTTTGTATGTTATATGGAAAATTTTGTGTGTATATGGGAACCCCTATTTGTCAATTACAATGTGTTGTTAAAAATTTGGAGTGTTGTTGTGTAGGATTGAGAATCCTACTGTATCCTTTTTATATCTTAATTTAATATCAATGCTGTAAAGTTTTTAAATAAAATATAAAAAAAAAAAAAATTTGTCTGCAAGGTTTACAACGTGGTTCATCATAGTCAGTTTGGAATCAATTTTCGCTCCAAGGGCTTTACACCCGGATACCAACAACCTCCAATTCATTCTTACTGCTGATCTAGCATAATTTGTCTGGCATATCCTCTCGTGGATAAGCCAGCGTCAGAGTGCAATCATCTGCATATACATGGCCTTTGTGATGAGTTGAAGGTAATTGAAGTAGACATTCTATAGCAATGGCCCAAGAACACTTTCCTGTGGAACACTTGCACCATAAATGTTGTGAGGGAAACATTCATTAGATAAGAATGGATGCATAAATGAACGGTGGAGGTAGTATAAATGGTTGAATGCTTGTTGAATAAGTGGTATGCAACATTACCATTACCCCTTCTCCCCCCTCTTCTCTCCACCTGGTGGGAGTTAACAAGGAACCTTCCTAGGGAGATGGATATCATTTAACTTCCTCTTCCCACCAAGTCTGTAAGTATGGATTTCCACTCTTGTTTGTTTATGTGGCATGCAAAGAGTACGTACCCTTTATTTTGCGCATGTACAGACCCTCATTGAAAGGTTATCTCCCCAACCAGCAAACCAGTACTAGGGGTCGAACGATGGGGCCCCATCGTTCGATCAGTACCCAGGTTCAGCCAATGAGAAAATGGTTCTGGCAATTGCAGAGGTGATGTGGGCACCACCCGCCTGTCTACCCTTGTTATTTCCATACTAGAGCTGGTTGAGCACTGTTGTCCATTCTGTCTCCAGGCTGTGTCTTGGCCTTACCTAAACCGTGTTGTACACATACATTTTCCAGCTGTATATAGTGTACATACTTGTAAATATCCACATTGTTCTTGGTGAAGGGAAATATATTTCAAAGTCATTCAGTTGTGTTTGTTCTGCTCCTTTCTCCTCTTTACACCCAGGATAACAGGCTTCATTGCCCCTGGGTTGTAATATGGGTAGCCTGTCCGAGAGCTGGAGCTGGACTTAGAGCAGGATTTGAGCCTAGGGTGACGAAGGAGCAGGAACATTGTGTAGCTTGCTCTCTGGCATTGCGTTAGCTTTGCCAACGCTTTACGAAACTTTGCGTGTCAGCCTTGCGTTTTATGGTCAGCCTTCTATTGTATGATCGTTGTCAGCTTGCTGTTAGCTTGTTCACTGTGCTCGCTTCGCTACGGTCAGTATTGCTGTTGTGTGAATATTATGTAGTCGGCTTTGTTATTGTGTATCAGCCTTGCTATTATATGTGCATATTCTGCAGTTGTACTGTGCATAGCTAAGTGTGTATTGCAAATAGTGTGTTACGTTGGGGTATGCCGCCTAGACGAGTCAGACGTCTAATATCTGAATACACTTTATTAAACTTGTCTAAATTTTCTCTACAGCGTTGTTGGCAAATTGCTCGTTCCATTGGCATTGATTATGAGCGCACTCTAACAGCTGTGCAGCTTCGTACTCTTATAAGTATCAAACTTCGTGAAGAGGAGATGGCACATCAGACTCCTCCCTCTACAGGAGCCAGGAATAAAAACACTATGTTCTTGCAGGAGGAAAACGATACATCAACTGAGCAAAATAGTCAGTCTCATGCGACAGGGTTGTCTGAAGGTGAATCAGCTGCGTTGGCACTTGAGTTGGTGAAAATCAATCTTGAGCAGACTAGGGAACAGAAGGCATATGCCAAGGAAGAATTTGATAGGGAAAAAAGAAAGAAGGCAGTTTCCTCTAGTTGTAAATGACTTTAGTTTACAAAAAGCAGTACAGCTGGTTCCCCGCTTCAATGAGGCAGAACCCGAACAGTTTTTCGAAACTTCCGAAAATCTGGCTCGAGACTTGAGGTGGCCAGAACAGCATTGGGCGTCTTTGGTGCACACAGCTTTTCTTGGAAAGGCACAGGAATTTTTATCAGTGTTAAATGACACTGATTTTACCATTTATAAAGTCGTGAAGACGACAGTTTTTGGAGCATACCAGTGCATTCCCGCTAAGTATAGGAAGTCATTTAAGTTAGGCAGATGACAGCTTGGTCTGTCTCTGGTTGATTTTGTGCGACAGCAGACCAAAGCTTTTACCAGCTGGTATAAAGCAAGTGGTGTCGCCGCCTTCGATGATCTCGTGCAACTCATCCTAGTCTGCGGGACCAGAGGTTAGAGTCTTTCTGCAGGATCTTAACCACTGCATTGGAGGAAGCCAGGTTGGCTGATACCTTCAAAACTAACTGCTCCTTGTTTGAGCGGTTCCATCTCTCTTTTCAACAGCCTGGCATGAGCAGAGATCATCAACATTGGAGGATGAAGTGCCAGTCGGAAGGAGAATGTCTACATCAGCCAACTAAGTCACCTGGTGAGCCACGCTACTCAACTTACGGTCAACCTGGTAAGCGACAAACCACTCAACATGGTGCAACTCGACAACAGTATCCAGAGTGACATCAGTCAGAGCGACACCAGTTACAACGTCAGCAGGGAGCTAAGGTCAAGCCTGTCGTCTGCTACCTATGCAACAAATTAGGTCATATCCGCCCAAACTGCCCAAATAAACCCCAGCCATTAGGGAAAATCTATAGTGTCCCTAGTAACATGTCCCTGAAAGAAGTAGAGAAAGGGATGGCCCCTTATTAGTGCAAGAGTCGTATTTCCCTTGAGGAAGACTCAAAAACAACTGAAGTCAGAACCTTCAGAGATACTGGAGGATATTGCTCGCTTATAAGAGAGAGAGAGTACTTCCCCATTCTGAACACACATCATTACAATCCTCCGTTTTGCTGGAAGCCTTGGAGGAGAGATATTTTCTGTCCCCTTGCATAGAATCTATATACAGTGCAAATATTACACTGGATATTTGACTGTAGATGTATTTGAAGGATTTCCTATGAAAGATCCCATGTTATTACTCGGTAATAACATTACCACTGCTAGTGTATATCCTGAATCCATAATGATTAATTCTTCTCCGGTGTTGACCATAACTCGGGAAACATCCCAAGGGTTGTCTGGCGAGAATGCTGACCAATCCTTGGATGACTCTGATCTCGGAATAGCCAATCTGTTTTAAGAGAAAAACTTGCCAGAGCCTCATAAATTTAGTGAACAGACCCAGATCACGCCTTCCTATTCCAGGGTTCCAGGATTGCCAGATATCTGTTTCCATGCCCGAAGGACTGTCCTTCCGGGAGGACCAACGAAAGGACCCTTCTCTGAATTTCACTTTTCAGGCAGCCATGGGTAAATCCTTTTCGGATCATTCGGTCAAATATAAACTTAAAAACGACTATTTGATCTGTACTGAGACTGGTAAGGATATAGAAGGCCAGCAACTGTCAGGCAGGTTAGTGATTCCAACAAAGTTTAGACCTCAAATATTGAATATAGCTCATAATACTTCATTAGGAGGTCACCTAGGAATTACTAAAACATTATATAGAATCACTAAAGAATTCTATTGGCCAAAATTAAGGTAGGATGTAAAGAATCATATCCGATGTTGCCGAGAATGTCAGCAAGTAGGGAAACCTGGACATTCCATTAAACCTGCACCTCTCCAGCCTATATCTGCTGATGGAGAACCTTTTGCAGAATTAATTATAGATTGTGTAGGTCCACTACCTAAGTCAAAGTCTGGAAATCAGTACTTATTTACCATTATGGATAGAGTAACTAGATACCCTGAAGCAATTCCCATGCGCAGTATTAATACTAAAGCCATTCTCAAGGCTTTAACTAGATTTATTTCTTGTTTTGGCATTCCTAAATCTATTCAAAGTGATCAAGGTACTAACTTCACTGCCAAAGCATTTAGGGAAAAAAAAATC
>NC_069434.1:1976077-2002785 GCF_026875155.1 Cherax quadricarinatus | reverse complement strand
TAGCAGTAAACAAAAAACCTTGCCCCTTTCTAAAGGGGGCTGGGCCCCTCAGGGCTAAAGGGCTAAAGGGGGCAAAGGGGGGCTGATCCCCCCCTCCTGGAAAAAAATTTCCCACACTGGGGGGCGGGGGGGGTTTTCGCTGCAGGAACAAATTCTTCACTTAACAAAAATTTTAAAATTTTCTCACCCCGCCACCCCCGGGCTCCTTGTCTTTTCTAAACCCGCTTTAGTCGGTGGGGTTTGGAAAATTTCACTAATTTGTTTCCCAACACTGTGTAATTCTAAGGGACTGGGTTTTTTTTTGCCCCGCTTATTCACTAAAACCCTTTTGTTTAAAAAATAAACCTGTCCTGATTTTTCCTTTTTGCATCGGGATATATGGTCACAATTTTTTCCAATTTGGCCTTTGGGCCCCGGGACCATAAATTGTCGAAAAAACAAATTCCCCAGGTTTAAAAGGGATTTATGATTTTCAGGAACACCAGTTTCCTAGAAGTGTTCCTCAATGGGGGATAGTCTTCTCGCCAAATTTTTCCCAACTTTCCAATCACTTTAAAAAGGTGTCGAATTTACGCGGGGATTTTCTCGGGGTTTGAAAAAAAGAAGGATCCTCTTGATTTCTTTATCATTAAAGGGGAGGAACGGGGTCCGGTTTTTTCTGCCAGGAAATTAAAATGAGAGGACTTAACATTTTTAAATTGTCCAGATAAACGGTAACAAAATTAAGGTCTGTTGTTGATTCAATTTTCTATTTCAGTCACAACTGTAGGAAAATTTTTCTTTTTTCGATTCCCCCGACAGAAGAGTCCCTTTCCTTTAAAAAAAGTTTTACAATGCCGATCATCTTTCATAAAATCCCCCGGGGGCCCTGGAAATTTTTGGAGGGAAAGTAAAACTTTCCCAAAGACAACTGCGTTTTATTCAGCACTTTTTACTTTTGGGGTTTATCAAAAAATCTTGCTTTTATAAGCCCGCCCAGCAAACCCAAAATTCGTTTCAATTTTCTAAATCATCAATCCGGGACATGCCCTTCTGGGTGCAAACCTTCCCGAATATTTGATAAAAGGGTTTAGCAGACAAGTCAAGGGGTACTTCAGATGTCCCCTCTAGTCCCTAAACACAAGTGAACAAACAGATGTCACCTTTAAAGGGAAAAATTTTCAACTGTTTTTGGGTTAAAATTTTTGGCCAGTTTAATCTACACCTGTCCCCCTCCAAAATTTTGTTACCGAAGTCTGGACCAATTTGAAGGGTTAAGTCCATCTCAATTAAATCCAGGGGAAAGGTCGAACCTGTTTTCCCCCCATTTAATGATAAAAAATCATGGGGGATCCTTCTTAAAAAAAGAAACCCGAACAAATCAAAAGTAAAATTTAAACCCCTTAAAAAGTGATTGAACGTTGGAAAAATTTGGGGGAAAGACTATCTAACTCATTGAGAGAAATTTAGGAACGGTGTTCGAAAATCAAAAGTCCAAAGACCTGGGACATAGGGATTTCGACAATGATGGCCCAGGCCCAAATGGCCCAGTGACCTATATCCTGATGCAAAGGGACTCATCGGGCAGTTGATGTTTTAAAAAAAAAAGGGTAGTGAATAACGGACAATAAATAAAAATCCCTTTAGAATTACCAGTGTTAAAAAAAAAATTTAGTGTTTTCTCCGAAACCACAAGATAAAGCTGTTCGAAAAGACAAGGGCAGGGGTGGCGATGGAAAATTTAAAATTTTTGTTAAGGATGAATGTTCACCTGCAGCGAACCCCCCCGCCCCCCAGTGGGGGAGAAATTTTCTCCAGGGGGGGGGTATCAGCCCCCTTCCCCCCTTTCACCTTTGGCCCTGAGGGGCCCACCCCTCCAAAGGGGGCAAGATCTTGTTTACTGCTACATGGGTAAATTGATCGCAGATGCGTACGGTATGCACGGGGTAAAGCACCGTGTCCTTGCAGCCCAGTTTTTGCAGAGTGTATTTTAATAAGGACGTACATCCTTCCCTTAAAAGGGAAATTTAAAGGAAACCCTGCTCCCCTTTTTTCCATAGTAAGAAGGACTTGTTGTCTATGTTAAGCGCAAGTTTTAAAAACTTTTGTTTGTTCACGGGGAAAGGGAAAGGGAAGCAAAAGTACTAGGTCAGCTTTTTTTTGTACTGGGGGCAGTTATTTTCTTTAAAGGACCCCAGTTCGGTCGTGGAGCCATAATTTATTATCCACAAATTTCTTGAGTGGGACACCACGTGACAAAAATCCTGGGTTCTCTTGGGTAGAGAGTGGGAAAAGAGAAATCTCCTGCTCCTTTTATTTCTGCTACTTATTTTACATGCCCAATTTCTCTTATTTTTCTTAACCATTGGGGGGAAACGCTTCATTATCACTCCAGTCACGGTTTTCTAAATTGAGATGAAAAGTATTTTTTGAGATAGACCAAATTTTTATACTACTGAGTGCTGTCAGTTCCAATTGTGGTCGTTCTGCCCTTCAAGGGTCTCCCTGGTTTTTGAAGTAATTAGGTACTTCCTCAGCATTATATGTAAGCTACAGCCCCAAACCTTGGGTTGGCATCAAAAACTTGTAATGTTATTGTTTTCCTTTTGACCTATTGTCGGGGAAATTTTTAATTTGATGAAGTTGCTTAACTCCTGGATTTTCATCCATGCTTGACTCTTTTAGGGCAATTTCTATCCCATCCAATTTTGAGTTTATCATCTTGAAAAGCTTTTTACTCTTTAGGGAAATTGGTGAGGGGGCCCCTAGGGGAAAAAACTTTGTGATCCCTTGACGAAAAACTACTTTAGTGAGGTACTGCAGATTTTTTGTTTTCTTTTTGAGACTAAAGGTATCTTTCCTGTTTTTCCAATTAAGCCCCGCTTTTTTGGGAAATCGGAAATTTCGTTCGGGGAAATTTCCTTGAAAGTTCCTTAACTGCATTATTTGACAAAAGCTGAAATTTATATACAACAGTAGTGGAGTGGTTTCGATTTTTCTGTTTCCATGCGCGGGAGAAAATGGCGTTTTCTTCAATATCTTCGACTATTCCTCAATGAATTTATTGTCCAATTTCTTGTAGTATTATATAGACGTCAGTAGCTCTGGATTTTTCCCGGGCTCAGTATTTGTGCTTTCTTTTGCCCGAAAGCCAGCGAAAACTGCTAATAGATGTGGTATTTAAATTTTCCCGGGTAACCAACCCCAATACTGTCCATCTTATATTTGCAGTGTCCAAATATTGTTATAAGTCTAGATCTTGTGGGTTGGGTTTATTTTCTCAAACCCATGCTTTTAAAACCCCCAACTTTTCAGTGGTATTCATTTTTTCCAGCAATGATAATTTTTGCTGTGGACATGATCAGCGGTTATTCTCGTACTAGTTCTTTCCCTGAAACAAAACAGCTTTTCCACTTTAGAGGGGGAGGGGACCACAATCATTGGGTCCCGCGTTTTCAGCAAGTGAACATCTTTTTACTTACTTAAATTTTTTCCCTGTCTTACAGTAGTGCTGGGGCTGTGATCTGTGTTATGTTTGGGTCGGAGCCCCAACGTCACTTCGGGGGGGGGGGGGGAAAAAAAAGCGGGAATAGCGGGAGCTTGACTTTTCCTACCTTAAAAGTAGCCCGGGAAAGAAACTTCACTTTCGGGGGGGGGGAAAAAAAAAAGGGGGGGGAATGGGGGGGGAGCTTGACTTACCCTACCTTAAAAAGTAGCCGGCATTGAAATATTTTTAAACTATATACTCCCTCGCTACCCCTATTATTGAACTTTTCCCCTCACACTCCTCCTTCCCAAAGACTTTTAGTCAGGAGTATAAGAAGTTTAGGCGAGGACAAAGTTCTAACTTTGGGAAAGTCGTGAAAGGAAAGAAATCTTCTACGGGACGCCCACGACTTAAGCAACAGAGAAAAAATTTGGGATAAACCATTGATATACACAACATGAAACAAAAAACCCCTGGAGTGCCAATGCCCACCTAAAGAGGCGACTTTTGGGTTTCCCCTTAAAAGTAGGTATACCCAAAGGTTTGTAAACCCTTTCAAAAAATTAAATCTTTTCCCAGTTTTTAAAATTTTAAAGTTTGGAGAAACCCCACACAAGGGCCATAATTTTTTTTTCTATGGTGGAGTATTCTTTTCTGGGGGAAAGGGAAAGTTTCCGGCTTAGGAAGCATACGGGGAAGGGAGTACCTTTTCATGGGTATCGTAGGACATTGCACCTAATCCAGTATTGGAGGCTTTCAGTTTTTAAACAAAATGTTTTATTAATGTCGGGAATTTTTTAAGTTAGGGTTTTTTCGAAAAGATACTTTTAAAATCAAAAAATTTTTCCCCGAGCTACCCCCGGAAAAAGTTCAAGATTTTTCCCTTCACAGACTTTTTAAGAAGTCGGATAAGTGCCTGAAAGATCAAAAGGTTTGGGATAAATTTGTGAAAATAAAAATTTACAAAACCCAGAAAGCTACGCATGAGTTTCTTGGTTTGGGGGGAAAATTTTAAAATTTCTAATAAAGTTTTGATTTTAACTGGGGAGGGGTGCAGAGAGTTATTAGAAAGTACAGTCCAAGATATCTAATCTTGTTTCCCCAAGGGAAGAAATTCTTCGGCTTGGCAGTGAGGCCATGTGACGTAACCTACGAAAAACCCTGATTTTAGGGTTTGGGAAATGTTCGCCCCGGGGAAATGTCTTTAAACGAAAATTTTTAATCAAAATTAAACTAAAAACCTTTTGGCATATTCCCCCAAAAACCTTTTTCTCATCTTCCACTTTAGGTAGCACAGGCAGTTCCCCAAACCGAAGGGCATAGTTAAATTTTGGGCTTCAGTCCTTGGTGGTGGGAAAAAAGGGGTTTTTGGTACTCCCTTAGAAGGGGGACTAACATTCTTGATGAAAAGCCTGCGAAATTATAATCTCTAAAAAAAGGGGAAAAGAGCCATAAAAATTTGGTAGTTTCACTATTACTAAGGGCATAGGTCAGCATCCCACCGAGTTATAGCTTTAAAGGGGCCCCGGGAAGTAAATAGAAAATCTTATAAATTATCCTTTTAAAAACCCAGGGCAACGGTAAAACAATAGGGAAGATATTTAAAAGGTTAAAAGACCCTTTTTTTTTTAAAAATTTTGTTTTCCTCCCCGGTAAAATTGCATCCCTAAGGTGAACTAAGGGGTTTAAAATTTTTCCGTTTGTTTGGATTGCCCCGTCACTAAGTAAATTTATGGATCCCCGTGGAGGTAACCCCGGAAAAACAGTAAAGACGTCTGAAAAAGTTACTCAACATTAAAGTAGTTCATGCCCTTTAGGGTTTTCCCCAAAGTTTAAATTAATTTTAAATTTTTGGGTTTTGCGTCCGATGGGGCAAGATCACCAAGTCATGTTGTTCTTCTTCATAGTCTAAGTTAGAGGTTTTCAAATTAACGCACCCCTTTAACATTTTTTCAGTTGTCAAAGTTTTTAAAGGCATTTAAACCCAAAATTTCTTCGGTAATATTTCTTAAGGATGTTTATATGATAAAGTTTAGGTTTCCCCTTTGACTTCTATGGGGTAAAAATTTTCCCAAAAATTTTTTAATACTTTATTTGGCCCTTTCCCAAGGTACTAATAATTTATTTGACTTGTTTAAGAAAAATTTCAGGAATTTAACCCCCCCTCCTTTTAAAATTCTCCCCTGCCTTTTGAAATTCAAAATGGGGTTTTGACGGGTTTCCAAGTTGGGTTTTTTCAAAAAACAAAGTCAAGGTTTTCCTAAAGTTTGGATTAAGGTCAAAAAAACCCGGTAAGAAGACTAAAACCTCGTTTTTAACGTCCTCATTAGTCCATAAGTAAATAAAGGAAATGGACAAGGGGCCTCGGCCCTGTCTACCATAGAGAATTCAAAAGGGGGAAAAACCCCAAAGAGCCCTTTGGGCCCTTCCCCCCATGGCAAAAAAAAGGCACGGGGTAGGTAACGATGCCACCCTTTATTTTTGGGGGGGCCCAAATTTTTCCTTTAAAAATTGGATTTTGGGGAATCAAATTTTGCTGGCGTAAACCCTCCCATTACAGCGGGATGATAGGGGGGTGGTGAAAGAGGTTTCCCACCCCCTAATTTTGGTATAGAGGGTTGCATTAATCAGATGTAAAATTGGGGGCCCCAGGTCACACAAAATTTCTCTAGGGATCCCAACTCTGGGGGGAAGTGGAAAAAAAGGGTTAAAGTTTCCCTCGTAGGTTATGATCTTTAAGGGAAAGGCTTCGGGAAAACCAAAAGCATAATCAACTAATTTTAATAATATTTTTTCAATGTCCTCCAGTTTGAAAGGGGTTTATAAAGGACCATCGATAAAAATTTGCTACTCTTAAAAAAGGGGGGGTTAAAAAACAGTAAAGACTGGAAAATTTTGCCCATAGGTATCCCCTTTGGTCCCTGGGGAGGTTTGACATTTGGCAAACTTTACAAAAACTACAATTAAAGGACTTTCCTGGGGGCCCTTTTTTTTGGGCCAAAAATGGGTTTCCCAAATTTTTATTTAAGGTTTTCGTGGGAGAAATGCCCCGGCCACGGCAGATAATGAGCCATTTTAAGAACATCCCCTCTGTTTGATTGGGAAAACAACTAAGATGGAATAGCCCCTATCTCATTAAATTTTAAATTTTGGGAATATTTACTTGTAAAAGATACCTTTTATATTTTTCAAATTTATATGAAAATTTTTTTCCATTGGATAACTTGATTTTTTTTTAGGGGCATTAAAAAAATTTCTAAAGAGAAGGGAAATTACGATGGAAATTGAAAAAGGAGCCCCTTCGATATATCAAAAGGCTTAAGTCGGGGAAAATAAAAAGGATGGACAGTGGGAGAACCCTGGCTTTGGTCTTGGCCCTAGCCCAAGGGACTTTTTGGTATGGGAGGTGTTATCTTAATCTCATCTAACAATAAAACCGGGTGATCCTACCCTCGCTTTGGGGGGTAGCATCACGGGTTTTTTAATTCCCCACATGAATCTCACAAAGCTGTTCACTAAAATTTTGAGGGGTTTTCCCGGGAATCTACAGGAAGAGGATCTAAAAAACCATTTATGTCCCCCTTTTTGGTGATAAAAGGTCAACCTAGAAGGAAAATGGCACCTTTTCCCATTACCTTTTAAAGTACGGAGCAAGAAGTGAGGGGGCTAGTGCGGCTTCAGCCCAAACCCTTGAACCATTTAGCCCAATGTAAAAACGGATGGTTGGGAAAAAAGTGCCCGTAGGGCCCCAAAGGGTAGCTAAAGTATACAGAGGAATGAGTTTTTTTAAAGGTTAGGGAACAGTTTCAGAAATGACTATACATGTGCATCCGTGTTCGTAAAATGGGTTTGATACACTAATCCTTAAATGTTTCCCGAACAGAAAAGGGGGCTTTTTGTCATTAAAATCTTTAAAAAAAATCTTCCAACTTTTTTGGCCTTCTTAGAAGGAAAACTAGACGTTTTTGTCCCTTAACACCAAAAACCCCAAAAAAACAAAAAGGAATAAAAGAAGTCATTTTTACTTTCCCCCTGAGGCTTTGATTTTTTTAAAGGTTTATAACCCCTTTCCCTTACTTTCGTTTCCCCTTTTGGTCTTTATAAAAAATTTTGAGCCCACAAAAGGGCAGCAGCCTCAGCAACTTCCCCAAACTTTTAAAAGGTTTCTTCTTAATGAATGTTCGATTTGGTGAGGAAAAAGCTGTGGAGCTGGTCGCACCATGAAAATCTTAAAAGATTCAAACGGTGGGTCAATTCCTGAAATCTTTTATCCAGAATCGAACCCAAAAAAAAAAAGTATAAATTGTAACGCCGAAAAAATCGGGGCCCGGTGTAAGGTGGGAAAACCCGAAAATTTTTCCCGTAAAAATTTGTGGGTTTTTTGATATTCCCTTTTTGGATTTTCCTTCTTCAGAGGGTTTTAAAAATTTCTTTTAAAAACCTTCACAAGTTGCATTGATTTTTCCCAAAACTGTCCAAAAATAACATTCCTAACCCGGTAGCCCCGGTTTCCGCAGGGCCAAATTTACAAGGGGAGCGGGGGATTTTCAAACCTGAAAATGTTTGAAGTTATTTCTTCCCCCCCTGTGGAAGAGAGGGAAATTAGGTTTTGGGAAAATTTTGCACTAGCTCATGGGTTCAATTATCCTTTCCCCAAATTTTTTTTTGTTTTAAGAGTTAAATTTTTAAACTCTTTAAAAAAAGGCGGATTTATCGAGTCGCGATCCTTTTCTTCTTTTTTTAAAATCAAGTTCTCTAGCTTTTTTTCCCCCGTTCTCTAGCTTTTTTCCCCAAAATTTAAAAATTTGCTCTTTCCCCAAATTTCTTATTTTAGCCTGTTTTCCCCACGTATTTTTGCCTGTTCCTCACGTTCCTTTTCCTTTGCTTTTTGTCAAGTTCTCTTATTTTTTAATTGTTCTTCACGTCTCTAAAATCTCTTTCCCACGTTCCAAAAATCTATCACGCTCCTTTTTTTAACTCTCTCTTTTTAATGCTTTTTTGGATTTTTCTCTCAAAATTTTCTCTCTCCCTTTTTTTTTTTTTCTCTTTCAAAAGGGTTTCTTTTTCCTTTTTTTCTCTTTTTTTTTCGATTTCTCTCTCTCCTTTTTTTTCATTCCCTTTCCCTTTTAAAATGTCTTTCTTCTCTCTCAATTCTCTCTCTTTTAAGCTTTCCTGGAACTTAGCACTAATGAAAAAAAATTTTAAATTTTTCCCCGTTAAAATTCCAACTACCTTTCCCGCGTTCATCCAAAACTGGGGTTTTTCCTTTTTGGGAAGAAAAGCTTTTTTATCAGTGGATTATTATTTTATTAAAAATCAAGGGGGGGGGGGGGAACGCTAAACCCGGGGGATTTTACGCGCCCGGGGGGGGTGTGGAAGGATTCAGGGCTTAATTTTGGGGGAAAAAGGGCACAGGGTCCAATTTCCCCAAACAAGAGCCCCCCACCAACATCAAGGAACCTTCCCTTTAGGGGGAAATTAAACAGTGGAAAAAAAAACGGGTTTTTAAAGAAAAACGGGGGTTCAATTTTTGCTTGCTCAAACTGTAAATTTAAAAAAAAGGGCTCGATCCCCGCTTTAAAATTTAAAAAATTTTGTATAAATTTTAAAAAAAAAGGGTTCTATGCCGGCCCCCGAGCAAAAAAGTAAGGGGAAATTTGGGGGCTCTTGACCATCCCAACTTCTCACCCAAAAAATTGTCACTGGAAAAAACTCCGGGCCCCCAGAACCCAATCCTCCAAAGGGTTTTTAAGGGGAAAAAAAAATACATGGCAGAATTAACTAGTTTTCCCCGGGCCCTTTACATGAAAAAATTTCAATTTTAAATTTTAGACAAAAACTTTCACTAAATCTTTTAAAAACCTGTTCTTAGTCCCACCACGAAATGAAAATTTCTATGGGTGGGGGAAACCCCCTTTGGTATGAGGCTTGAAATTCCAAGGAAAATTCGGGGTTTTTGAATCTTGATTCAAAATTTGAGTTTATCCCGGCAAGGGGCGCCCTTTTTGAAGGGTTACCAAACCCGGAACAACTTCAGCCCGTATTTTCTAAGGCTATCTGCTCCTCAGAAAAATTAATGTATAAAAAAAAAGAATAAAAATGACAAAAAATAAAAAACTTTATTTTTTGGGAAAAAATAAAATATAAAACTTAAATATGAAATATTAATCCTAAATTTAAAAAAAGTTGGGGGAAAAGAAAAATTTTTAAAGATAACTGAATTCAAAGCTAAAATAAAAAAATTGGGTGTCTGGTGGTTTGGGGAAACAAATTGGGGTTTTTGAAATCGAGCTGTTTCCGATTGGGGGGGGGGGAAAAGGGGCGCAGGTGTTGAAAGAAAAACCCCCCGGCTGTTCTTTCCCGAGGGTTTTCCGTGAAAACTCCTTTTGATGAAAGGAAAGAAAGGTTTTTTTTCCCCTGCAATGTTGAGTCGTTTTAAACCTGCTATTCTTTCAGGGGCACAGGGGAATTAAATCCAAAAAGGGAAAGTTCCCCAGGACGTTTTGTCCAACTCCTCCATCAACTTTTTGATTGGGAAAGGGGACCCTCTCTGTCATCCAAGCTGGAAAAATAGCAGGTTTTTTCACTGCTTAAGAAAAACAATCTCCTGTTTAAATACAATCCTAAAAGAATTTTGGTGGGAAAATTTTTAAAAATCAACTTTGAGCAAAACTGAAAGGACTAAGTTTTTATTGGGAAAAGCAAGCTTTAAAACCCAAAAAATCCACTAGAATACAAGGCACCATGTACTTACGTAGTTTCTGGGAGCTGTGAGTTAGTGAATTTCTGTTTTGGGCTGGAGCTCCCCACGGGTTAAACCCTTTTGGGGGGGGGGGGGGGGAAGAAAAGGGAGGAAAAAGGGGGGCTTGACTTACCCACCTTTAAAAAGTAGCCGGCAATGTAAAATTTCACTTTCGGGGAGGGGGGAAAAAAAGGGGGGAAAAAGGGGGAGCTTGACTTTTCCCACCTTAACAAGTAGGCCGGGAATGAAAATTTTGTTCTGTATCCCCCTCGGCTTTCTTTCCCATCTATTGAACTTTTCCCTCACAGGTGCCATCCCCCGTTTACTTGTTGGATGAGTCACCCAGCTCCCGTTTTCTTTGGGTGAACGCTGGGTGAGCGCCCGTTTTCTTTTGGCTGCCCATTCTCTGTGATTGAGTCTGGAGGGACTCATTTATACTGATTTATATTGTAAAACACTAGTATTACTGCTTTTCTCGAAGGACCTTGGCTCGTAGGTTATTTGTACACTGTAGTACAACATACTTGGACCACAGTGTGGCCTTTATCCTGTTCAAAGGACCAAAATGTTGAGAAATGGCATTACCAGCTAAGTTTAAATATAGGGAAACTTAACTTAGAAAGACAGCTCATTGCCTGCACAGCCGCCCCTGCAGGCGAGGTCTTGAGATGCTGTCGAAGTCATCTCTCATCGGGCTGTAAATGAGTTATAATTTGTAAGATTATAAATTGCCCCTAGGGGGTGTCATATCAGCATATTTCATTCACTGATGGATGACAAACTTACTTGTGTGGACATAATGGTCCGCATATCACCGGGGTTTATGATAAGTGACCAACTCACAATTTTATAGTCAACTGCGCAGTCAATAGTAGTACATCACGAGTTAGAACACTTACCTGGGTATATGTATCTGACCTGTAATTAAACCTGGATATCCGTTGAGTTGATTGAAGATTAGTGTTCTTTGAAGAATGTCGCACTACACTCTGTTGGATGGCAACACTCGTTGTTACACTGTTCATCAATAATTATTCACACAATATCACTAAGAAGTTGATTACACTTCTCTGTAAGTGTTTATTGTGTTTGTGAGACACTTTGTTCACACTAACGCACACATCGTTCATTGTTGGTTATCCTGGCATCAGTGTCACTCTCAGTAGAGTCAAAAGTAATCTGAAGATGCCACAACGCCCCACGCCGTCACTGCCCCTAGCACAAAGGAAAAGCTGACCTAGTACTTTTGCTTCCTTGCCACTTCCTCGATGAAGCAAAGCAGAATGTTTAAATCTTGCTGTCTTAAGCATAGACAACAATGTCCACTATCTTTACTATGGTAATAAAGTGGGAGCAGGATTTTCCTTAATTGTCCTGCTAAGGTAAGAGATGTACTGTCTCTTATTAAAATACACTCTGCAACACTGGACTGCAAGGAGCAGCGGTCGCTTGGCCACGTTGCATACTCGTACTGCATCTGCGATCAATTACTCACTGTAGCAGTAAGCAAGACGCTTGCCCCTTCTGAGAGGGCTGGGCCCCTCAGGGCTGAAAGGACTGAAAGGGGCTGAAGGGGGCTGATACCCCCCTCCTGGAGAAAATTTCTCCACAGCACTTGTGCCTTGTACAGAATCTTGAAATCTCTACTGTCAAGCAGATGTGAAATACGTCTATGTGGTGTTCAGGTTCCTGGCCAATTTGTCAGCAAGGTTTACAACGTGGTTCATCATAGTCAGTTTGGAATCAATTTTCGCTCCAAGGGCTTTGCACCCGGATACCAACAACCTCCAATTCATTCTTACTGCTTATCTAGAATAATTTGTCTGGCATATCCTCTCGTGGATAAGCCAGCGTCAGAGTGCAATCGTCTGCATGTACATGGCCTTTGTGATGAGTTGAAGGTCACTGAAGTAGACATTCTATAGCAATGGCCCAAGAACACTTTCCTGTGGAACACTTGCACCATAAATGTTGTGAGGGAAACATTCATTAGATAAGAATGGATGCATAAATGAACGGTGGAGGTAGTATAAATGGTTGAATGCTTGTTGAATAAGTGGTATGCAACATTACCATTACCCCTTCTCCCCCCTCTTCTCTCCACCTGGTAGGAGTTAACAAGGAACCTTCCTAGGGAGATGGATATCATTTAACTTCCTCTTCCCACCAAGTCTGTAAGTATGGATTTCCACTCTTGTTTGTTTATGTGGCATGCAAAGAGTACGTACCCTTTATTTTGCGCATGTACATACCCTCACTGAAAGGCTATCTCCCCTGTTCATCACATCTGTCAGACACTGCAACATCATGGGATCTTGGTACAAAGACTTCAACGCTTGTCCAACCTTTGGACGACGACCTACTTACACTAATGGCAGGTCCCTCTGTGATCCCGCCTCCTCCTGCTTCGACTCATCTGACTGCAGTATATAAGCCACCATTCTGGTCCTATGCTGCAATATCAAACAATGGTTATAAATGACCATAATTTTTAAAGGGGTGGACCGGTAAGCCAGCGGAAGGCCTCGGTCAGATGACCAAAAGCTCCAAAGGCGGGTCATCATCTGACTAAGACCCGCGTCAGGAAACATTTGTCCTGTTTCCTGACGAACCTTACCTAATCTAACCTAATCCTACAAGAGTGATGGACTGAACACATCGATTCCAGGTTGAGGGACTGATTACTTCAAACTCTTCCTCTCCTTACCCATTTCTACTTTGTATTGGACTGATGAAGCCACTGTGTGGCGAAACGTTTCTTCAATAAAGATTCCCATGTGTTGTGCAAGAATAGTATATATTACCGACAAGATGAAATTAAGACACATGTGCAACATCTGGGTATCTTTATTGTAGACGTTTCGCCATCCAGTGGCTTTATCAATACAAATTCTAGGACATAGCTTGAAGACAGTAGGACTATATACAGAAGATGAGGTAATCAGTCCCTCAACCTACTCCTAGGTTGAGGGACTGATTACCTCATCTTCTGTATATAGTCCTACTGTCTCCAAGCTATGTCCTAGAATTTGTATTGATAAAGCCACTGGATGGCGAAACGTCTACAATAAAGATATCCAGATGTTTCACATGCGTCTTAATTTCATTCCTATGTGTTGCATAAGTGTCTCAATTCTTCAACTTTGTTGGTTTTCAAAACCCTTCATCACAACACATTCACTTGTATTCCCATTTTCTTTGCATGAACGATCATTCTACCGCTACTCCTTCCTTAGCTCTGGATCTCACAGATACTTCTAACCTAATCCCATTTACACCTCCCCACTAAAATTATCCTATCACATTTACATAGTTTCACCCAGAACCATAGCATGCAGTTTCCTCTCACTTATAACATTCAAAATTAATTCTTTCTACATTCCCTAACTACACCCACGCACATTCAAACCCACCAAAAATTATATTTTTTTTTTACTCTCTTGTAATTAATGTAGAAGGGGTTACTAGTCGCTTGCTCCCGGTTCCTTTCATTTTCACAGTGAAATAGGTGAGAATTCTTCCTGGTAAGCGATGCATATTGTCAGGGGCGATTTATTGTGTATCTTCGGTACGGATGAGAACACTGGGACAAAAAAGGTCAAGAGAGGCCTGAGCTTGCTACCATCTGCAGCTCATAAGACTGCCATCCCCACGAGCCCCTTTGAGGCGGGGTAGATGGCAGACCAGAGGCCTAGCTTCTCCCTACGAGCCCCGTGAGGGCGGGGAATGTGGCTAGGCCTGGGGACACTTGGTCCCAAAGATGAGGAGGTACTGTACCTCCTCCCATGGGAGACTAAAGTCTCGAGACACTCCCCAGATAGGGAGCCAAGGCCGGGTCACCACTACTTGGAAAAGACCCGGGCCGGGAGAATACCGGCGAATAAAAAACAAAACAAAAAAAACACTGGGACGTGTTTTCTTACGGCACCTGCTGTCCATGTTCACCCATTAGTGAAATGGGTTCCTGGGTGTTAGTAGACTGGTGTGGGTCGCATCTTGGGTCAAAATTGACCTAATTTGCCCGAAATGCTCTGCATAACAAGGGGCTTTCTGTATAGCAGTATGTCATTAATGTCAGCTAGGCCTGTATACCTTGTACATGTACTTGTAGAAATAAAGATATTAACATTATTATTATTATTATTATTATTATTATTATTATTATTATTATTATTATTATTATTATTATTATTCGGTAGTGGCTAGTTTACGGTAGTGGCTTCCTAAGTGTCTTCTCTATATCCATCTTGTGGATGGTTTATTGTGCACCCTGTATCCATTCTATGGAGGGTAATTCCTATTTTATTGTGTACCACATATCCATCCTGTGGATGATAGTAGCTAATTTATTGTGCACCCTATATCCATCTTATGGATGGTAGTGGCTGGTCTATTGTGCCCTAATATCCATCCTGTGGATAGTAGTGGCTTGTTTATTGTACCTACAACATCCATCCTGTGGATAGTAGTGGCTTGTTTATTGTACCTACAATATCCATCCTGTGGATAGTAGTGGCTTGTTTATTGTACCTACAATATCCATCCTGTGGATAGTAGTGGCTTGTTTATCGTACCTACAATATCCATCCTGTGGATAGTAGTGGCTTGTTTATTGTACCTACAATATCCATCCTGTGGATAGTAGTGGCTGGTTTATTGTACCTACAATATCCATCCTGTAGATAGTAGTGGCTTGTTTATTGTACCTACAATATCCATCCTGTGGATAGTAGTGGCTGGTTTATTGTACCTACAATATCCATCCTGTAGATAGTAGTGGCTGGTTTATTGTACCTACAATATCCATCCTGTAGATAGTAGTGGCTGGTTTATTGTACCTACAATATCCATCCTGTAGATAGTAGTGGCTTGTTTATTGTACCTACAATATCCATCCTGTGGATAGTAGTGGCTGGTTTATTGTACCTACAATATCCATCCTGTATTATAGTAGTGGCGGTTTATTGTACCTACAATATCCATCCTGTAGATAGTAGTGGCTGGTTTATTGTACCTACAATATCCATCCTGTAGATAGTAGTGGCTGGTTTATTGTACCTACAATATCCATCCTGTGGATAGTAGTGGCTGGTTTATTGTACCTACAATATCCATCCTGTAGATAGTAGTGGCTGGTTTATTGTACCAAAAATATCCATCCTGTGGATAGTAGTGGCTGGTTTATTGTACCTACAATATCCATCCTGTGGATAGTAGTGGCTGGTTTATTGTACCTACAATATCCATCCTGTAGATAGTTAGTGGCTGGTTTATTGTACCTACAATATCCATCCTGTGGATAGTAGTGGCTGGTTTATTGTACCTACAATATCCATCCTGTAGATAGTAGTGGCTGGTTTATTGTACCTACAATATCCATCCTGTAGATAGTAGTGGCTGGTTTATTGTACCTACAATATCCATCCTGTAGATAGTAGTGGCTGGTTTATTGTACCTACAATATCCATCCTGTAGATAGTAGTGGCTGGTTTATTGTACCTACAATATCCATCCTGTTTGGATAGTAGTGGCTGGTTTATTGTACCTACAATATCCATCCTGTGGATAGTAGTGGCTGGTTTTTTTGTACCCACAATATCCATCCTGTAGATAGTAGTGGCTGGTTTATTGTAACCCACAATATCCATCCTGTAGATATGTAGTGGCTGGTTTATTGTACCCTACAATATCCATCCTGTAGATGTAGTGGCTGGTTTATTGTACCTACAATATCCATCTGTGGATAGTAGTGGCTGGTTTATCGTACCTACAATATCCATCCTGTGGATAGTAGTGGCTGGTTTATCGTACCTACAATATCCATCCTGTAGATAGTAGTGGCTGGTTTATTGTACCTACAATATCCATCCTGTAGATAGTAGTGGCTGGTTTATTGTACCTACAATATCCATCCTGTGGATATTTGTGGCTGGTTTATTGTACCTACAATATCCCTCCTGTAGATAGTAGTGGCTGGTTTATTGTACCTACAATATCCATCCTGTAGATAGTAGTGGCTGGTTTATTGTACCTACAATATCCATCCTGTGGATAGTAGTGGCTGGTTTATCGTACCTACAATATCCATCCTGTAGATAGTAGTGGCTGGTTTATTGTACCTACAATATCCATCCTGTAGATAGTAGTGGCTGGTTTATTGTACCTACAATATCCATCCTGTGGATAGTAGTGGCTGGTTTTATTGTACCTACAATATCCATCCTGTAGATAGTAGTGGCTGGTTTTTGTACCTACAATATCCATCCTGTAGATAGTAGTGGCTGGTTTATTGTACCTACAATATCCATCCTGTGGATAGTAGTGGCTGGTTTATCGTACCTACAATATCCATCCTGTGGATAGTAGTGGCTGGTTTATCGTACCTACAATATCCATCCTGTAGATAGTAGTGGCTGGTTTATTGTACCTACAATATCCATCCTGTGGATAGTAGTGGCTGGTTTATTGTACCTACAATATCCATGCAGTCAACTGTAGTATAATAAACTTATCCAACACATAATTCTCATATGTGCTGTATATATTATTGTGAAACATTTGAACCATTTACATTTCTTCATTTAGAAACAAAGTCAAACTCAGGCAGAGTGAACATAAACATTCAAACATCATTAACAATTTTACCGTAAAAAGTTTAAATTAAGTGAAGAGCATCGTTAGTGTGAACATTCGCCTCTGTTGATTACCTTCCGCTCAGATTGTTCCAGTGTGTTGTATTTGTGTATTTTGTTGAACTTAAAATGAATTGTGTTGTTACGTTATTCTGTATCTGTTTTATGTTTTAGTGTTTTAGTTTGTTGTAATGTTATTATAATCAAATAAAGCGCTAAACTGACAAGGGTTATGCAGCACTGTGGGGCAGAAAATAATACCGGGGCTATAAACAGCAAGGTGGAGAGGGAATCAGAGGTGAGGGAAGAAAAGAGCTGGAAGGTACGCTAAGGGTTATGTATCAAAGTTTGTATAGTAAAGCAGTTGCTGATAAAAAGTCAAAAGGTGATCGTAAGTCAGGGCCGTCTGCAAGAAAGGAAGATAAGGTAAGAGCGGTAGGCGAGGGCGAGGATAAGACGAGCATGGCCGATGTCTGGAAGGAAGAGTGCAGTCTCTGGAGAACGGCAATGGTGGTAAGATGTCCACAAACCTAAAAGTGGCTTAACAGAGTGCAGTTTGTTATTGTGCATGTCCAACCACCATTGTTGCTGATGGTCGCAAAGATGGGCAGAGGTGACTGTAAAATAATCTCTGAATGGAATACCTTCATAGGAAACCAGAAGACCAAGTAGCACTGACCGCGTAGCAGCATTCGTCTGTTCATTGCCCAGTACACCAACAAGTCCAGGGGCCCAACAGCAAATGGTGTCTTCGTTTTTGCTAGCCAGAAGGTGCACCCAAAGTTGAATACAAAGGACCAATGGATGAGGGGAATCAAATTGTTTAATGGCCTGTAAAGTGCTGAGGGAATCTGAAATGATCACAAATGCCGAAGGAAGCATATATGTAATACGGAGAAGTGCTATGAAGATGGCATAAAACTCGACGGAAAAAATACTATCTGGTATCTAACAAATGGCCCCGGACAACATCGTTAGGGAATACCGCTGCGAATCCAACACCGTCAGAAGATTTAGAACCATCTGTATAAACAGCAATGGCATGAGAATGTGACTGGGAGTGATCAAGAAAAGAGAGAGGAAGCAGCTGTAGGTAAAGGGTCTGGTGAACGGAGTAGGGGACAACAGTATGAACCTCGGAACCCCCTAAGGGGAAAGGGAAAAGGCAGACCTACTGAAAATCAAAAGAGACAAATAGAGAAAAAACTGGGAGTGAGTAAGATGGAGAAAAACGGTCAAGTAAGCAGGGTGCTAAACAAATGCTGGCTTTTATTAACGTCTGGACCCAAACCCAGGGTGTTCACCCCACAAAAGCCGTGACAAAAACCAAAGGCCCACCTACAGGGGACTTTTTCGTCAGTGCTTATGACGGGTTGCAACTGCTAGAATAATTCACAGCTGGCCCCACTCCACAGTGATCTTCATGCTCATGTGGCTACCCTCTACCGTGGGGAAGGAAGTGTTTCGCTTTGTTTCCCCGTCCACCCATTTTTCTTTCGTGCTCCATTTGGTTTTGGGGCTTTTACAGTTTGATTATGGAAAAAGGAAGTCTTTAACTTCTGAAACTATAGCTCACAAAGCTGGGCACCAGCCCGAAAGAAAATACTGGATAAGGGTTGGGTTTGTGTGTGAGCATTCAGTAAAGAAACCCGGGGGTTGCCAGCTTTTTCAAGGTTGCTGGCGGTTTTGAGTTACTGTCTGCCAAACCTCACCCCTTTGGCACCCCCGAGGAAAAACATTGTTCATCCCTTTTAAAACTGTTTTTAAAAAAACCCATTTAGAGAGTAAACCTAAGAAAAACTGTTTAGGGGGAATTAAAAGGGAAAAAAACCTCATTTTTCTCCCCAGGGGTTTGTTTTGTAAGAACTGTTAACAGAATGCATGGGAAAACTAGGCTACGCAGTCACTGCCGGGTTTGAAAAAAACCGTTCCTCTTTTAAAGCCACGGGAAAAATCGTGGGGCGGGGATTATGAAAAGAAATTTTCTCACTGAACCCCCCAACAGTGGTTTTTAAAGTATTTGGGGTGTTTGAAGAAACCCTTTCCCCTTTACCTTTTAACCCATGGGGGAATTTTGTAGGGCCCAGAGGTTTTGGTCCACTACACCCAAAATAAAACCTGTGGGACCACCAAACACCCAAACATGCTCTGGTTTGGGCGGGTGTTTCATGCTCAGGGGTGTAGGTGAACTCATTGTGTTTCCCCAAACCCCCAGTATATAAAACCAGTAAAAATTCCCAAAGGAATTATTGTTTTGACTTTTTTAAAGAGGCATTTGCCCAATTTTGGGGGGGCCAGGGGTTTTTTTTTGCGGAGGGCGGGGCACCTTGAAATACCCCCAAAATTCTATGGGTTTCAGTGGGCTTAAGGACGTGAAGTGAGATTTTTAATGACGGGCCCCAAAGCAATTCCCCAGACCTCAACCTTATTGAAAAAAATTTCTGGCAATGGTTGAAAAAAAGGGTTTACTGGGGAAGGAAAATTTACTTCCATCCCTGGCTGGAAGGGTCTTACATGAGGGATGGGAAAAATATACTTTCCCAAACCCCCTAGAATTTTTGGGGGTCTTCCTACATGGCTGTGGGATGTGGGTTAAGCATAAGTATGCAGAAAAGAAGTATTAAAACCCCAGAAAGTGTGTAAATATATATATTAAAATTTATATAATATATTTATATAATATATATTAAATTTATTATATATATATTTATATATTTATATATATTTTATATATATTTTTATATACAAATATTAAAATTTATATTATATAAAATTTTATAATTTTTATATAAATAATTATATTTTATATAAAATAAAAATTTATTTATATTTTATACTATATATATAATTTTATAAAATATATATTTATATATATATTTTTTATATAAAAATAACCGTGGTAGTTAAGCCCCGTGCAACATCTGGATATCTTTATTGTAGACGTTTTTTTTATCCAGTGGCTTTATCAATACAGATTTTGGAAAATAATTAAAAAGACAGGGAGAAACTATTACAAAGATGAAAGGGAACCCGTCCCCGTCCTTGGAGTTAGTGTTCACAGCCCCCCCCCTCGTGGGGGGAGGAGAATCTGGAGCAAAAGGGAAAAAGGGTGGCGGGGGTTTAGGTGTCAGTGGGTAAAAAGGGGTGCAGCAGGGGGGGGCATAGTTTACTGGGGAGGCGGGATTCCCAGTGGAAGTAGGTCGTGGAAATTAAAAAGGTTAAAAAAAACACCGGGCACAAAGGAAATTAAAAAACATATGCAGTTTAAGTGATTTCCTTTTAAAAAAGTGGGTTTTTTTCAAGTCCCAAAAAGAAACTACCTGGGGTGGGGAAAGGAAAGGGAGTACTAGGTTTGGCCTTCAATCCGTTCCCCACTTGAAGAAGAAGGGCGACAAACACTTTCCTTTCCCCTTTATTTTCTTCCCCTGCAAAAAATGGGCCATGAAAATTCGTTTTAAAGTCTATTTGAAAAAAAAACCCAACCCCAAAAAGATCTTCTCCACTTCTACTTCACCACGCCCCCAAAACTAAACCGGTTTTTGTAATTTTTGGCTTTTTCCCGGTGCCCTTTAGGGAACTCGCCAGCAATTTTGGGTTTTTGAGGAAGAAATTTACTATAATTTTAACAAATATTTTCTAAACTCCACTATCCTCGTCCCCTTCATCAGAGGGTTTGGCCCGGAGGGCATTAAAAATCTTTAAAAAACACCCAGGGGAAGACACTGCTGAGAAAAAGATTCATAGTACTTCCCCCCCCAACTCCATTGCCCAAAAAAATGTTTCCAACATCTTTTTTCCCAAAACATCATTTCCAAATATTTTCCCCCACAACCCCCGACCATCAAGGACATCCCAATAATAGACAGGCAAGCTTCCATCCTCAGCAGGGGTTTTAAATAATCCCCCGTAATGACTGCAGCAAATTATACGTGGACGAAACATCAAGAGACCTTTAAAAAACGTATTTCAGAAAACCCAAAGGCAAAACAGGTCTGACGATACAAGGAAAAGCCTGTGTACAACTTTGCAAAAATTTAAAACAACCATTTAATTAATACAAAAACTCAAGACTTATCGCCAAGAAGGGCAAACTCCCAAAACCGAAGAATCCCGGAACATCGATTATCTCTTTTAACCCCAAAAATTTCAACCAGAAAAAATGGTTCCCATAACCCTAGCTGAACCATTGTGAAAAAAACTCCTTATCGCTAAACCCAAATTTAAAAAATAGCAAGGGAAGAACCTGCAGAAGGGCTGCTCATGCCCGCCCTTTCCACCTGAAACCCCAAAAATTCTGAACTTTACTATAAATTACTCGCGTAACCCTTTCCCCCCCCAGGGGAGAATTTTTTGTGACCGAAAAAACCCCTCCCCGTGTGGGCCCAAAACGGGGGTCAATAAAGGGGAAATAGGTCGTACCCAAAGGAAAGGGGGTTAAATTGTAAGGGAGGCCCATTCCAAAGTTGCACAGGGCTTAACTAATTAAAATTTTCGGTATTTTATACCTTTCTTCCCATTTTTGGTAAGTGGGGGGGGGAGGGGCCCCGGGAAAAATGCCCCCGGGCTAGCACTATGTAAAGGGGCATGAAAAAGGTCAAAAGGGAAAGGGCCCCCAAAGTAAAAAAAAAAGGCAATGAGTATCACGATGATTTTGGGTTTAAAGGAAAAAAACCCTTGCCTTCAGTGTAGAGGCTTTCAAAAGGGGAAAGAAAAAAAGGACCAAGGCATAAAAACATGGGCCCTAGGGTGAAAGGGGATCTAACTTAGAAAGGTTGTTTGGAGAAAAACCCCCGAATTTGACAAAAGGTTTCCATAACCCAGCTTTGGGCAAGGGCTAGGGTTGGAAAGCAAAAGGAAGGAGAGGGCCTTTGATCTGCCCCCCCAAATTGGGAAAGTTGTGCAAAGAATTTAAGGAGATTCAGCCACCCATGGCAAGTTCTTTCAAAGAGAAAATGTAAGTTTTCCATGTCAACTGGCAATAGAACAGAAGGCAAGAAACTTGACTGTATCTCATTCTGTAATACATGAGCCGTGAAAATACAATGGAATATCTGGGACAAGAGGACACTAGTGAAGGTAATGAAATGGGTTATCACACTAGAAAATTTAAATCCATGAGAAGTGGCCTAGAGGGAATCATGGTCAATCGCATCCTGAAGGGAGGCCACTACCAGTCGACAGTCAGCGCCTGCGTAAGTTATAGCGAAGTCATACACGTGAAGTGATGACCAAATATGCGATGGAAGAATAGAAGGTAGGTCATTTATAGATAAGAGAAAAAGGGTAGTGCTAGGGACAAAACTTTGTGGAACTCCCTCGTCCTGAACAAGTTTGAGGAGAGCGAGGCACTAACACAAATTACCTTGGGGGCCTAAGGAGTGGTCCTGAGCTAAGGTGTTATACCTCCAAGTGCTTTCATATGCCTTCTCGAGATCAAAAAAGACTGCTAGGACAGAGTGGTTATTAGCAAAGACATTTCACACATATGTATCTAAGTGGAGCAACTTGTCAGTTTTAAACCATTTATCACAAGGGGTCCAAAGTGGAGCAGCCCTTGCAAAAGCCATATTGGCGAGGAGAAAGACTATTTTGAGTCTCCGAACAACATATCAGATATGTATTCACCAATCGTTCCTTCACCTTGCAGACTACACTGGTAAGATCAATGGGATGATAATGAGAGGTATCAAGTCCCGAGGTGCCTGCTTTGCGAAACAATAGTACAATGACAGATTTCCATTATTGATGACGAACCCCTCGCTTCCAAACAAGACTGAAAAGATGTAAAAGGGCTGTAAGGGTCATAGAATGCAGATGCTGTAGCATACAGATATGAATATCATCAGGCCCAGCTGCCGATGACTGGTAAGCAGAAAGCCTGGACTCTAGCTCTAAGAGAGTAAAAGGTATGTTGTATGGCTCCATCCCATTAGAAGAGAAATCCAAAGGCGATTGCTTCCTGGCAGACTTAGAAAAAAGAAACGAGGGACAGAGGTGAAGCCCTTGGTAGACACGGACAAGACAGTTTCCAATTTCCATGGCAACTTCAAGAGGTTCCGCAACACTAACACCAGCAACCCACAAAACGGGAGCTGGGTCCAGAGCGTACTTGCCATACAACTTCTTTACCTTCTTCTAAATTGCGTTTAGCATCACATATGACGTGACGAGCGACTGCCCTTGGTTGCTTAAAATCCAAAACACAATCTCTGGTCCGATTATATCGATAATGGCCCCACGCAGCACATTTCAAACGCACTGCACGGTCATATGCAGGAGACCACCAAGGCACACATGTTTCAGATTGCCTGCCTGAAGTGTGAGGAATAGAACGTGATGTTGCAGTCAAAACTAAGGTCGAAAAACTGGTGCACCAGCTCATCAACAGAGGATGAAGAAGGATCCCTCATAAAAAGCAGTAAGATGAGAGTATAAATTCCAATTCACTCGTTCAAATTGCCAACGGGTGCTACGAGGTGGTTGGGAATACTTAGTAGAGTAGAGAAGAATAGGAAAATGATCAATGTCATGTAATTCTGGGAGAGCAGACCAAGCGTAATCAAGGGCAACTGACGAGGAATAAATAGAAAGATCGATGCATGAGAGACTGAATGTGAGAGTCAAAATAGGTAGGAGCATCCGTATTTAAAACATGAAGAGGATGAGAAGTGAGTAGAGTGTCCAAACTGATCACCACGAGAGTCACAGTGGGACCCTCCACAAAGATGATGATGGGCGTTGAAATCAACCTAACAACAAGATGGGGCTGCGGCAGAGAAGAGATCAAGAACTCAATATCGAAATACAGGAAAGCGCGGGAAGGGGAGAGATATAGAGAGCAAACTGTATACCACCTGTGCAAATAAATATGGGCTGCAGTATAATGCAGCTGAGAACGAACAAAGACCCGTTGCAACCAAATACATATGCACACAAGAAGCGCACTCTCGTTAAAAGTTTCATCAGAAGACTGTAACAGCACATAGCCCAAAAACGGGATGATTAACCGTCTGAACAAACTTTACATCTTGTAACCGACACATACTTGGGAAAACTGGGAGAGCAACACCTGAGTTTCTCCCGATTACTGCTGAGGCCACGAATTTTCCATTGTAAATAAGTCATTTTTTCCACAAAGATAGGTATGCCAACAATGAGACGTGATAAAATCTATGGGCTAGTAGGGTCAGTGAAGTCAATGTGTGGAGGGAACGGAAAGCTTATAGGAAAAGATTGCTGCGAGGGCTGTGAAAAACTAAAAGGGACATAAGGAGGCACACTGGTATCCATCGAGGGTTTCGTCTCTGTAGTATAGTCAGCGACAGCATCAAGTGTTTCAGCAGAAAAGGAAGATACCGATACTATGACTTCAGACACAGGTGAGGTAGAGTAAGTAGAGATCGAGGAGACTATGGAGGGAACCAAAGAGATCTGAGAGGGGAAGGGAGTATGAACCTGGAAAGATGTGCCAGCAGAGACAGAAGCATTCTGAGGCAGAACGGGAGAGGAAGGAAACTGGAAATGAACTCGGGAAGAAGTCTGGGGATGGGGGTGGAGTGGGAACAGGAGAAGAGGGGACTTCACGAAAGGGGTGAACCTCCACCTTCGCGTGAGAGTTAGAAAGGGGGTGAGAACTAGGCACCTAGGGCGAAAAGGAGAACTGTTGGGGAATTGTAAGCAATGGAGGAATGCAAAGAGATTTGAGCTTAGAAGACAGATTCACCTACGCAGGTGATAGGCATGAAAAGCTGAGGGCGTACAAGGTCTGTAGCTGAGAAACTAGCGTATGGATGAGAAAGTAGGAGTAGGAAGAGGTAAGGGGGGGGTTTCAGAGGGTAAAACCACAAAAGAATAAGACATGATACTAGAGGAGCTGGTAGCGGGGGGTCCACCAAGGTCGGAGCTCTCCTAGCGCTTGAGAATAAGGAACGCGAGGAGATTCCCCTGAAGGTGGAGTCAAGAGACAGCCATAGTATATGGCCTTCGCTCTTATAAGAAACGGATTTCGCGTTCATTAAGAGAGACCTGACATTGGCAGAGAAAAAGAAGGATGAGTTTCATTTCAATTAAGATAAGTGGGGGAAAAACTGCAAGGATTTATCGGCATGATCTGTGGCACTGCAGACCGGGCACTCCCCACTGACCTGCAGTATTTGCAGTATGTCCAAAGTACCAACAATTTCGACACTGTTGGAGTGTAGGGACCACTTTATGGGCCCCTAGGTGATGTCCCACAATATTAACAGAAGACGGGAGTTCATGGCAGTCAAAGGTTAAGTGGGAGATGTTACTGGGAAAGCATCTCTGCTCACGAGTAGGTAGGACATATGTATCCACTTTGAGAATCAGAAGGTAGTGAAGGGCTAATTGCTCTGAAATATCATCAGTGCAAGACAGAAAATCAGAGTGTACATTGGTATGCGGTAAGACCACCGTACCACTGCAATAACTGAGAGCAGTTTGCTTGTGAACTGTGATAGGAATGTTATCAATGGAGGTAAGATTGGAAAGATCATGAGCTTGATCTGAATTCTGAACTGCAACGATGTGTGCACCGATCCGAAATGTGAAAGAGTATATTTTTGCCAACACATCGTAAGAGAGCTTTACCAATACTGTGGTCTGAAAGACAATCAGTTGGAGATGTCAGTTGTAGGGAAAAAATTGGTCCACTGTGTACTTGTAAACAAGGTATGTAAAGGAAGTGGGTGCCGTGTAGGTCGTTTCTGGGTGGAATAAGCAGAAATCGAAGAATTGTCGTCAGCAAATGGTCTGGAACGTTAGGTCACAGGACCGTGGGTGGCTTGACCTGAGGTAGGTAGGCAATCCGAAAATAGTCACATCATATTTGGGGAAGCCGGACGCATAGTTAAAGACGTGCAAGAGGCAGAGGCACTAGAAGCTGGGTCACAACAGGATGTGGTAACAAAAAGGGGCCTGGGAGGAGGAAGGGGGTCATGTAACGAAGACTCCATGATGGTGAAGGGACAGTTACTAGAAGGGCTGTAAGTTCCCCCCTACATAAGAACATAAGAAAGAAGGAACACTGCAACAGGTCTACTGACCCATGCAGAGCAGGTCCATGTCCCCCCCCTGGATAAACCCAATGACCCTTCCCCCCCCGGATTAGCCCAATGACGCACCCAGTCTGGTCACCTCCACTCAAGGAAGGAGCACGGCACAAGACCCAGCAGCACAAGCCAGTCAGGTCCAACTCACACCTACCCACACCCACCCACACCCACTCATGTATTTATCTAATCTATTTTTAAAACTACACAACGTTTTAGCCTGAACAACTGTGCTTGGTAGTTTGTTCCACTTATCCACAACTCTATTGCCAAACCAGTGCTTTCCTATATCCTTCCTGAATCTGAATTTTTCCAACATGAAACAATTGCTTCGAGTCCTGACTTGGCTGGAAATTTTCAGCACGCTATTTACATCCCTTTATTTATTCCTGTTTTCCATTTATACACCTCGATCATATCCCCCCTAATTCTACGCCTTTCGAGAGAGTGCAGATTCAGGGCTCCCAGTCTATCCTCATAGGGAAGATTTCTAATACATGGGATAATCTTTGTCATCCTCCTCTGTACGTTCTCCAGAGCATTTATATCCATTCTGTAATACGGTGACCAGAACTGAGCAGCATAGTCTAAATGAGGCCTAACCAAGGATATATAGAGTTGAAGAACAACCTGAGGACTTCTATTATTTATACTTCTAGATATGAAGCCAAGAATTCTGTTAGCATTATTGCGAACACTAATGCACTGTTGTCTTGGTTTTAGGTTACTGCTAACCAGAACTCCTAAATCCTTTTCAGAATCAGTAGTATTAAGATCTACATTATTTAGTTTATATG
>NC_069434.1:1903183-1975577 GCF_026875155.1 Cherax quadricarinatus | reverse complement strand
GGGGGGTGCGCATTTTCTTGATTGAAAGGGATTTTGAAATCAACCTTAGCGGCAGTAGGTGCAGACTTTTGAGCCCAAAACAAGTTTGAAATTTTGTCGCCACAGTGAATAATATCTGACAAAACACCCCCTAGGGGTAATTTAAAATTTTCAATTTAAACTCTTTCGCCCGTTGGAGATGACCGACAGTTTCAAGCCCTCTTCTGCAGGGGGCTGTGCAGGCAAGAGCTGTCTTTCTAAGTATGTACAAACCTTTAAACTTAGCTGGTAAAAGCCATTTCTAACATATTGGTTTGCTCGAACCGGATAAAGGCCACACTGGGTCCAAATATTTTGTATAAGTGTAAAATAACCTATGCCCCAAGGTCCTTCGAAAAATGATGTAAAACGGTTTTACAATTTAAATCAGATAAGGGATTTCCCTCCGACTAATCACAAGAATGGGCACCCAAAAGAAAACGGGCGTCACCCGCGTTCACCAAAGAAAAGGGGGAGCTGGGTCACCCAACAAAAAAAGGGGGGATGGCACCCGGCATCCACTGCCCAAACTCGAAAAGGCGCTGATTAAGAAACAACAACCAAAGTGATGTTCGTTTGTTGAGGTATATCACAGTGTTTAATATGTTTATAGACAAAAAAAAGGAAAAGATTGTGTTAAAGTTTTTTTTTTATAGATTACTGTTATTTTAAAAGGGAATTATACATGAATGTAACTTTCAAAATATTTTAAACTGACATTTTATATATGGTAAGTAAATTCACGTGGGGATTTACAGTTATACAGTGACATTTATAGTGTATAGTGAAGGATTATTACATTTTATTTACGATTAATCATGTGGTCAGGCTGACACAGCAAACTCAAGCATAAAACCCCCATGTAGGTGTCCCTTCATGGTCTTGACCCTGGGGGTTAAGTTTGTGGGTCAGAGTGTTGACTCAATATTCTGATTAAAAGCAAACAAAAAACTCACTGGTTAAGCGCACAGTTTTTTTTAAAAAACATTTAAGTGTGGTGCTAGAATTTTCAGTATATTTTTAAAAAAGGCTTTTTGAAAACCGTTTCAGCTTTCAAAATAAGATTACAAAATTTAAAAACAATTTCGTTGATGGGATTAACTCAAGGTCAAACATAGTTTTTGAGATTTTTGAGGTCAAATTTTGAATTATTTGCACCGTCTAAAATAATTTAATTCAACTATACCATTATGAAAAGGAATTTCTTGAATCAGACCCTTGGGATGAAATTAAAAAGTTTTGGTATTTTTTTAGTAATCAACAGTTAAGGGGGAAGGAGTACGGCTATCTGCCGAAAAAAACTCGTCCAGAGCCTACTGAAAATAGTGGTCAACACCTTTTTTACACCTGTAAACAACAAGTGTCCCATTACCAAACTTACCTCCCTTTGTTTCCTATTTTCCAAGGTTCATAATATGAAAAAAATTTCATTATGGTTTTAACCCATAGTAAAATTCCCACGAACGCATAGATGAGACTGTAATTTCAATTCCTTAAATTTTTGTGAAGGGGAAAAAACCCTAGAATGTTTTAAGTCTTTTCCCGGTGGTTAAAAGGGTAATTATCAATACCCTTACGTGTCTTAGCAGAAAATTACTTTGATGCTGACAAGGCTAGAGTTAACATGCAGTCTTAATACAAGCTTGAAGCCCCAAACAGTTTTCAGACTTAAAGGCATTTAGAATCAATTGACAATAGTCTAGACTCTAGATGCTTAAAATGACCAAGACAATTGATTGGTTTTTCAGTGGTATTGTACAAGATAAGTTGTCACCAAAAAATATTAAACGTTTAAAATTTTATTTTCAAAAACGCTATTTCACTTGTGAAAAAATTGCAAGGTTTACAAAAAATATTTTTCATGCATGCAAGCAATAGACAAGATGAAAAATCCACAAATCCAGTGGAAAACAAACCAACTCAGTATAAAAAGAGTATACCTACCCCCACTAAAACAAATGGGAAATCCCATATAGGCATTTATCAAGCTGTGAATACAACAGACAGTAAACAGACGGTCATTACATAAACGTACTCCAAAATGTGTACTTTGTGATGGAACACATTGGGCACAGTATGTAGTCAATACACATCAATGGAGGCACGTAAACAACGTGTTCATCAGCGAAAAAGATGCATCAAGTGTTTAGGTAAAACACAAAGGAGGAAAATGCTCACTGAAGAGTGTTTTAAATGCAAGGGTATGCATCATACAGCATTATGCCCAAATACTTTTGCTGAACAGCAGAAGACTTCCACAGAATCAGGAAGTCAACAAGCAACAGCATTAAATGTGAGAGATAAGTTTAAAGCAACAGCTCTCCCGATAGCTCGAGTTGAGTTATCTAATAAATTACACAAAACCGATGTGCTAACACTATTTGATCAAGGCTCACAAAGGTCCTTCAACAGACATATGACCTAGCCAGAATCACTGTTGGTCTTGGAAACAGGAAAAAGACAGTAGAAGCTCTGGTAGTAGATGATTTGCCTAAGTCTGTGCAGATCCAGGGATTAAAAGAAACAGTTGCAGCACTGAAAGCAGCTAAGGTCAAGTTAGCCTGTCCTGACATACAGACGGACACAATTAGTCCAATTGATTTAATCATTGGAAGTGATTATTATCACTGTTTTGTGCAAAATATAGTAAGTAAACATGATGTTCACTTGCTGAAAACAGCAGGAGGCCACATGATAAAGTAGTCCCATTCCCTCTCAAAGTGGGGAAAGAAGCTGATATTTATTCAGTGGAAAATGTACTAGTTACGAGAATAACCGCTGATCATGTACCACAGCAAAAATTTATCATTACTGGAAGAAATGCATGAACCAAATTGATAAGTTGTGGGGATTTAGATGCGATAGGTATTGACGTAAATAAACCAACCCCCAAGAGTCTCAGACTTATAACCGAAAATTTGGACACTGTCAAGTATAAAGATGGACAGTATTGGGTTAGGTTAAATATGGAAATTAAATCCACCAAATCGCCTAGCAATTATCGCATGGCTTTCGGACAAGATGAAAGCACAAATACATGAGCTCGAAGAATCCAGAGCTACTGACTGGGCGATGATATATCATACAAGAACAGTTGGACAATAAATTCATTGAAGAAATAGTCGAAGATAAGTTGAAGACAGAAGCTCATTATCTCCCGCACCATGGAGTCAGAAAAGATTCTGAAACCACTCCACTACGTGTTGTATATAATTGCAGCGCACGTTTCAAATAAAGATGTAGCAAGTCTTAATGACTGTCTGATGACCGGACCCTCACTAACTGAGAAGCTTGGAGACGTGCTTAAGAAATTTCGCACAAATTCATATACCTATACGGCTGATATTTCCAAAGCTTTCTTAAGAGTAGGACTACAAGAAATAGATAGGGATTATACTCGATTCTTGTGGCCTAAAAATCCACATGATCCTCAAAGTCCTGTGAAAACTTATCGTTTCAAATCAGTATTATTTGGTGCAACATCCTCTCCATTCTTACTAGAAGCTACTCTAAATACACATTTGAAGAAATCAGAAAGTCCCTTCTAAGAAATCTTAAAGAAAAGTTTCTATGTGGACAATCTTCAAGGTACTGTGAATAAGGAGGAGGATTTGAAATCCTTATACAGAGAAGCTAAACAAGGAGATGAAAGAAGCAAATATGCCCCTAAGGATGTGGAATACAAATTCAAAGCAATTAAGGGAACTTATCAAAGAAGATTTCGCTGAAGCTGAAATTCCTGATTACAACAATATGCTGGGACTTAATTGGAACACACAGGAAGATACTTCGAGTCTCAAAAAGATAAACAATAAATCATGCAGTACACTCACTAAACGTAGTTTACTGTCAGAGGTTTTCACAATGTTTTGATCCTCTTAGGACTCGTCTCACCAATTACCCTAAAGGGTAAAATGCTTATGCAAGATGCATGGAAGCTCAAAATTGGATTTGGGATGAGAACTTGCCTCTAGAAAAAGAGTCAAGCATGGGATGAATATCCAAGGAGTTTAAACAACTTCATCAAATTAAACTTCCCCGACAAATAGGTCAAGAGGGGGAAAAAAGTACACATTACATGTGTTTTTGTGATGCGTCAACCAGAGGTTATGGCGCTGTTTGCTTACATGAGTAATGCTGAAGGAAGTACACTAATTACTTCATAGGCCAGGTAGCACCCTTGAAGGTCAGAACAGTACACAATTGGAACTGACAGCACTCTATGTAGGTACAAACTAGCTGTCTATCTCAACAAAGTACTTGATCATCTCACTATTGAAAAAACCGTGATCTGGAGTGATAATGAAAGCATTTCTCCAGTGGTTAAGAAATAATAAGAGTAAGTTGGTTTTATTTACAGAACAGAGTAGCAGAAATAAAAGAGATGCAGAGAGATTATCTCTTTCTCCACGTTTTCTACCCAAAACATCCAGCTGACATGTTGTCACGTGGTGTCCCACTCAAGAAATTTGTGGATAATAAATTTAGGCTCCCCGGACCGAACTGGGTCTCTAATGAAAATAACTGGCCTCAGCAAAAAGCTCACATTATGCCAGAAGAAACAGTCTGCTTGAACACAGCGGAAATAAGTTGTGTAAATACTGCAGACACAACAGAAATAGTCATTGATGGATCTAAATACTCATCTTTGGGTAAACTCTTAAGAGTTACAGCTCTTGTCCATAAATTCATTAAAGGAATAAAACCTGATTATGAATATCTTGAACCCATTAAATACTGGGTGAAACTAACACAGAAAGATGTTTTCTCTACAGAATATAAATTTCTAGAAACACAAGATAAATCCCCAAAGAAACCTGTTATGATTAATTCTTTAGGACTTTATCTCGACTCAGAAAAGATTATAAGATGTCGAGGAAGAATTCATAATTCTTCACTACCTAAAGAAGCCATACATCCAATATTGATCCCCAAGAATCATTGGCTAACAAAACTGATTGTGCAAAACGCCCACAGTAACGTGTTACATGGTGGGGTAGCTGACACACTTTGTCATATACAACAATCCTACTGGATACCTCAAGGTCGACAAAGTGTGAAAAAACAAATAAGGGACTGTATTACTTGTCGTCACTACGATTTGCGAGTATGTCAGTATCCAGGTCCACCTCCATATCCCTCTGAAAAGATTTTTCATGTCACTCCTTTTGAGGTGACAGTTTTTAGATTACACGGACAAAAATTTTAAAACCAAAACAGTTGACAAATTTTCCCATAAAGGGTTACATCGTTTGTTCACTTGTGTTTACAACTAGAGCCAGTACATCTAGAAGAAAGGCCACGGACATGTCTGCTAAAACCCTTTATAAAAAATTTTTCCCAAAAGGGTTTGCAGGCCAAAAAGGAAATGTTCCAGACTGTTGTTTCCAGAAAATGCAACGAACTTTTTTGCGGGGGTTTTTGCTTATATAAGCAAATTCTTTGATAAACCAAAAAAATAAAACAGATCCCTTGAATAACGAATTTTGTGTTGGAAGATTTTTTCCTCCTAAATCTCCTTTGGCACGGGCGGATTTTATGAAAGAATGATCGGCATTTTAAAACCCTTGTTTAAGGAGATTTCTTCTTTTCAAAGAAAATCGACTTAGAAAATTTTCCCAAAAAGTTGTAATAAAATAGAAAATAGATTAACAACAGCCCCCAAAACTTTTTTTAAACCGATGATCTGGAAAATTTTAGAAGTGAAAAAGGGCCCATCTAAATTTAAATCCAGGGCAAAAGGCTCGCCTGTTTTCCCCATGAATGATAAAAAAAAATCAAGGGACCCTACTTATTTCAAACCCTGGAAAATCGGGAAGAAAATTTCAAACCCTTTAAAAAGTGTTTTGAACTTTGGGGAAAGAAAATTTGGCGGAAACTATTCACCCATTTGAAGAACCTTCTATGGGCTGGTGTTCCTGAAAATTTAAATAACCCTTTAAAAACCCTGGTGCATAGTAAATTTTTGACATGATGGTCCGGGGGTCCCAAGGGCCCCAATTTGGAAAAAATTGTGCCCAAATACCCTGATGCAAATGGAATCTCAGGACCGGGTTAAATTTTTTTGGAGCAAAGGGGGAAATTTGAAATAAGGGAAAAATAAATAAACTAGTGCTTTAGAATTACAAATTTGTTGAAAACAAAATTAGTAAACTCCAAAAACCCCACACGACAAAGTGTTCAAAAAAGCAAGCGCGTGGTGGCAAAGGGGAGAAAAATTTTTTTTAAATTTTTAAGTGTGAATTTTCCCTGCGGCCCTCCCGCCCCCCCCCCCCGTGGGGAAAAAAAATTTTTCCCCCAGGAGGGGGGGATAAACCCCCTTCCCCCTTTCAGCCTTTCAGCCCAGGGGCCCAGCCCCTAAAGAAGGGCAAGCACTTTTTTTTACTGTACAGTGATTTTAATTGTTTCCACGATCCCTACGAAGTAGGCGACGGGGCCCAAATTAAACCGGTTTCCTTGCAGTCCAGGGTTTGCAGAAATTTATTTTAATAAGAGCAGAAACATCTCTACTTTAGGGGGACAAAAAAAGGGAAAAACCCGCTCCCACTTTTATTCCCAAAAGTAAAGATAGTGGGCCATTGTTTCTATGCAAGACAGCAAAGATTTAAAATTTGTTTTTCTTAACCCAGGAAGTGGAAAAGGAAGCAAAAAGTATTGGGTCAGTTTTTTTCTTTGTGTAGGGGAGAAAATGGCGTGGGGCGGCTGTGGGTTCTTCAGATTACTTTTGACTCTACTGAGAGTCACACTAGCCAGGAAAACCCAACAAAGAACGTTTCTGTGCTTTAATAAAAAAAAAGTGCTCAAAAAACCCCCAAAAAAACACTTGAGAGAAGGGGTTATCCGGCTTTTTTAGTAAAAAATTTTAAAAAAAAAATTGTGAATTTTAAAGAATATTTTGGGGAAACATATTTGTCCCAGTGTCATTTTCCCTAGACAAATGGAAGAGGGACATTCAAGGACACTTCACTTCTATCAAGTCCCCGATATCTGTCAAAAGGGTGAAGAACATCATTGCTCACCCCCCCCGGCCCCGGTGGGTTTTACAAATTTTTCTTGAAAGTATGGGGCCCGCGCATTTTCTCGAGTCCCCAAGGGGGAGTTGAAACAACCTAAAGGTCGGCATAAGGGCGGATTTTTTGATTTCCAAAAAGTTTTGTAATTTGTCACAATCAGTGAATGAAATATGCTGACAAAAAACCCCCTTGGGTAATTTATAATTTTAAACAAATTAAAAAATTTTTAAAAACCCAAAGTTGAAAAGATGATTTCGCAGTTTCTCAAGACCTGCGGGCGGGGGGCCAGCTGGGGCAGGGATGAGCTGTCCTTTCTAAGTTACTACAAACCTTTAAACTTAGTTGGTAATCCCCTTTCTCAACATTTTGTTTAACAGCCATTTATACCCTTTTAAAAACAATAGTTATTTAAGTATCTTTAAAAGTTTTAAAATTTCCACACTGGGGGCTGTTCTGCTCACATCTCCCCCTCCCCCTCACTCCGTGGGGTGAAAGCCACTTCCCCGCCAAAAATCCCCCCCGTGGGGGTTTTGTACCACCTCCGCCCCCAAATCCCCCCGGGAGGTGAAAAGCCACTTCCGCCTCCACTCACCCCGGGGAGGTGCAGCCCCCTCCGATCCACTCACCCCCCGTGGGGGTCCCAGCCACCCCGCCTCCACTCCCCCCGTGGAGGTGCACCCACCTCCGCCTCCCATCCCCCGTGGAGGTGCAGCCCCCTTTCCGCCTCCACTCCCCCGGTGGAGGGTGCAGCCACCCCCCCCCTCCACTAACCCCCTTTGACCGCTGCCAGCTTCCATAAATAGTTTGTAAAACCATTTTTAATGTGAAACCCCCCCGAGAAGGGGTGTCTGTCAGTAGTTTTGACGGGTGGTGAACGAGGGGCCGGAAACCCTTTGTTTTTGTCGTAGTCTTGACTGGGGGTTTGGAACCGGGTGCCATGCAGCCTTTTCTGTCATAGTTTTTAAATTGGGGGTGAACGGGGCCATAAAAAACCTTGGGTGACTCGGGGCAGTCGATAGGGTTTTAACTTCTTTAACAAAACCCAAACACTTTTTCCCCCCCACGAAAGGGTTTGGGGAATTTTCCCCTACCAGGTTTCCCTGCATGCTCTTTTTTCCCTTTCGCACCCCTGACGGGATTCCTGCCCTCCGGGTAGCTCAACCCACATCCAAAAATATATTTACCGGAGGTATATTCAGCGAATATACATCGAGATTTTACCCCTAATAGGGATTTTAGGTATTAAGGTATTGTGCCCTGCCAAATGCCCAAAACAAAAACAAAAACATACCCATAAAATCACATTGGGATTGCAGCAAAATCCCTCACTTAAATGGCTACATCACAACCATACACTTGGGAGTCAGCCAACCCTTTTTCCCACATTTAACCTCGTAAATTTGTTTTGGGGGAAATTTGGTGGGTTTTCCGACAAGTTTGTTGACACGGCACGGGACAAAAAATCCCTTATCTTGGACGTACAAAAATGTCGTTATAAAAAAAGGGTTTTAAAATCCCAAATAATGCCCTTTAATCCCTTTTGCAATAACATAAGTTGGGTTTTTTGAACGCAGCGTTAAAAAAGGGCTTTTTTGAAACAGCCTTACAGGTGCGGGGAAAGCAAAAAAGTAAAAAAGAAACTTTTAAAACCTTTATTAAGCAAATAAGAAGCAAACAGGGAAAGAAATTAAATCCCCCCCCAAACGTAAAAATTTTAACCTTATAAAACTTTTTTTCACATCAACGAAAAGGTGTTGGGAAACCTCCCCCCCTGATACCAGACCCCCCAAAAAAATGTGAAAAAAAAATTAAAATTTTTTTTTAGTTTGTGAAATAAACATTTAGCTGAGTTTTTGTCCCGGACCATGTAATATAAAATTTCCCACAGAATTCGGGCCCAGTCAAAAAATTTTGCAGTTCTTTTGGGTAAATGGAATTAGGTCAGGTTTATCTGAGAGAATAAAGAGCCAGAAAGGAGTAAATTAAATCTTTAAATTCAACCCGGGAAAAGAAAAGGGGGGGAATATATATGAATAAATTCGGGGAATTTTTTAAAGTAAGGGGGGGAATGTGAAAAGTTTTTGTACCGGGGAAAAGAGAGGAGTTTTGGGGGAGAGAGAGTTTGGGGGTTTTAAAGCGAGTGTTCAGTTTTTTTGTGAGGGGGCCCTAAAAAAAACAAGAGAAACCATCGAAAAGGGGAAATTTTATGGTTAGTTTTGGATTTAATGAGAAAATTTAAAAAGGAGACGATACAATTTTAAACAAAGTGTAAAAAGGGTTTTGGGCCATTGTATAAAAATCGTATTTTAAAAAAAAAAAGAGATAAATAAATTTAAAACGAGATACAACTTCGGATACAATGTTAGACTATATTTAGTATTTTAAAAGGATAAGGGTAAAATTTTGGATAAAAATGTCTTCATAAGGGGTTATATGTATCAAAATGAGGCACAGTGGAGCGCTGGGTAGAAGATACAAGAATGTCTTTTCATGGGGAAGGGGGAAAAGGGAAAATTTTATAAAAAAAAGGAGACTTTTTAAGAAAAATATAAGAACTTTTTGGGAAAAAAAGGTTTTGACTAGATAGAGTACAGGTAGTGAGGAGGGAGTCGAGGAGGTTTTGGGGGGGTGGGGGGTTTTCCCAATGAGGAAACGATTGGTGGAAGGGGAAGGGGGAAAAGAGGGGGGAAAGGGAAAAAAAAGACAAATTTTAAATTTAGTCTTTTTTTAATGTAAGAAGTAATATGTGGGGGGGGAGAGCTTTTAGGAGAGTTTAAAAAAAAATTTAAAAGGGTTTTGGGACAGATTTGCGGGAAAAAAAAGATAAGGAGAAAATTGGTTTTTTTTTATCAGAAAAAATTTGCAAAGAAAAAAAAATTTTTGGGAGGGCAATTAATCGAATAAGAAATTAAATTTAAATAATGGTTTTTTAAAAATTTAAAAAAACAACAGAGGGAAATTTTAAAAAAATATAGAGAAAATTTTTTGAGAAATTTTTTGGATACGAGGAAGAGGGGCAGTGATTTCTTGTTTGGGGAGGGGGGTTTATAACAAAATTAGGAGTAAAGGAAGACCCAATGTGAGTTTGAAAAGGTGGGGGGGAAAAAAAAAAAAAGTGGGAAGCATGTTTAATAAATCTAATCCCAATATTCTTTTTTTTTTTTAATTTTTTTTTTTTACTGATGACTGGGATTTTGTGAGTTTTTGAAGAGAATTTTCAAAGGGTTTGGGTGTAGTTTTTGGGGGGAAAAGGGTAAAACCTAAGTATCCGGGAAAGGGGGTTTTTTCGGGGTCAACCCCCCCCGCAGCCCGGTCTGACCCCAAGGCCTTGTGTTGGTTTAAGGGATTTTGTTAAACCCCGATTGTTTACTTTTGGGCCCAGCAATTAAATCGAGGTACAAACCCCACAGCACGTAAATTCAGGAAATGACATTGGGTTTGCCTGTCCCTCCCGCCTTTTGGGAAGACACCCCCCCGGGGTCTATAGGTCCCCCCCCTTAGTATGCTGGGGGGGCAGTTTGAACAGTCTTGGGCCCTTGACCCTCTTTGTTTTTGTCTCGGGTTGTACTGTGGCCCCCCGTTTTTTCATCAAGGGAATGTTGAATCTCCTGCCGATTTTTGCTTTCATAGAAAGTGATTTAATGGTGGGTTTTGGAAACTAACCCCTCTGGTATTTTCCCCAAAATTTTAAATTTCATGTATCTTTCCCCCCTTCTTTTCCGGGAAAAACAAATCAAGGACAAAAACCCTTTTTCCCATTTAATTTGGGCACTTTTTTCGTTTTGTGGGGCCATAAAGGGTTCTCTGTACTTTTTCCCCTGGTAAGCAATTTCGCCAGCCTTGAAAGGGGATAGTGTACAGCAATATTCCAGCCTAGAGAGAACAAACGATTTTAAAGGGGGAATCATCTGGGCTTGGGATCCCCAGTTTTTTAAGGTTCCCATTATCCACCCTATCATTTTTTTAAACAGATGAGGGAAAATAAAGTTTTTTGGTCTTTTTAAGGTTTAATCCTAAAGTATTTTCATCCCAGGTCCTTTACATTTCTTTTTCGCTCTCTTTAAAGGGTTTGAAATTTTTTTTTTACCCTGAAACAGTTTTAATTTTCTCAAGTTTTCCCCCGTCAGGGGTAAATTTAAAATTTTTTTTTTCGTTGGAAAAGTCATATTGTTTCGGCGGCCCCTTTGAAGATTTTCTACATGGGCCCCATGGAGTTTGTGGTGTCTGCGATTGGGAAAACACGTCATGGGAATCCGGGGGTCATCCACAAAAAGGGAAAACACGGGGCTATGGCCCTTTCATCTCTGTCCCATGTCAGATAAGAGGATAAGGATCAGGATGGGGAAAAAAGTACTATGGGCCCTTTTGGAAATGAACGTTGCACCGTAGCCGCCTTGTGAAATGAAAGTTCAAAAAACCTAAACCGCCTTGGGGGAATGAAAAGTTGCCCGTAGCCGCCTTGTGGAAAATGAAAAGTTCAACCCTAGCCGCCTTGTGGGAAAAAAAGTTGCCCCCGTTTGCCCCTTGGGGAAAATGAACGTTGCACCGTAGCCCCTTGTGGAAACCCGAAAAGTTGCCCCGTAGCCGCCTTGTGGGAAATGAACCCTTGCACGAGCCGCCTTGGGGGAAAAAAAAACGTTTCACCGTAGCCGCCTTTGGACTGAAGTTTGGGACCCTAGCCCCCTTTGGAAATGAACGTTGCACCCTAGCCCACTTGTGGGAAATGAAAAGTTGCACCGTACCGCCTTTTGGAACTGAAAAGTTTTCACCGTAAACCGCCTTGTGGAAAAATGAAAAGTTTCACCGTACCGCCCTTTTGGAACTGAAACCCTTTTCACCCAGCCCCCTTGTGGAACTGAACGTTGCACCCCAGCCGCCTTGGTGGAACTGAACGTTTTCAAACCCTACCGCCTTTTGGGAAATGAACGTTGCCCGTACCCCCCTTTTTTGGGAAAGAAGTTTTCACCCCCCCTAGCCGCTTTTGGAAAATGAAAGTTTCACCGGGAGGGCCCCCCCTTTTGGGAACCCGAACGGGTTTCAAACCCTAGCCGGGCCCTTTTGGAAAATGAACGTTGCACCGGGGAGCCGCCTTGTGGAACTGAAAAGTTGCACCCTACCGCCTTGTGGAACTGAACGTTGCACCGTAGCCGCCTTGTGGAACTGAAAGTTGGGACCCTAAACCGCCTTGTGGAAGAACGTTGCAAACCCTAAACCGCCTTTGTGGGAAATAACGTTGCACCGTAGCCGCCTTGTGGAACTAAAGGTTTTTCCCGTAAACCGCCCTTTTTTGGAAAATGAACGTTGCCCCCGAAACCCCACTTGTGGAAAAATGAAAGTTGCACCGACCCCCTGTGGAACGGGAAGTTGGGACCGTAGCCGCCCTTTTGGAACTGAACGTTTTCCCCCGTAGCCGCCTTGTGGAAAAAAACGTTTGCACCGTAGCCGCCTTGTGGAACTGAAAAGTTTTCACCGTAGCCGCCCTTTTGAAAATGAACGTTGCACCGTAGCCGCCTTGGGGGAATTTAAAAAAGTTGCAAACCCTGCCGCCTTGTGGAAATTTAACGTTGCCCCGTAGCCGGGCCCTTTTGAACCCAACGTTGCCCGTAGCCCGTGGAACCCCCAAACCCCCCCCACCCCCCCCCCACCGGAAACCCCCCCGGCCCCCCTTTTGGAAATGAACGTTGCAAACCCTAGGCCTTGTGGAAAAAATGAAAGTTGCACCGTAAACCGCCTTTTTGGAAAAGGAACGTTGCACCCTTGCCCCCTTGTGGAAAATGAAAGTTGCACCGTCCGCCTTTTGGAACTGAACGTTTTCACCCTAGCCGCCCTTTTGGACCCGAACGTTTTTCACCGTTTTTCCCCCTTGTGGAAAATGAACGTTGCACCGTAGCCCAAAAGTGGGAAATGAACGTTGCACCCTAAACCCCCTTGTGGAAAATGAAGTTGCCCCCGTAGCCGTTGTGGAACTGAACGTTGCACCGTACCCCCTTGTGGAAAATGAAGTTGCAAACCCAGGGCCCCCTTGTTTGGGAATGAACGTTGCCCCCCCCTAGCCCCCTTGTGGGAAATGAAAAGTTTTCAAATTTGCCGCCCTTTTGGAACTGGGAAAAGTTGCAACCCCTAGCCCCCTTGGGGGAAAATGAAAATTGCACCGTAGCCCTTGTTGGGAAATGAAAAGTTGAACCGGTAGCCGCCCTTTTGGAAAATGAACGTTTTTCACCTAGCCCCTTTTGGAAATGAAGTTGCACCGTTTGCCGCCTTGTGGAACTGAAAGTTTCAACCCTAGGCCCTTTTGGGAAATGGGAAAGTTGCACCGTTTGCCGCCTTGTGGAAATGAACGTTTCAAAAGTTTGCCGCCTTTTGGGAACCCGAACGTTGCACCCTAGCCGCCTTGTGGAACTGAACGTTGCAAAACCCTACCGATTGGGAAAAAAAACTTGCACCGTAGCCGCCTTTTGGAACGAACGTTGCACCGTAGGCCCCCCCCCTTTTGGGAAATGAAAATTTCAACCGTAGCCGCCTTGTGGAACTGAACGGTTTTCACCGTTAAACCGCTTGTGGAACTGAAAAGTTTCCCCCGTTTGCCCCCCTTTTTGAAAGGGCGTTGCACCGTAGCCGCCCCTTGGGGGAAAATGGAAAAGTTTCACCGTAGCCCCCTTGTGGGAAAAAGAACGTTTTCACCGTAGCCGCCTTTGGAATGAACCCTTTTCCACCGTAGCCGACTTTAAATTTTCTTTCAAATTTTCCCTTTTTTTTAATGAAGGAAGTTTTTCCCATTTTATTTACCCTTTTTTTCTTTATTTTTTTTGGGGGTTTTTTCCAGGGAAATGGTCTAAAATTTCCAAACTTTCCTTCCCGTTATTAATTTGCAAATTTTGTTTATTTCCCCTTTTAAAATTCAAAGTTTTTCCCAAACCTTGTATATAATCTCATTTTTGTTTAACCAAAAGTCTAAAACCGGACCTGGGTTTTGGAAAGGGGGGGATTAGGGGGGAACGGGAAGAACCTTGTTTTAAAAGGTGTTTGCCCTTGGGGTTTTGTTCTTTTTATTTTTTATCCCTTTGGGGGGGGTTTGGATTTTTGCTTTTAAACCCTTTTCCAAAAAAATTTTTATGAATGGAAAAAAGTGCAACGGGCTTTTAGTTCTTTGCAGGATTCCTACCTCCCGGGGGAGGGTTTTGGGGGTGGCTTTTTTTTTTTTTTTTTTAAATCCTGTGATGTTTTTTCCCCGGGTTTTGGAAAAAAAAAAAAGACCAAAGGTTTTTTTCAAAAACTTGATTTCACGGAGGTTTCCATTCCCCGGGGGTTTTGGGCGGGGCATGGAAAATATTTTTTTTTTTTCAAAGTCATGTGATTTTTTATGAAAATTTTTCAGAGATATTTAAACGACCAAATTTTTAGTTTATTCAAACAAATTCTTTTAGATTCCCGACCCATTGGTTAATGCTCACAAAATACCGGTTTTAGGGGACTTGTGCATGGAAAGGTTGTTTAAATTTTATTTGGCAATGTCACACGCCATATAGGCTGCCCCCAACCCAAAACGAACCGGATCTAAGGGGGTTTAATACGATAGGGTACCATCGTTAAGGGGGCTTTGGAGCACTCAGCGCGAACGAAAAATTTTTGTCGAAAAAATTCACAAACTGAGTTAATCTTATAAAAAAATGCTTAAACTCTCGGGAAACACAATGGTACCAGAATCATTTTTCTACGACATCCTAAAGGGAAATTAGGCTTTTTAAATACACTGGGGTGACGTTCCCCACCCGCGACAGGTGTGTCCCGTCGAAATTTTTTTTTTTTTTTTTATTTTCCTTTTTTTTTTTCGTGTATTTCTGTATTTTTTTTTCTAAGAAATAATTGCGATTTGGCATCATAATACAGGGGGTGGGACTTATACGTAGAGTTCCAACCAACCAGGAACCTCCCGACCCATTTTGCTGACTCAGGGAAAAAATTCCAGTTGGGGGTGGCCGGGGAATAGGGCTAAATAAAACCTATTATAGCTTCAGGGCTTTTTTATTATCACAATTGATCAAATATAAACAAATAAACAATAAAAAAAACAAAGAAGTATGGTAAATACTCCAATAAATAATAAGGAAATATTCCCAGGCGCTCCATGGGGAATAAAGTTCCCATTTCAGAAGGGCTTACTTCTTTTTCTCTCCCCTCCGGGGTCCTTAATTAAAGAAAATAACAGGGTTAACTATATTACATGTAATGCGTAAAAACTGAAAAAATGTTTTTTTCTCAAAAAAAAAAAAAAAAAATGGGGGCCCGGGTTTTCGCGATTATCTCGGAAGTAAGTTATTCACAATATGAGCAAATTGGACGTTACTAATGCGGGAAAAATTAATGAAATTCCGAGAACATAAAGGAAAGATTGTTTTTACAAGAAAATGATCGCTTTTTGAAATTTCAAAATTGGGGTTTTTGATTTATGTGAGGGCAAAAGTCAGATATTTGGTGAAAGTCAAAAAAATACAAAATTTATTTTTTTAAGAATGAAAAAAGGTAAATTACAGAAAGGAATCCATGAAATACGTTTAGCTTTGGGTTTTATGCGTAATAATGCCAAAACAACTTCCCAAGTCCCACTTCGACGGCCCCTTGAAATTTGTATATATTAGTAAAAAATTTTTTTCTCATTTTTTTTTTGAGCTATTTATTGAAAATTTGGTCACTTACTATTAAAAAGGTGCTTCTTTACGTAAAAAAAAAATGAAAGAAATCGAACGAAAAATAAAAAAAAAAAAATTTTAGGCCAAATTTCCCCCCGGGCTTGGGGCAGGGAAAGAGTATTTTCAATTTATTTGGGCATAGTCACACTCCCAAATTTTGGCTCCCCTCCCAACCAACAAACCGGATGCAAAGGGTTTAACTATCGATGGGTACCAGTCGTTAAATCTACCTTTGGGTTTACTAACTAATCACAGGTAAGCCCACCCAAAACTGAAGCAAAAGTGGTTACTTTGGAACACGGGAGACTTGCCCACCTGCTGGGTTTAGCACGGTGCACTCTCTCCAGCTTGTGCTTGCCATCTGTCACTGTGGTGTACACTTATTATTATTCATCGTACTAATTTACATAGTGTAATATCTGTTATAATGGGTAAGGTAAATAACATTACAGTCTATGTTGGTTTGTTTTGCTACAATTCCCATTATGACCGGTCTCCAGGCCTTTCATTACCTGTGTTGTAATAGGACTTTAGTATGGAGGGAATTTAAAAATGTCCAGAATTTGGAAGTGGGCTTATGGAAAACGGGTTCTATGAGAAATGGTGGAACATTTAAATGTGAAAGAAAAAAGGGTGGGCATATATGAGGCATCGTGAAAATTACAAAAAAGAACGAAGACGTCACTGGAGGGGGATTTCCCAGTGGAAGAGACCCTTCCGAGGGACGGGTGAAAAAATAATTTTTTTATGGAGGGAATAAGGGCTGTATCGAGTGTACCTGGAGAGGGGGTTTTGGGGGTCAACCTCTCGGGTGGATAGGGCCTGGTCAGTGTGCTGTTACTGTTGGAAAAACAGACGGGACTGCAACTATGACCACCCCAGAAAATCCTGCCCCTATGACAACAGGAAAAAAAGAAACTCCCCTTTCCGTAAGCTTTTTTCACCCCGAAATGTTACCTCTTCAGTACGGAAAGACTGTCATAACTTAAATTGCCAGGCATACCATCTAAAGGGAAAAAAGATACAAAAAATCCAGGCCATGGGGAAAACCGGGGTACCACAGCCATCAAGAGGGAGAGGTTTTTTTGTGCCGGAAGGAAAAAAAAAATGGCAGGAAAAGGCAGAAATCGTAAAAACCCAAAACCAGTCATTCCTGGGGTGGGGAAACCCCAGTCGATGGCCTCCACTCCCAAACCCAAAAGATACAGATATAAGCCGGAAAAAAATCCCCCCCCCCTACCAACAAACCACCATCGATGACATTTTCTTTGCAAAATAACAGGGCAAAGCCCGCAACAAAAAACAAAATACCTTTTTTTCCGTGGGCTGCTTGCGAGGAAAGGGAATTTTCACGGCTTTCACTGAGACCCACAAAAAGGATCATTGGGGCCCCAACGAAATAGGGCCCCAGTTAAACCTATACAGAGTGACAGAGTGAACAGGAAAAAGGGGGGGGGGGTGGCCTGTACATTGCAGAGTCCGTTTTGCACAGAACTGCTTAATGCCTCAAATATGAGGGGAAATTTTTTAGCAGTAATGGCCGAAAACCCAAAACCTATCATTGGGGGTATCTACAAGCCTCCAAATGAACTCCCACAATTCCAGGAACACTGTTAAAAATTGACCAATAAAGGGGGACCAAAGAAACCAAAGTCCTAACCGATATAACGGGAAGTTATCCCAACAACCAGCCCCCAACTTATCCTAGAAAGTTTAATTTGGGGGCACTCGATGTATACAAAAGGGTTTATTCCTCTAAGAAAAAGGAGGGTAGATGTAAAATAGAAAGAGACAGGCCCCCCTTTACGGGCGCGGAAAGAATAACAGAGGGGCTAAAGAGGTAAAATATATCGAAATGCGTGGGGAGACACGGTCGAGAAATACAAGCACGAACTTAAGCAAAAGGGAAATTTTTAAAGGGAAAGTCGGGAATCGCGGGAAGAACTAAAAGCCAAAAATGAAATTGAAAAAAACCCCAAAGTATTTTTTCTATCCCAAATCAAATCGAAACAACGTCCGTTTTGGGCCCCTATTAAACAAATGGGTCCACACAGATCAGAAAGGAATGAGTGAGCTACTCAAGCCCAAATATGACTCATTTTTTAGAAAGCCGCTAACCGACTGGAGTCGAAGATAAAAATTTAAATTTTTTTTATGGAGAGCCCAAAATTTGGTTTAAACAAAAGCCTATCCGATTTTATCCTGATCCAAATGACTTTGAACAGGCGAAAATGACAACCCAGCACTCTGCCCCGGGGCCAGACTCTTGGAACTCCTTTCATCAAGAACTGCAAGAACCCCCTATCACGACCCTTTTTCCATCCTTGGAGGGGGGAGCATGGACCAGGGGTCGTCCCACAGTTATAAAAACAACAGCTGCCCCACTCCACAAAGGGGGGCAGTAAAGCAACGGGGCAAAGAACTACAGACCGATAGCACTAACCCCCATATCAAAAAAAATTTTTGAAAGGGCCCTAAAACAAGATCACCCCCATTAAACCCCCATCAGTTACAAAAAACCCGGGCAATAGGGGTTTAAAAACGGGTCGCTCCTGTCTGTTCAACTATTGGATCACTAGACAAGGGCCAAAAACATGAAACAAAAAAAATGCAGATGTAAAATTTTAAGACTTTGCAAAGCCTTCGAAAAGTGGACCATGGCGTAATAGCACACAAAAAGGTGCTAAAGGGTAACAGGAAAAAATCGGGGTGGATTATAATTTCCTCACTAACAGAACACAGAGAGTATCGTCAAAAAGTAAAGTCCCCAGGCAGTTACGGTGAAAAAGCTCTGTTTCCACAAAGGGCCGTACTCGCTCCCCTCTTGTTCCCCCCTCCTCATACCGACATAACAAGGAGTCAGCCCCAGCACCGTTCTTCCTTTGCAGATGACACCCGAAACTGCATGACAGGTCTTCCCCTGCAGACACGCAAGGCTTCAGCGGGCATCAACCAAATCTTTCAGTGGGCTGCAGAAAAAAATATGAAGTTCAACGATGAGAAATTTTTAATTACTCAATATGGTAAACCGGAAATTTTAAATCTTCACAGAGACAAAAAAAATTTTGGCACAAAAATGAGCGAAACACCAACGTAAAGACCTGGGAGTGATCTGTCGGGGGATCTCACCTTTTTTTTAAAGGGCCATAACATTGTATCAATCGCACCTGCTAAAAAAAGACAGGAGGATAATGAGAACCTTTAAAACGAGGGATGCCAAGCCCTGATGACACCTTTAGGTCACTTGTTTTTCAGGCTGGAATATTTCTGCACACTAACAGCACCTTTCAAGGGAGGTGAAATTCTGACCCAGAAAATGTACAGACAACCTTTACGGCACCATAACGGGGATAAACCCCCAATTACTGGGGGGCTTGAGGTTTTCCCGAACCGTATTCCCCGGAAGCAGGCGGGAGAGAACAGATTATATACACCTGGAAAATCCCAGAGGGGCTAGTACCGAACTTGCACACAAAATCACTCACACGAAAGCAAAAAAACTTGGCAGACGGCAAACCCCCCAATGAAAAGCAGGGGTGTCACAGCACGTTTAAAAGACCATACAATAAGGTCAGGGCCCGAATTTCAACGCCCCGCAGCACACATAAGGGGGATTACCAAAAGACCCGGGAGTCTTCAAGCTGCCTGGGGCAAGCACCTAAATCAGTTCCGACAGCCGGGCTGTGGGGCGCACGTTGGGTTTTCGTGCAGCCAGAGCAAAACCCGGTCGATCAGGCTCTGATCCACCGGGGGCCGGTCCAGACCGGGCCGCGGGGACGTTGACCCCAGGAACTCTCTCCAGGGAAACCCCGTAAACACAAAACCAACGTAAACCCCCCCAGGTCTCCTGGGCGGGTACTGACTTTACTTGACTGTCCCAAAATACTGACACCAACAATTTTAAAAACGGTGTAAAAGAAAGGGGTTTTTAACGTTGTTGAGTTTGAGGCAAATTTTCTCAGCCTCCACGAACAGCTATGTCCCCTTTTTGGTGAGAAATTTAAGATCCCCCCCAAACCCCCCTTTTCCCTGTTTTCCTGTGTCACGCTTTTTGTGTGTTAAAAATTGCAGTAAAATTCAGCCTTTTTTGTTTCCTTTCAAAGGGCACACGGGGCGAAACCCCGTTTTAAAAGGATTGCTTATACTGAAAGTGTCAAATTTTTTTTTCCCATCTGTGGAGCTTTTCTAAACGTTGATGGATAAAAAAACCACTGCAAAACAAAGACTGGAAAACATTTACTTAGTTCACAAGGTACATAAAGGGATGGAGGCTTCAAGGTACACAATGAAGGGGGGCTTAAAGGTACATCAGTGTGGAAGCTTAAAGGGTACATCAGTGATGGAGGCTTAAAGGGTACATCATGATGGAGGATTCAAGGTACATCATGATGGGGGGCCCTTAAAGGTAAAAACAATGATGGAGGTTTTTCAATAAATCATGTGGAAGTTTCCCAAGGTACATCAGTGTGGAGGCTTCAATTACATCAGGAGGGAGGCTTAAAGGGTACTCATTGTTTGGGGGCCTTAAAGGGTCATCAGTGATGGGGGCCCTTCAAGGGCACATCAATGAGGGAGGCTCAAAGGAAACATCATGATGGAGGCTTAAAAGGACATCAATGTTTGGAAGCTTCAAGGTAAAATCGATAAAGGGGGTTTTAAAGGGTACATCAATGTTTAAAACTTCAAGGTACATCAATGATGGAAGCTTCAAGGTACATCAATGAGGGAGGCTTCAAGGTACATCAAGATGGAGGTTTCAAGGTACACAAGAGGGAGGTTTCCAAGGTACATCAATAAAGGAGGTTTTCAAGGATATAAAATGATGGAGTTTCCCAAGGGGACTCAATAAATGGAGGCTTAAAGGTTAAAAATAAAATTGAAGGAAAGTTTCCAAGGTAAAACCCAAAAGGTTTGGGAACCCTTAAAGGGTACATAAATTTGATGGAAGCTTAAAGGGTAAAACAAAGTTTGGCCCCCTTTCAAGGTCATCATAAAGGAAAGGGCTTAAAGGGAACATCAATGAGGGAAGTTTTAAAGGTAAAATCAATGATGGGGTTTTTCAAGGTACATCAAGAGGAAGCTTCAAAAAACATCAATAAAGGAAAAGTTTCAAGGAAACACAATGAGGGAAGCTTGAAGGACATCAATGAGGGGGGCCCTTTAAAGGTACTCAGTGATGGAAGCTTAAAGGGTACATCAATGTTTAAGCTTCAAGGTAAATCAATGAGGGAGGCTTCAAGTTACATCATTGAGGAAGCTTCAATTTACTCAGTGAGGAGCTTAAAGGGTTTACACCCAGTGATGGAGGTTTCCCAAGGCACATCAATGATGGAGGCTTCAAGGTAAATCAATGATGGAGCTTAAAGGGTTTCCCTTTCAATGGGGGAACTTAAAGGGGTAAAATCGATAAATGGGGGCCCCCCCCAAGGGTACATAATAAAGGAAGCTTCAAGGTAATAAAAATGAGGGAACTTAAAGGGTAATCAATGATGGGGGGCTTAAAGGGTACATCAATGATGGAGGTTTCCGGGTACATCAAGATGGAGGCTTAAAGGTCATAAAATAAAGGGGGCCCTTAAAGGTATATCAATGAGGAGGCTTCAAGGTACATAAAATAAATGGGGTTTTTCAAGGTACATAAATGATGGAAGCTTAAAGGGTACATCAATGAGGAAGTTTCAAGGTACACCAATAAAGGGAAGCTTAAAGGACATCAATGATGGAGGCTTCAAGGTACTTCAGGAGGGAAAGCAAAAAGGGTACATCAATGATGGAAGCTTCAAGGTACATCAATGGGGGAAAGGCTTCAAGGAACATCAATGAGGGAAAGTTTTCAAGGTACATCCTTTAAAAAATGAAGCTTAAAGGTACATAAATTTGAGGGAAAAGCTTAAAAGGTAAAATCAATGTTTGGAGGCTTAAAAAGGTACATCAGTGATGGAAGTTTTCAAGGACATCAATGATGGAAGTTTTCAAGGTAAAACAATATGGGGGGCTTCAAGGTACATCATTGATGGAAGCTTAAGGACATCGTAAAGGAAACTTCAAAGGTACATCAATGATGGAAGCTTCAAGGTACATAAAATGATGGAAGTTTCCCAAGGAACATCGATGAGGAACCCCCCTTTTAAAAGGTACATCAATGAGGGAAGCCAAGGTACTTTCAAGGATGGAAGCTTAAAGTACACAATGAGGGAAAGCTTAAAGGGTACATAAATGAGGGAAGCTTCAAGGTAAAATCAATGAGGGAAGCTTCAAAGGTACATCAATGATGGGGGCCCTTAAAGGGTACATAAAAGAGGGAATTTTAAAGGGTACAAAATATGGAAGCTTCCCAAATACATCAATGAGGAACTTCAAGGTACATCAATGAGGGAAGCTTAAAAAGGTACATCAATGATGGAGGCTTCAAGGAATCAGGATGTAAGCTTCAAGGTAAAATCAATGAGGGAAGTTTCCCAAGGTACACATGAGGAAGTTTTAAAAGGTTAAAATCAATGGAGGGAGGTTTCAAGGTACATCAATAATGGGAAGCTTAAGGTAAAACAATGATGGAGGTTTCCCAAGGGTACATCAGTGAGGAAGCTTAAAGGGAAACATCAAGGGATGGAAGCTTAAAAGGTACATAAAAGATGGAGGTTTTCAAAGGTACATAAATTTGAGGGAAAAGCTTCAAGGTAATCAATGATGGAGGTTTTCAATTTTACATCACGAGGGGAAGGCTTAAAGGTACATCAATGATAGAAGCTTCAAGTTACATAAATGATGGAAGCTTCGGGAAACATCAATGATGGAGGCTTAAAGGGTACATCAATGAGGGAGGCTTCAAGGAAACATAAATGATGGAGGTTTAAAGGGAAATTTAAAGGGATGGGGGCTTAAAAGGTACTTTTGTGATGGAAGCTTAAAGGTACATAAATATGGGGGGCTTTCCAAGGTACAAAAATTTTTGAAGTTTTAAAGGGTACATCATTTAGGGAGGCCCCCCGGTTTCCCTTCAATGATGGGGGCCTTAAAGGGTTACATCAATATGGGGGGCTTAAAAGTACATAAATAAAAGGGAACCCTAAAAGGTACATCAATGATGGAGGCTTAAAGGGTTTACTTTAAAATGAGGGAAAGTTTCAGGTAAAATCAATGATGGGGGCTTCAAGGTCATCAATGATGGGGGGTTCAAGGTATATAAATGATGGAGGCTTCAAGGAAACATAAAATGATGGAGGCCCCGGGTACATAAATAAAGGAACTTCAAGGTAATAAAATAAAAGGAAGCTTAAAGGGCAAAATAAATGGAAGCTTAAAGGGTACTTTAAAATGAGGGGGAGTTTCCAAGGAAACATCAGTGAGGGAAGCTTCAAGGTAAAATCAATGTGGAAATTTTAAAGGGGTACTTTCAATGAGGGGGCTTCAAGGACATCAATGATGGAAGCTTCAAGGTACATCAATGATGGAAGTTTTAAAAGGTCATAAAAGATGGAACTTAAAGGGTACATCAATTTTTGGGGGCCCTTTTCAAGGACACAGTGATGGAACTTCAAGGTACATCAATGATGGAAGCTTAAAGGGAACATCAATGTTTAGGTTTTCAAGGTAAAATCATTGAGGAAGCTTCAAGGTACATCAGGGGATGGAAGTTTAAAGGTACATCAATATGGAAGCTTAAAGGGACATCAATAAATGGAAGCTTCAAGGAAAAATCAGTGATGGGGGTTTTTAAAGGTAATCAATGAAAAGGGCTTAAAGGGTTTCAAAAAGTGGAGGCTTAAAAGGTACATAAATGTTAAAAAGCTTCAAGGTACATAAAGTAAGGAGGGCTTAAAGGGTTAAAATCAATGATGGAGGCTTCAATGAAACATAAAAGATGAGGGCTTAAAGGGTCCCTCAATGACGAAAGCTTAAAGGTTACATAAATATGTAACCCTTTAAAGGAAACATCAAGGAGGGAAGTTTCAAGGTACATCAGGAGGGAAAGGCTTCAAGGTACATCAATGAGGGAAGTTTCCCGGGAAACATCAATGATGGAAGTTTCAAGGTCTTTCAATGATGGGGGCTGCAAGGAAACACCCATTGTTTGGAAGCTTAAAAGGTACAAAATGATAAAAAGTTTTTAAGGTACATCAATGATGGAGGTTTCCCAAAGTTAATCAGTGATGGAAGCTTCAAGGTACATTAATGATGGAGTTTAAAGGGTACATCAGGGGGAAAAGGGCTTCAATTTACACCAATTTGGATATTCAAAGTACATAAATTGATGCAAGCTTCAAGGTGCAAAATTTATGGGGGCTTCAAGGTCCCTAAATGATGGAACTTCAAGGAACATCAATGTTGGGGGGCTTAAAAGGTACATAAATTAATGGATAAATTCAAAAAACATCAAGATAAAAAGTTTCCCAAGGGTACATAAATGATGGGGGCTTAAAGGGTTTAAAACAATTATGGAATTTTCAAGGTACATCAATGTTGGACCCTTCAAGGTAATCAGTGAGGAGGTTTTTCCAAGGTAAAATAAATTTTTGGAGGCTTAAAGGGTACCCCAATGAGGGAAAGTTTTAAAGGGTTACATCAATGATGGAAGCTTAAAGGTACATCAGTGATGGAAGCTTAAAGGGTACATTAATGATGGAGGCTTAAAGGGGAACATCAATGAGGGAAATTTTTCAAGGTACATCAATGAGGGAAAGTTTCCCAAGGTACATCTTTTTGGAGGCTTCAAGGTACATCAATGAGGGAATTTTTTTAAGGTACACCCAATGATGGGGGTTAAGGTACATCAGTGATGGAAGCTTAAAGGGGTACATTAATAATTTAGGTTTTAAAGGTACATCAGTAGGGAAAAGCTTAAAGGTACATCAATTATGGGGGATTAAAGGGTACATCAATGATGCAAGCTTCAAGGTACATAAATGATGCAAGTTTCCCAAGGTACTAAAATGATGGGGGCCCTTCAAGGTACATCAATATGGAAGTTTTCAAGGTACATCATGATGCAAACTTCCAGGTACATCAATGTGGAGGCTTAAAGGTACATCAGGGGATAAGGTTCAAGGTCAAAAAAGTTGGAAGCTTAAAGGGAACATAAATTTAAACGGAGGCTTCAAGGTACATCACTGATGGGGGGCTTAAAGGGTACATCAATGTGGAGGCTTCAAAGGAACATCAAAGGGAAAAGCTTAAAGGGGTACATCAATGATGGGGGGTTTTTCAAGGTACATCCCCCGAGGGAAGCTTCAAGGTACATCAATGAGGGAGGCTTCAAGGTACTTCACTAAATGGAGGCTTCAAGGTACATCACTGATGGAAGCTTAAAAGGTACACCCACTGATGGGGGCTTCAAGGTACATCAATGATGGGGGCTTCAAGGTAAAAATCATGAGGAAGCTTCAAGGTCATCAATAAATGGGGTTTCAAGGTACATCACTGATGGAGGCTTAAAGGTACCCCAAAACCTGAGGGAAACTTCAAGGTACTCACTAAAGGGAGGTTTTCAAGGTACACAAGGGTTTGGAAGCTTCAAGGTACTTAAATAAAGGAGGCTTCAAGGTACATCATGGTGGAGGCTTAAAGGTCCCATAAATGATGGGCTTCAAGGAAAAAACCCCTTTTTATGTGACTCGTTGAAGCCTCAACGAAGAGAGAAATATTTTAAAATAAGCCCTTGGGTATTCTTGTGGATAAAGGGAACTGTCATAAAGGCCCTGTCATGAAGGACTGTAAATGAAGGACGCCCATGAAGGCCTTTTAAAGAAGGATTTGGTCATAAAGGGAAACTGTAAATGAAGGACTTCATAAAGGGAAACGTCATAAAGGGACGCCCATGAAGGACTGTCTGAAGGACTGCATGAAGGCTTTCATAAAAGGAAACTGTCATGAAGGACTGTCATGAAGACTGCCCATAAAGGGACTGTCTTTAAAAGAACCAATTTTACAAGTTCGCCGGGACGATGCCCGGGATAATTTTTAAAACATTCCTTCGGGTTTTATAAGCTGAATAAAAGAAGTAAACCTCAATAAAATTAACTTTTCACTTTTATTTTTTCATTAAATCCCAAAGGGGGCATGCAAGACATTTCCTCGTGACTTAGAGATGCCCTTTCCCATTTTTTAGCCCAAAACAGTAAACACCAAGTGAAGTTCAGCACTTTTGATTAATCGCTATTTTCTCTAAATTTGTTAGACTTAAAGGGCCCAGAAATGAGGCATCACTTCTCCACACTGAGGTGGGGGTGACCTCAAGGCCCGGGCAGGGGCCCATCATTTCCTAAAAACTGGGGTGTGGTGACTCTAAAGGCCCAACATGAGGCATCACTTCCCCCCCCCCCCACACTGAGGGTGTGGTGACTCTCAAGCCCCCAAAAAGAGGCATCACTTCTCCACACTGAGGTGTGGTGACTCTAAATCCCAACATGAGGGCATCACTTCCCCCACACGAGGGTGGTGACTCTCAAGGCCCCAACATGGGGAAACCACTTCTCCCCAGACTGAGGTGTTGACCCCCGGGCCCAAAACATGAGGAAAAAAAATTCCCCCTCCACACTGGGGGGGGAAAACCCCCAAAAGGGGCCCAACTTAAAGGCATCATTTCTCCACACTGAGGGGGTGGTGCTCTCGGGGGCCCAACATGAGGCCCCAAATTTTTCCAACTGAGGTGTGGTGACTTTTCCAAGGCCCAAAAATGGGGCACCCATTCTCCACACTGAGGTGGGGTGACCCCTAAAGGGGCCCCAAACATGAGGAAACTTTTTCCCCCCCACATTTAAAGGTGTGGTGACCCCTCAAGTCCCAACAGAGGCATCACTTCTCCACACTGAGGTGTGGTGCTCTAAAGGCCCAACATAGGCTTTCACTTCTCCACACGGGGAGGTGTGGTGACTCCAAGTCCCAACATGAACATCACTTTCTCCAACTGGGGTTTGTGGTAAACTCTAAAGTCCCAACTGGGGCCTAAATTCTCCACACTGAGGGTGGTGCCCTCTAAAGGGCCCCCAACCCCTGGGCCCACCACTTCTCCAGACTGAGGTGTGGTGACTCTAAAGGCCCAAAAAGGGGCTCATTTCCCTCCCCCTGAGGTGGGGTGACTCTAAAGGCCCAACAGGGGCCCACACCCCTCCAAAACTAAAGGGGGTGACCCCAAAAGGCCCAACATGGGGCCCCCAATTTTCTCCACACTGAGGTGGGGGTGACCCTAAAGGGCCCAACTTGAGGCATAAACTTCCCACACTGGGTGTGGTGACTCTCAAGGCCCAACCTTTGAGGCCACCTTTCCCCCACACTAAAGGGGGGTTTTGACTCTCAAGCCCCAAAAATGGGGCATCACTTCCCCACACGGGGTTGGGGGTTGCCCTCTAAAGGCCCAAACATGAGGCCCCCAAATTCTCCCCCCTGGGGTGGGGTTCCCCCAAAAGGGGGCCCAAACCCTGGGCATCCACTTCCTTCCCCCCACTAAAGTGGGGGTGACTCTAAAGGGCCCAAAACATAGGCACCATTTTCTCCCCCCCTGGGGTGTGGTGACTCTAAAGGCCCAACATGAGGAAACACTTCTCCAAAACTGGGGGGTGGTGACCCCAAAGGGCCCCAAAAAGAGACATCACTTCTCCACACTGGGGTGTGGTGCCCTTTTAAAGGGCCCAACATGGGGCATCACTTCTCCACACTGGGGTGGGGGAACTCTAAAAGGCCCAACTTTAGGCACCACTTCTCCACATTTGAGGTGGGTTACCCCAAGGCCCAACTTGAGCCTCATTCTCCACACTGAGGTGTGGTGACTCTCAGGCCCAACTTGGGGCATCACTTCCCCCCAAACACTGAGGTGGGGGACCCCAAAAGGCCCCCAAAAAGGGGCCCACATTTCTCCACACTGGGGTTTGTGGTGACTCTAAAGGGACCAACATAGGCACCACTTCCCCACACTGAGGTGGGGGTGCCCCCAAGGGCCCAAAAAGGGGCATCATTTCCCCCAACGAGGTGTGGGGGACTCTCAAGGCCCAACTTGGGGCCCACTTCCCCACTGAGGTGGGGGTGACTTTTCAAGGCCCAAAAAGAGGCATCATTTTCTCCACACTGAGGTTTGGTGACCCCAAAGGGGGCCCAACTTGGGGGCCCCAAATTTCTCCACACTAAAGGTGTGGTGACTCTAAAGGGCGCAACATAAAGGGCACCATTTCCCTCCACACTGAGAAGGGGTGCCCTCTAAAGGGCCCCAACATGAGGAAACCCACTTCTCCACACTAAAGGTTTGGGGTGACCTCAAGGCCCAACATGGGGCATCATTTCCCACCCTGAGGTTGGTGACCCCTAAAGGGCCCCAACAGAGGAAATCACTTCCCAACTGAGGTGGGGTTTGACTTTCAAGTCCCAAAAATGAGGAAAAACCCATTCTCCACACTGAGGTGTGGTGACTTTCAAGTCCCAACATGAGGCCCCCACTTCCCACACTGAGGTTTTGGTACTCTAAAAGGCCCAACATGGGGCATCACTTCCCAACTGAGGTGGGGTGACTCTCAAGGCCCAAAAATTAGGCACCCTTCCCCACACTGAGGTGTGGCAATTTTAAAAGTCCAACATGGGGCACCATTTCTCCACACTGGGGTGTGGGGGACTCTCAAGCCCCCAATTTGGGGAAATAAATTTTTCCCACACTGAGGTGTGGTCTTTCAAGCCCCAAACCCATGAGGCACCATTTCTCCACACAGAGGTGGGGTGCCCTCTCAAGGCCCAACATGGGGCATCACTTCTCCACCTGAGTGTGGTAAATCTAAAAGGCCCAACATGAGGCACCATTTCCCTCCACACTGAGGTGTGGCGACTTTCCGCCCCAAAACATGAGGCACCACTTCTCCCCCACTGAGGTGTGGTGACTTCAAGCCCCAACTTGAGGCATCACTTTTCCACACTGAGGTGTGGTGACTCTAAAAGGCCCCAAACATGGGGGCATAAACTTCTCCACACTAAAGGTGGGGTGACCCCTAAAGGGCCCCCAACATGAGGCATCACTTTTTACTAACGGGAGGGGTGGGGACTCTCAAGGCCCAACAGGGGCACCATTTCCCTCCAACGGAGGTGTGGTGATTTCTCAAAAGGCCAACCCATGGGGCTTTAAACTTCCCACACTGATTTTTGGGTGTGATTTCTCAAGGCCCAACAGGGAGGCACCACTTCTCCCCCCTGGGGGTTGGTGACCCCTCGGGCCCCCAACATAGGCCCACATTTCCCTCCACACTGAGGTGGGGTAAATCTAAAGGCCCAGCATGAGGGGAACCATTTCCCCTCCCACACTGAGGTTGGGGGACTCCCAAGGCCCAACAGAGGAAATCACTTCTCCACAGGGGTGTGGTGCCCCCCCAAAAAGGCCCAGCATGGGGCACCACTTCTCCACACTGAGGTTGGGGGACCCCCAAGGCCCAGCATGAGGCACCACTTCCCACATGATTTGGGGTGACCTAAAAACCCCAAACATAAAGGCATACTTCTCCACACTGGGGTTTGGGGGAACCTAAAGGCCCAGCATGGGGCCCACCATTTCTCCACACTGAGGTGGGGTTTGGACTCTAAAGGCCCAACATGGGGAAACACTTCTCCACACTGAGGTGTGGTGACCCCAAAGGGGCCCAACATGGGGGCATCCCTTTTTCCACCCGGGGTGGGGTGACTCCCAAGCCCCCAACATGAGGCTTCACTTCTCCACACTGAGGTTTTGGTGACTCTAAAGGGAAAACCCGGGTTGGTACTAGATTTTAAGCCTCGAAAATAAAAAAAACCTTTTGTCTTGATGGAAACGACCCAACAAGGCTGTTTTCTAAAAAAAAACTCTAACGTAAATTTGGGAAGTTGACATTTTTTCCCTAGTAAAAACACCCCCTAAAAAATGTTACTAAAAAGACTAATCCGAAAAGGGAAAATTGTTTCCCCTGAAAAAGTTAGCAGTAAAACGATAAAAACGGGAATTTGTGGGAACCCCAAATTTTGGGGCAAAAAAATCAAAACGTTTGAAAATCGGGGCGATAGGTAGGCCGGGATACATCGTGATAAATGACGTATGAAAAAACGGAAAAAATGGACGGCGACTCCCATGGTGTTGTTTGTACGGCACAGTGCTCCCCACCACTCCCTCACAAACTTACAAGAAGCCGATTACACAAATAGCATTGTATGGTATGTTTGTATGACGAAACCTGACCAGACTATCTTATCTCAGAGCCTGAGATGTAACATTCTCTTGGTGTGGGATGACAAATGTGAGGACCACGGTTCGAGTCCTGGTTCATTTTTAAGTTCATTCATTGGCATTCATTGCGACTTATTTTGGGTTAACACAGATAACTCACACATCGGAGAGAGGAGCTTACGACGACGTTTCAGTCCGACTTAGAACATTTACAAAGTCACACTGTGACTATAAATGGTCGGACCGAAACGTCGTGATAAGCTCCTTTTCTCCTATGTGCAGATTATTTGTGTATTATTCCAGTCGCAATATTGTGCCTGTTTGTTCTTAATTTCGGGTTTATTGACTATATGGCTTTAAGGAATGTGAGGTATGGTAAATATGTCTATTGTCTTTCAGCTTTATGTGGTTCATCAGGCTGTTTGTGCACCAGTTACTAAGTTAAGATTTACAAACTGAATACACACTATTTTCCAAGTGGTGTATGACTACACCCTATTTCCCTGTCCACCTAGCAGTAAGTAGGTACTTGAGTGTTGGTCGTTTTACACCCGCTGTCCCTGCTCATCCAGCAGTAAGTAGGTACCTGGGTGTTAGTAGAGTGTGTTAGAAGCAACCATTCCTTAGATTATCCATTATAATATTCTGAATTTTTTTTTATATTTTATTTAAAACCAACAAATAGACAATAGACAAAAGGAAAAACCATTAAGATGACAATATATGAACAATAACTGATAAAAAACGTTACATTAGATATTGAAACATTAACGAATAACATAATATAACAAATATGACCACTATAACCTACATATAAAATCAGATACCGAAGCTTAAAACTGTCCTATACTAGATACATGTGGATAAGGTAACTTCGTTTAAAAACAAAGCAAAACCATATTAACTCTTCCTCAAATTAATCATCCTTGCTCTTAATTTACACTAGAATAATAAAATACAAGTATACTTTCATTATTTCGTTACAGACTAAATTCCTTCACCGACCATACAGGTCCATGAGAACTGCACGGTCCGCGCAGCTGCTCGCCCAGGTGTGCACATGTACATTACACATTAGATTTAGCTCAACATTTTTCAATAATGCCATACGTAGAAACATTCTACCCAATTTGTATAATAAAGAGCAGTTTGAATCAAAGAACATTCCTCAATTATCATAAATTTACCCTAACCTAAGCCTAGTATTCCATCTGTATTATAAATGTTTAATCAACACGAAAATTTTACCACAAACCTCTAACCATATTTGTTGGTGTACATGATTCACCCTTGTATTACCATAAAGAAAAAAAGAACAATAAAAAAGGAAAACCCACTCTTCACCTTTAAATTCAGACCTTCAATTTACCATTCCCTGTACATACATAAAAAATTATATAAAGTATATTGTCTAATTGGGAAAACAAATTACTTCGGGCGTCAGTTATAATATTACGTCATCTCAACCATGAATAACTTCATCCATTCTTACAACTTCAAGGGTTCGTAAAACTCTTAAACTACATACATAGTATTGCCACCATCTAGACAAATTAAAAGGGAAAAAAAATATCAAATATATCAAAACACACTATGCTTCTATTGGCACCAAATCAATTGTGCTTACAAAAATACATTGTAAATTAAACTGAAACATAAAAAGCCATTTTGTCATTTACACATTGTATCAAAATCATAAATACGCATAGAAAATATTATTGAATATCATTTAAAATGTCCATGAGAAAAAAACCAAATTTAAAAGGGATATACAAGAAAGTAAACATACATACCCAAAACACACTATACATATATATACATATATATATATACATATATATATATATATATATACATATATACACATATACACACATACATATATACATACACACATACATACATACACATACATACATACACAAATACACACACCACATACAACACATGCATATAATACACACATACACATACATATTATAAGTCGATAATTCCAAATATAACTGTATTGTACTTGAACACTCAGAACAAGTAATGTTAAAATTGCACCCCAACATACCTCATATAACATTCATCAAACTCATCATGCTACCGCCCATTCTAGGAAACCAGCCCATTTCATCCCCCTTACCTGCCTTTCAACTCCCGTAAATCCCGTAAAGTGAAATTCCTATAACCCTCACTTAAATCCCTCTCCCATCTCCCCCCATACACCTCCTTATTTCTACACTTTGTCCTATAAAAAAGTTGCTGTTAATGCATTAATTCTTTCACACACGTTCGCTCCTCTCATAGCCCAAGACATATAAATATAATCTGTAATTATATACCCCACCGCATTCCTACCATCTGATTCACCCCACCTATGTCTAAGCTTAAAACCCTCAACACCTGCAAACCCCCCCTCCCACTAACCGTATTACCTTACCCAACCAAACCCTTATTAGTTCAATACATTCGCAAAAATACACTATATGGAAAACAGTCTCCCATTCACCCCCAAGCCTTGCATATCCCATCCTCCCGTATTCTCTTATGGAATAAAACCATTCCAGACGGTAAGATCCCATGTAAAAATCTATACATTACTCCTCGTACTTTAGGTTTTAAACGTAATTTGTCAAACGCCCCCAGATATTACGCCAATCATACATCGGATAAACCCCTTCTACCACTGCTACCACTGCCTTACCTTCCACCCCATCAAGGTTTCCCAATTTAACATGTGAAGGATCGCTCATGTTTATGAGACCCGTAACATTGCCTCACCTATTATGAACTCCCTACCCACCCACCACCGTTGCATATCCTGACGTATCTTATGAAGTCCGCCTTCCCTCGCCCCCCCCCCTCCCGCTTATAACTACGTTTCAAATACACACTCATAATCCTCTTTTCAACAGCTATAAGACCCAGCCCCTCGGCCAACCGGAGTGTGACAAAACCGCTCTACCTAACCATTCGCTTCCAGTACCCCAAATGAATCTAAAAACGCGCTTTTGTAACCTTTGTATCTCACTACGAAGTATCGGATATATTGCTGCTACATGCCAAAGTTTACTATATAATAGAACATTCGTTGTAATTACTCTTTGATGCAAAGTTAAGTGTGCAGCTCGTAAACCACTAAGGCGCTTCAGTACACCATCTACAATACGCACTGAATTTATTTGTTGTGCTAACTTGATATCACTTACATAAACGATCCCACATATCAGTAATTGGTCCACCTTTTTCCACCTTTCAACTACTTCACATTCCTCACTTAACCTATCCCCAAGATCCATATACTTCGTTTTCTCCTTATTAATTGACATGCCAGAAGCCTTTTCAAAAACATTTACTAACTTTTCCACCCGAGGCAAATCCCTGTTACCACTTACTAAAATCGTTGTGTCATCAACATATCCAACAATGCCAGCCCCCCCCCCCCCTTTCGTCACCAACCCCATTTGCTGCCATTAAGACCCTAATTCCTCTATAAAAGGGATCCTGTAAACATGCAAAAAATATTTGTGAAAGGGGACAACCTTGACGTAGACCCCTGCTCATCTGAATTTGTTCTCCTAACCTTCCATTTACCTGCACCCGCAAGGATGCATCTTGATACATTAATTTGGCCCATGATATAATTTCCTCTCCAAACCCCTGCCATCTCATAATCTTCCATAACGCTTCCCTTTCTACACTATCATATGCCGCCTCCCAATCTATAGCCAACACCCCCCCCCACTCCCAATTTTACTCTTTCTTCAATAAACTTCTAAATCAAACCATGCCCGTCATACATAGACCTTCCCGGCACCCCATATTGTCCCTTATCGATCACTTTACCCAGGACCTTTTTTATTCTGTTAGCTAAAATTCTTGCAAAAATCTTATAATCACCACACAATAACGAAATAGCACGATAGTCTTTAACTGTTAATGGCTCACCTTTAGGCACTAAAACGACCACAGCCATCCGCTGCTGTGCCCCTAAAACCCGATCCCGCTTAAGGATATTGAATAATCTTACCAAAAATTCTTTTAAAACGCTCCAATTTTGGAGATAAAAGTCACTGGGCAACCCATCAATTCCTGGTGACATTGTTCGCATCGCTGTTGGGCCGTGCGGACGCACTGCGCAGTAGCTCCCACTACACCTGGTTTCTGCGCATTTTCACTGTTCAGACATGGCGGAGTACACCGGCAGGAGAATTAATACAGTCTGCATTGAGCTGTTGAAGGGTTCTCTGAGCCCTGATACGACGAACGTCCTTCTTCCTGCGATTATTAGGGATTTATATGGAATCCCTAATGAGGAGCTGTATGGTGTGGCTCTTAATGGGATGAAACGAGTTTTTGTGAAGTTCCTGAGGACTAGCTACTACAGCAGTGTGGTGGAGGAATACCGGGAAACGCCGAATGTGCCTCAAACCGACGATGGATGTATGCATGCATGACGTGTCTACTTACTACCCCGTGGGTACGAGTGAGGAATGTACCCTTTGAGGCAACAAAGTTTAGTATAGTGGAAGTTTTTAGAAAATTTTGGATTTCATTCATGAAGCAGAGGAGGGGTATGGGGGGATGGACCATAGAGGGCCTCCCGGAAGGGTCATACAACATCAGATGACCTTGAAGACGCCTATACCTTCGTATGTCATTTGACAGGCACCAAAAATCAGGTATATGTGTCGTATGTCGGCAAGGAGAAACGTGTCGTCTTTGCGGCTCTTATGACCATATAGCGGCGCAATGTGCACGTAGAGTTGCCCCAGGGGTGTCAGCCCCGGTAGAGGAGGTCCAGCAAGCGAGTGTGGTGGAGGCGGCGAAGACTGGGACTCCTCTATGGAGTGAGGAGGTGGAGAAGGAGGGTGAACAGATGGGGAACGTGTGTCACTCTCCCGGTGGAGGATGGAGATCCTACCCCCAACGCCTGTGGTGGTGCGGAAGTGGTGGAGTCGACACAGAGGTGTCCTTGGAGTCAGTGCCCCAGGAATTCTTGGAGGAGGCTTTGGTAGGAGAGGACATGGATGGACGGACCAGTGAAAAGCAGCAATTGCAAGGGCAGAGTGAGAAGACGGAAGTAGCAGGGAATACTAGAAAGGATACACTTGTAGTGGCAGAGGTGCACAGGGAGATGTACCTGAGGAAGAGATGGCTGTGGGAGGCAGCTCTAGGAAGCGGCCAGCGGGTTGACTGGATTAGATGATGTTTTAACACCTGGGCAAAGACCAGGCAAGAAGGCAGGGGCAGAGGTGGTTCGCAAATCCCTACAGGGGGGGGGAGTACAGGAAAATCGGGGGGAGAGACAAGGGGGGTAGGGTCTTATTAAAAAGAGTAATAAGGAAAGTGTGAGCAGCTTGAAGGGAAGTGTGAGCAAGCCACAGCGGCACAGAGGTAAGCCGCCTTTCCTTGACCTTTCAGGTGTGTAACTTTTAAATGCAAATGGCCTAAAGACTGAAGTAAAAGGGTATGGTTGGATGGTTCCTCAAAGGTAGACGGGATGGTTTGTTTCCTACAGGAGCATAACCATAAGTCAGGTAGTGAGTTGCGATTGAGAGGATATAAGTTGTTTGTAAGCATGGCAATGCTTTTAAAGGGAGGAAGTGGCTGTTTTAGTAAAGAGACCAGCCCCATTGCGAGTCATGGGGGGGAGGAGGGGGGAGGGGGGAGGGTTGTTGGGGTGGATGGGTGGTGGGGGGAAAGTAGGGTATGTTTTTGGGGGAGTTTATATGCCCGCGATTGGTAACGTGAGGATAAAAACGGGACTTTGTTCGGGATGTATTGTTATACTATCTCAGGGGTTTACCTGCTATCGCGATATTGGAGGGATGGAATTGTGGTGATTAGGCATGCAGACGTCATACCTAGGGGGGCGGGGTGCGTGTTGGGTGTCTTACGGGATGCATTGCGTGATGTCGGGGTCGTAGATGTGGTCGGCAGGGGGGGGTATCAGGTCGAGCACAACCTAGTCCAGGGGAGTTATGAGGCAAGGTTGGATAGGATTTATGTGAGGCAGGGGATAGATGGAGAGGGTTAGAACAGTAGACGTGGGTTTATCTGACCACAGAGCAGGGTTGGCTGACCTTCGGGTGGATGGTATTCCGAGAATATCAGATTTAAAATTGGAAATTAAATGTGAGGCTTTTACGGGAGGAAGATCAAGTTGGTCCTTTCAGACAGGGTGGAAAGGGTTTTGGGAGGCTAGGGATGAGGGGGTGGATTGCTAGATTGGGGGGAGTTGCGGCAAAGGTGCAGATTGCAGGATTTTTTAAGAAAAAGGGGCAGGGAACGGGCACGCTGGAGGTTTGGATTCCCAGAATTATTTAAGGGCCAGTTGAATGATTGTTATGGGGGGGTAGGAGGGGTGTGGGGGGATTTTATGGGGGAACTTAGAAGTCGTTTGTGGAGATGCATAATGAACGTTTTGATGCACTCAGGGTCAGGGCAGGATTGGAGGAGTACTAAAGGGTGATAGGCCAACCGGGTATGTACTCCGAAAATTCAAGGACAGACAGTTAAGGAATAGGGTGGCACATATTGTCGTGGAGGGAGGGGGGGGTTTTATGTGCAGGACGGGTCTCTCTGACACAGATTGTATCAGTAGGTATGCTGATATTGGGTTTTACGGAAAAATGGAAGAGAAGGGGAGGGGTGGTTGGGTTAGAAACATTTAGAGCTATAGGGGTTCAGCGGGGTATGGGGCAGGGGGATCGGATTTGTTGGAGGAGGCTTTAAACGGGGGCAGAGGTGGGGGAGGGGGTAAATTTGGGTTGAGTCAGGGAAGGCACCGGGAATAGATGGGTTATCTAATGATTTTACAGAGCACATTGGGAGGATCTCAGGGAGTGCCTAGTGGCGGTTCTGAATTATTGATGAAACGTGGTTAGAATGGCGCAAACACAGGAACTGGGGTTGTTTTGGTCCCAAAAAGAAGGGGGGAGAGGAGAAGGGTTTGGGAGATTATCGTCCGTTGTCGTTAATGTGTACGGATTACAAAATTTTTGCGAAGGTATTGGGTAACAGATTAAAGAAGGTAATTGGGAGTAGCGTACATGAGGGGCAGTATGGGATACCGGGACGGACTATGAAGAATGGGCACAGTGTAAATAAGGGATTTTTATGAAAAACTGCCAGGGAGGGGGCGCCCCTTGGATTGGATTGGGCTCAGGCCTATGACTGTATGAAGAGGGACTTTTGTGGGGCTGTTTTGGGAGAAATTGGGTTTTTGGAGGGGGGTAGTGAGGTGGGTGCGCACTCTATATGAGGGGGCTGTCATGAGGGTGCAGGTTAAGGGAAAGCTGGGGGGGGCGGTGATGATGGAACAGGGATTAAGGCAGGGTTGCCCGCTGTCGCAGTTGCTCTTTGCATGTGTGCAACATCCTTTTTTTGAGGCTGTGGAGGAGGAATTGCAGGGGGTAGGGGGGGGAAAATGGGGGAATAGTAGGTTATGTAGATGACACAACTGTGTTAGTTACGAGTGGGAGGCTTTAAGAAGGGGGGAGAGGTGATAAGGAGTTTTGGGGAAGCTTTCAGGAATGGTAGTTAATTTAGCAAAGTCTAGGTTATTAGAAAGTAGGAACATGGGTTGGGGAAGATTGGGGGAGGAGATGGGATGGACGGTTTGTGAAAGAATTAAGGTGTGGGGGAAATATGGTATATGAAGCAATTGCAGGAATGTAGGAGGATTAACTCAGAAGCAGTCACGAGTAGGGTTATAGGCAAGTTAAAAGGTTTGAGGGCCAGTGAAGTGGCGTTACGGGCAAGGGTGTTGGTAATTAATTCGGTGGTGTATAGCAAGGTCTGGGGTGTGGCGGAGGTTTTTCCCTTTGAGGGTGCAGGATATACAGGAAATAAAAGAGGAGGGTGTTGAGGTTTGTGTGGGGGGTTGGGAGGGCCTGTTGTCCAAGGGATGTGGTCATGACGGAGGTGAAACGGGGGGGACTAGGATTGTTGGCCTTAGGGCCTAGGGTAATGGCATTATATATTAAGCAGAGGTATCTAAGAGTGGGGGGGGAGAGGGGTGTTAGGGTGGATAGGGTGATTGAGGGATGCTAGAAACTGGTGGTGTGGTAGGGATTTGAAAAGTGTAAGATGTAATAAGATTCATGTTAAACAGTGGGGCAGGTTAAAAGTTTGAAGGTAAACACTGTGGTGGTGTGGGGTGGGGAAGGGGTGTATTGGAAGGGGGTCGCAGTATACCCCATGTATAACTGGAGGTCATATGGGGGGAGTTTCAGGAAGCTTAGGATACCAGCAAGGTTAGGGAGATGGTATACCGTTTTCTCATGGGTGTGGGTTGCATCTAAGCACATGTTGCATAAGATGGGGTTGGTGAAGAGGCAACATGTTTATTCTGTGGGGAGGGGGAAAAACTGCCTATCATGTGGTAAAATTTTTTGTTCATCTTTGGCGTGGTGAGAGTCTGGATGGCGGGGGTTATTAGGTTGTTGGGGGGGGGGGTTGGTCTTTTCTTAGATCTTTGTCGATGGATGTTAGTGGGTTGCAAGTGAAGGGGAGGGCTTTGATGTATGTTATGGCAGATTTTTTTGCATGTTTCTTGGGGTAGAGGCAGATTACAGGGCAGTTGAGGAAAAAAAGCGTTTTGCAGCAAGGTTCTTTAGGACAAAGGGTAGGAATAGATTAATATATGGGGGAAGATTGGAAAACAAGTTTTCGGTAGGTTATCGTAATCTCCCCTGTAGGGACAACTTCTCAGGGAACAGGGGGGGGGGGGAAGGGACGGGTCTCCTTTTAAAGTGAGGGGGGGCGGTGTAAGGTTTTTGCTAGTATGTGGAAGGTGATGAGAGAGTGAGCTAGTGAGAGCGTACATTCGTGAAATGGTTTTTGTTCCTGGAGTTATTTATATTTGCGTTCAGTACCATGGTTTTCATTCAATTACACCTGGAACGTCATACATTTACATATTTGGTTTGGGGATATTATTGCACTCACTGTCAAGGATAGGTGGCTTACGCAGCTGTTATGGTGTTTTATGTCAGGTAGTACTAAACATGTACAAAAATAGTACTGCCAGTACTGCCTCTTTATTGAAATGAGATGTGTTAAAAAATTAAAAAAAAACAAGGGAAAAACTGTAAGTCAAGAGTACGTTAGTATCGGATGATGCTTGTATATTTGTAGTTTAAACACGTAGCTGCAAGTACTTTCCTTATAGCCCTTGTGGGTTAGCGTTTCTTTTGATAATAATAATAAAAAAGTACTTTCCTTTAAAGCTGTACTCCTATATAGAAGAAGGATTGTAATACTTTTCACACTTTCATGTAGTGAATTTACAATGTCAAGGGTGTTTAATTTGTGTTTCAGATAGGGATAGGATTTTATGTCCAGTCAATTTGGGAAGTTTGATCTTAAGCTAGGATTTAGTTAGTTGTAGAGGAGTGTTTCAATATGATAATTCTAGTCTTGGATTATATTAAAAATTTACATAAGCTAAATTTTAAACTGAGGCAGCATGTAATGTATTCTCTTATATTTTACGAGTAAACTCCGTTTATACAGGTAATGACAGTTTGAAGTTTATGGTTGATGCTTTTATTATTATTGATATTAAATATTGTGGGTGTATACCCTTCCGCTTATGCAGGTGTGATAGCAATGTAATGTCCATACTGTTTTCCTATGTACTTTTATATTTTTTTGTTTTGTTTTGTTTTATGCATCACCAACTTCTGGTAAATACCATTAGGGTTTAATGAGGTAAGGGTATAACCCTTAATTGTTAGGATACTTAAGGTATTTCTTAGAACGGTGCATGTAAAAAATTTTTGTCTGCACTGGCATTATTAATTTTTGTAAGAGGAGGGGTTTTGTAGGACATGTTGTTGGATGTGTAATGGTGGAATATGGGTTCAGCTATAGTGTTTTTTTTTAAGTAATGGGATTGTGTGATAGAGGATTTTGTTAATATCCATAAAAGTTCTTCTTTTATTAAACTCTTATACATTCTTGTATTTTTGTAAGTTAAATAGTGGGCAATGAACTGGATTATATGAGAATGTCTTTGTATATATAATTTCCATGTACAATGTAAATAAGTGTGACATTCTTTTTGATTATATAGCCTTTTGTGTTATAAGATACTGGTTGTATTTTATGGAAATAATAAACCCACCTGTATGTACAGGTGTGGTTTGTCCTTAGTGTAGTTACATGTATGTTCGGCATTTTTTTTGGGGGGTATCAAACATTTAAAGTTGAACGTGTGTTTCTTATGTATAAGTTTAGAGCTGGGATAGGGAACGTGGATTTGTTTTGTTTTATGGTATTTAATGGTTAACATGTCTTTGGTTATGTGACGTATGTATAGCATACATGTATAATGTGTATTGTGTTTTTTAAATAAAATATAAAAAAAATTCCTGGTGCCTTACCTAATTGCGCCCCGGATAAAGCTTCCCATGTCTCGCACTCCGTTATCGGCCCTTCCAAAACGAATCGATCATGCTCTGTCAACTCACACTGCACAAACCTTCCAATTGACTGTAATGCTATTTCACTTATTCCCACACATTGCGTTTTCAACTTAACCCAAGCATCAATATACCCACTCATACCCTCAGTCGTCAACACCTGGTCCACTTTATACCCTTGCATACCTACCTGAACATTCAACCCCATTAACTCCATTGCCTTGCGACGTGTGTGTTGACTCCGCAACACACACGCCGACGGCCCATCTCCCCACAAACCTCCTCAATCCCGCCCTTAAGGGCCTTTCCCCATCAAACCTTCATTTTGTAAATTCCGGATATTTTCCTTCAAACTTTCAATTTCAATAACAGGATAATTAGCATTAATTTTTTGCATAACAGTCGCGCAACTGCCCCTCTAAATATTTTTGAAAACCGTATTGTAACTGATTATATCTCTTCCCTCGATTAATTAATATTTCCCTTTAAAACGTTTTTCAGCTATTTTTTCCCACCAATTAACCATGGCAACATCCCCTTTGGGGCTTCTACCACTAAACGATCCCAATATGTCCAAAAGACAAAAGACTATCCTCTTCCTTTAATAACTTTACATTCAATTTCCAAAATGATGGGGCCCCTCCGAGGCACACCCTCAAAATCCACATCTATTACTACTCCTCTATGATCCGAAAAAACCACATCTATCACATCCACCCTCCGCACAGTAACCGCACAAGGCACGTACATTCGGTCCAACCTCGCCGCATAACCTCGTTTAATGAAGGTATGCTCTACCATCCCTCCCCCCCACACACATCCTTTAACCCCACCCCGGGCAATATATCCCCCAATATACCCAAAAAAACACCCCGCACCTCTGGGCTCCACATCTTTACGACGTATCACGCAATTCCAATCTCCGCCTATTATTGCAACATTCGGTAAACCACGTAAAAAATAGACCAGCACGTCCCGAACAAATTTAGTTTTAATACTCACGTCACCCTCAGCCGGACCATATACACATACTAAACTAATGGGGAAACCCCACCCCAAGTTCCATCCACCTAATTACCCTCCCCTCCCCCCCTTCACTACGCCTTACTATAAACGGGCTAGTTTTCCTTTACCAAAATGGCAGCCCCACCTTTCAAACGTGTCGCATGTTCCATGTACACATTATAACCACTCATATCCAACTCATAACCAGGCCTAAAATTTATGTTCCTGTAAGAATACCACATCCACACCAAGTCGCACCAATACTCATTAAACCACTTAAGCTTCCTCTCAGCTTCAACCCTAATATTTATATAAAACACTTGAATTCAACCAATGTTTTCCTTTTGTCCCCGGGATTGACCTTACCCCATTCGTTTTGCAACACCTCTGTCCCCCCCCTTTGTTGGGAATCACCTTGCAATCCCTTACCTGGTTTACCAATCCCTCTCTTCTGTACCTCCACCCAAGACTTTTCCCCCGGGTTGGCAGAGTTACACATCCATCAGAATCCGATGATGCTGCAAAATCCTCTTTCGTGTCCCGCCCTCCACCTGCATTTGACAAACTGAAGCACCGCCCCCCTGATGCACCTCCACCTCTACTGCATGCACCTTCAATCCTTTAGACTCTCTCGTCGACAAACCGTCATCTTCTGCCATACCATCATCACAGCCTTCCCCAGAACTAAGCCTGGGTCTTCCACCTGATCTAGGAAACCGATTCTTCTAACAAGTCATCCAACGCCTTTACCAAAGACCCGCCACTTCTTCACCCATATTAGGTAGTCTCTCTTCAAAAACCTTATGTATGTCCAATGACTGAGATTCTCCTTGAACGTTACAATTGGGGATTCGATCTCCTTTTCTTTGTCCCCCCTCCTCACTCCAGACAACCGTTGTTGGGGCGGTGTAGCAAGAGACTGTTCTCGCTCATCGCCAACCTCGTCCACTGGCTGTGTTGCTGCTGTTTCCGTTGCTGTTGTGCCGGGACCCACTCGTTTCCCACACTGCGCCGCGATGTGGTCATATGACCCACATAGCCGACACGTACGTTGTTGCCCCGCATACGTTACATAGACTTGAGTCCTTAATTCTTTCAACACAATATATGAAGGAATAGGGTGTCGAAAGTCATTTTAACTGTATACGCGCCTTCCAGCGCACCTGCATACGGTCCAGTTGCCCATCTCCCTGCTGTGGCTACGTGAACCGTCCCATAAGTACGCAGTTCACTGGTAATATCAAATCAGTCGCCCCCCCCCCCCCCAAAAGGCACATTCCTGATTTTCAAACCCCGGTGTAATGTCGAGATACATCATGAAGTCTCACCGACACAGCTGTATTAACCGGTATGATGGTCTCTTGATACTTGTCGACCACTGCCTCGTAGACTTGTGCAGACGTCATTTTAACGAAGATTCTTGTCATTCCATTTAATGCGACACCACATATCTCCTCATTTGCTATACCATAGGTATCGCGAATGATCGCTGGTAATAATAAATCCATGTTGGATCCTGTGACAGCACCACGGATCATCTCAATGCAGACAGTGTTGATTCTTCTTCTGCTATTCAGCGCCATGTTGGAGAAAATAAAGTTTCCACCAACCAACGCTAGGGGCAGCTCAATCAGGTAAACTGCGCAAAACAAACTCAAACAGGAGCGTCTGCGCAGCTCGTCCACACGGCTCGGAGGCGATGAGGACAATATTGGAAAAGATTGGAGGGTGTAGAAACATGCCGCAGTAGTTGGGTAGTGATTCTGAATTACAGTGTTTTCGTTACCTGCAGCCTTAACGACACACACAAACACATAAGGAGGAACACTGCAGCAGACCTACTGGCCCATACTTGGTATGTTCTTATCAAACCCACTAACAAAAATATTCGTCCGACCCATTAACAATGTTACCCAAGGAATAAAATTTGAAAACTGTGTTAACTCAGTGAAAGGGCACCAATGCAACTTCTTTCCTCAGGTATTTATCTATCCTAGATAAACACCTAACAGATTTAAAATATTTTTTGTTATTAAATTCATCAGGCAGTGATAATACGTAATAACTTTAATTTAATAACTGATATTTAATAACTCAGTGTAAGAGTTAGGTGGGGATAGAGCAATTAATAATTATAAATACTTGTAACTCACTTTAACGGACTGAACTAGTTTCCAGTTACTAACACCAACAGTTTTCCTGCTCAGGTATCAGGTCACTCAGGTCATCCGGTCCTCTACGTTACTTATCGTGCGCGTGATAACCCACGATCATTGCTTCAGTATACACACTGCCTGACGTAAGCCGCTATTGTAGGGATCTTATAACGAAATATACGTTAATATACAATAGCCTAACCAGACTTAAGCTATACTAACTTAGCCTAATGTACTCTAACCTAACCTAACAACTTAATCAAGCCAAAGAAAACATACATTAAGTTTTTGCTGAGATTGTGTTTATGCAGAAATGCTGGCAGGGCAGAGTGTGTGAAAGTTGCAGCCAAACTGCATTACAAGTTGACCACTAAAATTAGCATCGGCCGTAAGACTGACCCTTGTTGAATACCTCGACACATGTACCCACTACGGCAACTCATCACGCACCATCACTCATTGTTTCCTTCCTGTTAGGTATTCCCTGATCCATTGTAGTGCAATTCCTGCTATACCTGCAATTTATGAATCCCTCTCTCTCCTGTCTTACTTATGTTACCTAGTCGTAGAGCCCCGGTAGGTTTGTGACACAGGATTTTTCATTCCTGAAACCTTGCTGGTTGTCATGTACGAGACATCTTTCTAGGTGTTCTAGCAGTATTCTGATAATCTTCTCCATGACTATACATTCTATACATGTCAGTGACACTGGTCGGTAGTTTAATACTGTCTGTCTCCTTTCTGAGTTTATGTGTGTGTGTGTATGACTCACGAAATCGTAATGACACGATTGCAAACAAACCATACCACGGGCGGGATAGAACCCGCGATCAGAGAGTCTCAGTGGCTAACGCGACGGTCTGGAATTTTGAGACTCTCTGATCGCGGGTTCTATCCCCGCCCGTGGTATGGGTTGTGTGAATGTATGTATGTGTGTACTCACCTATTTGTGGTTGGAGGGGTCGATTCACAACTCCTGTCTCCGCTGGTCACTACTAGGTCCATTCCCTCCCTGATACATGAGCTTTATCGTATCTCTTCTTAAAGCTTTGTATGGCTCCTGCGTTCACTACATCACTCTCCAGAACAATCCACTTCCTGACAACTTAAATGACTGAAGTAATACTTCCTAACATCCCTGTGACTCATCTAAGTCTTCAACTTCCAGTTATGACACCTTGTTGCTGTGTCCCATCTCTGGAACACTGTCTCTGTCCACCTTGTCAGTTACAATTCTTTTCAGTATTTTATGTTATAATGTCCCTCCTATGTGTGTGTGTGTGTGTGTGTGTGTACTCACCTATTTGTACTCACTTATTTGTGGTGTCAGGGGTCGAGTCTTAGCTCCTGGCCCCGCCTCTTCACTGGTTGCTACTGGGTCCTCTCTCTCCCTGCTCCATGAGCTTTATCAAACCTCGTCTTAAAACTATGTATGGTTCCCGCCTCCACTACATCTCTTTCTAGGCTATTCCACGGCCTGACAACTCTGTGACTGAAGAAATACTTCCAACATCCCTTTGACTCATTTGACTCTTCAACTTCCAATTGTGAACCTCTTTTTTCTGTGTCCCATCTCTGGAACATCCTGTCTTTGTCCACCTTGTCTATTCCGCCAGTATTTTATATGTTGTTATCATGTCTCCCCTGACCATCCTGTCCTCCAGTGTCGTCAGGCCGATTTCCCTTAATCTTTCTTCATAGGACATTCCCCTTACTCTGGAACTTACCTTGTCGAAAAACCTTTGCATTTTTTTTAATTTCTTGATGTGCTTGATAAGTGGGGTTCCAGACGGGTGCGCATACTCCAGTATGGGCCTGAGTACACTTTACAGTGTCTTGAACTATTCCTTACAAAGGGTTGGGAACGCTTTTCTAGGTTTGCCAGGCCCCTTAGCTCGCAGTTATCTGGTTGATGTGTGCCTCCGGGACATGTGGGGTGTTATGTCACCCAAGATTTTTCTCCTTGATGAGGTTTGAGTCTTGGGGGCCACCTAGCCTATACTCTGTCTGCGGTCTTTGTGCATTTCCCCGATCTTAAAAGACTTTGCATTTGGGGGGGAAAAATTCGAGAAGCCATTTTTGCTGGCCAGGGTCGTCGCCAGGTCTCTTTAAAGTCCTCCCGGTCCTCATCTTTTTTAATTTTCCTCAAAACTTCACATCATCTGCGAACGGGACCTCTGAGTCAAACCCCCTTCCATCAGTCATTACATATACCATAAATAGCACGGGTCCAAACCCAAAACCCCTGGGGGGACCCCGCCGTCATGGGGCCCCCCACTGTGTTTCCCCTCATCACGTACCATGACTCTTTTTGTTGCCTCCATGTCAGATATTCCTATCCATTGCAGTGCCCTTCCTGTTATACCCCCGATCCCCTAGCTTCGACTAATCTTTTGTGGGGAACTGGTCAAAAGCCTTCTTCGTCCAAGAAGATGTGGGGTTATGTGGGGTTTTGTACCACCATTTGTATCACCTATTTGTGGTTGCAGGGTCGATCACAGCTCCTGGCCCCGCCTCTTCGCTGATGCTACTTAGGTCCTCTCTCTCCCTGCCCCATGAGCTCTACATACCTCGCCTAAAACTATGTATGGCTCCTGCCTCTTTAAACCACATCACCCTTCTAGCTATTCCATGCCTGACTACTCTATGACTGAAGAAATACTTCCTAACATCCCTTTGATTCATCTGAGTCTTCAACTTCCCAATTGTGACCTCTTGTGTCTGTGTCCCAGCTCAGAACACCCGTCTTTGTCCACCCGCTATTCCGCGCAGTATTTTATATGTCTTTATCATGTCCTCCCCTGACCCCTCCTGGCCTCCAGTGTCGTCAGCCGATTTCCCCTCACACCTTTCTTCAAGGACAATCCCCAGCTCTGGGACTAGTCTTGTTTGCAAACCTTTGCACTTTCTCTAATTTCTTGACGTGCTTGACTCTTAGGTGTGGATTTCAAACTGGTGCTAGCATACTCCAGTATGGGCCTGACGTAATTGGTATACAGATCTAAACGAAATCCTTACTGAGGTATCGGAACTCTAATCCGTAGGTTTAGCCAGGCGCCCGGTATGCGTGACAGCAGTTATCTGATTGATGTGCAGCCCTCAAGAGATATGTTCGGTGATACTCACCCCCAGATCTTTTTCCTTGAGTGAGGTTTGCTAGTCTTTGCCATCTATAACAATATTGGTGTGTGCGGTCTTCTTTGCCCCTTCCCAATCCTCATGACTTTGCATTTGGGCAGGTTAAATTCAAGGAGCCAGTTGCTGACCAGGCTTGTAGCCTGTCCAGGTCTCTTTCTAGTCCTGCCTGATCCTCGTCCGATTTGATTCTTCTCATTAACTTCACATCATCTGCAAACAAGGACACTTCTGAGTCTATCCCTTCCGTTATGTCGTTCACGTATACCAAGAACAGCACAGGTCCTAGGACTGACCCCTGTGGAACCCCGCTTGTCACAGGAGCCCACTCTGACACCTCGTCGCGTACCATGACTCGTTGTTGCCTCCCTGTCAGATATTCTCTGATCCATTGCAGTGCTTTCCTGTTATGTTGCCTGGTCCTCTAGCTTTTGCAGTAACCTCTTGTGAGGGACTGTGTCGAAGGCCTTCTTGCAGTCCAAAAATACGCAGTCGATCCACCCTTCTCTCTCTTGTCTTACTTCTGTCACCTTGTCATAAAACTCTAGTAGGTTTGTGACACAGGATTTTCCTTCCCTGAAACCGTGCTGGTTGTCAATTATACACTTGTTTCTTTCCAGGTGCTCCACCACTCTCTTCCTGATGATCTTCTCCATGACCTTGCATACTATACACGTTAGTGATACAGATCTGTAGTTTAGTGCCTCATGTCTGTCTCCCTTTTTAAAAATTGGGACTACATTTGCCATTTTCCATACCTCAGGGAGTTGCCCAGTTTCAAATGATGTGTTGAAGATCTTTGTTAATGGCTCACACAATATCTCTGCTCCCTCTTTAAGGACCCATGGAAAGATGTTGTCTGGTCCCACCGCCTTTGAGGTGTAAAGTTCGCATAGCAGCTTCTTCACTTCCTCCTTGGTTATATGTACCTCATCCAGCACTTGCTGGTGTGCCCCCCTGTTCTGATTTCTTGGAGTCCTACTGGTTTCCACTGTAAAACCTCTTTTAAATCTTGTGTTAGCTCCAGGTCTCTTTCTAGTCCTGCCTGATCCTCGTCCGATTTGATTCTTCTCTTAGCTTCAACATCATCTGCAAACAAGGACACTTCTGAGTCTATCCCTTCCGTTATGTCGTTCACGTATCCCAAGAACAGCACAGGTCCTAGGATGCCCCCTGTGGAACCCCGCTTGTCAAGGCGCCCACTCTGACACCTCGTCGCGTACCATGACTCGTTTTGCCCCCCTGTCAGATATTCTCTGATCCATTGCAGTGCCTTTCCTGTTATGTGTGCCTGTCCTCTAGTTTTTGCAGTAACCTCTTGTGGGGAACTGTGTCGAAGGCCTTCTTGCAGTCCAAAAATACGCAGTCGATCCCCCCCTCTCTCTCTTGTCTTACTTCTGTCACCTTGTCATAAAACTCTAGTAGGTTTGTGACACAGGATTTTCCTTCCCTGAAACCCGTGCTGGTTGTCAATTATCCCACTGTTTCTTTCCAGGTGCTCCACCACTCTCCTCCTGATGATTTTCTCCATAAACCTTGCATACTATACACGTTAGTGATACAGATCTGTAGTTTAGTGCCTCATGTCTGTCTCCCTTTTTAAAAATTGGGACTACATTTGCCATTTTTCCATACCTCAGGGAGTTGCCCAGTTTCAAATGATGTGTTGAAGATCTTTGTTAATGGCTCACACAATATCTCTGCTCCCTCTTTAAGGACCCATGGAGAGATGTTGTCTGGTCCCACCGCCTTTGAGGTGTAAAGTTCGCATAGCAGCTTCTTCACCTCCTCCTTGGTTATATGTACCTCATCCAGCACTTGCTGGTGTGCCCCCCTGTTCTGATTTCTTGGAGTCCTACTGGTTTCCACTGTAAATACCTCTTTAAATCTTGTGTTGAGCTCCTGACATACCTCTCGGTCGTTTCTTGTGAATTCCCCATCACCCTTCCTCAGTCTGATTACCTGGTCCTTGACTGTTGTTTTCCTCCTGATGTGGCTGTACAACAGCTTCGGGTCAGTCTTTACTTTTGATGCTATGTCATTTCATATTGTCTCTGAGCCTCCCTTCTTATCTGTGCATATTCGTTTCTGGCTCTTCGGCTGATTTCTTATTTCCTGAGTTCTCTGTCTTCTGTACCTTCTCCATTCACTAGTACACATAGTTTTTGCCTCCCTACACCTTTGGGTGAACCAAGGACTCGTTCTGTTCTTCCCATTATTTCTGTTTCCCTTGGGAACAAACCTCTCCTCTGCCTCCTTGCATTTTGTTGCTACATAGTCCATCATTTCTTGTACTGGTTTTCCTGTCAGTTCCGTCTCCCACTGAATGTCTTGAAGGAAGTTCCTCATGCCTGAGTAGTTCCCCCTTTTGTAGTTTGGTTTTTCCCAGCCTATTCCTGCTACTCTCTCCACTTGGAGCTCAACTATGTAGTCGAAGCACAGAACCACATGATCACTGGCTCCCTGGGGCCTTTCATACATGATACCCTCGATGTCCGAACTACTCATGGTGAATACAAGGTCCAACCTTGCTGGTTCATCCTCTCCTCTCTCTCTGGTAGTGTCTCTAACATGTTGATGCATGAGGTTCTCCAGTACCACATCCATCATCTTGGCTCTCCATGTTTCGGGACCCCCATGGGGCTCCAGGTTTTCCCAGTCAATCTCCTTGTGATTGAAATCACCCATAACTAGTAACTTTGATCCCCCCATGTGTGCTCTCCTGGCCACCTCGGCTAGTGTGTCGATCATTGCTCTGTTGCTCTCATCGTATTCTTCTCTTGGCCTCCTGCAGTTCTGTGGTGGGTTGTACATTACTGCAATTATCACCTTATGTCCCTCAGACTGGATTGTTCCTACTAAGTAGTCACTTTCGCCCATGCCATCCATTCCTTCCATTTTCTCAAAACCCCACTGGTTTTTAATGAGCAGTGCAACTCCTCCTCCCCCTCTCCTCCCTCTGTCTTTCCTGAGGATTTGATATCCGGATGGAAAGATTGAATCTGTTATTATTCTGGTGAGTTTTGTTTCTGTGAGTGCTATTATGTCTGGGGATGTCTCTTTGATTCTTCGTGCCACTCCTCATACTTGTTTGTTATTCCATCTGCATTTGTATACCACACCTTCAACTTCTTTTCTAAGACTGTGGTCTGGGCGGTATATTGGGTTTGTGGAAATGGGAGACCTGGTAAGGAACTATGGGTTGTTGCTGTGGGGGTGGAGTTTGTAATGTAGTGGGTGGGGGCATTGGATGTGGCATGGGTGTTTTGATTTAGAGTGTTTGGTTGCACTGGGGTTGACCTGGTTGGGAGGCTTCTATAGGAAGTTGTGAGGGAGGCTGTATTTGATCTTCTTCCTGGGTCTGGGATCTCCTGTCTGTCTTCTCCATCCCCTCTCTTTCCTCCTTTCGCCTTTGTACCATCTCTCAGTTTCTTCCTTTCTTCTTGTGTTCTGTCGCGGTCGAGATACACCTTCCTGTATGCCGTCATGTCCCTTAATCGTGCTTTCTCCTGCAGGATCCTGGTCCGAGTCGCTTCTGCCTTGAAGGTCACTCTCACTGGCCGGGTTCTTTTTTTTACAAACCCCTTTATTCTCCGAAAATTTTCCAGCTGGGTCATATCGTCTTCTCCTATTGCTTTCATGATGCTTTCAATTGCTTTTTTTCCCCCTTGTTTTCTTGCTTCATATGTTTCCCCTTCGACTTCTTGGAGCCCATACACAAAGACTGAGCTCACCCTTTCATTCTCCCACTGCATATCCCTGTGTATCCCCTCATTTAATTTGGTTTCCTCCACTGCAGCTTTCCTTTCATCAGTTTCACTGGCTAATGTACCTGGGCTCAGTGGACTGTCATTTTCCCTTCTCGGCTTTCCTTGGGCTCTGTTGTTGTTTGTTAGGGCCTCCACATAAAGCTTAGCTCTTTCATTTGCTACAGTCTCCTCTGATAGAACTTCTCCATGCAGTTATGCCCCTTCTTTCCCTACAGTCCCCTTATTTGTGGCTGAGGTAGCAGTCTCTGTTGTCAATCCCAAAATGTTCTTTAGTTCTTTAGGCTGTTTCAGATTTTTCAATTCCTCTTCTAAACTCTATATCCTAGCTTCTGCTGCTTTGACATGCACCTCCCACTTCCTGCTTTCCATATCTATCCTCTCTTCCATTCTCATGCTAAGTTCTTCTAGTTTCTTTTCGCATTCATGATCCCTTTTTATGAGCTCTGCTGCCCAATCTTCCTTTGCAGTTTCCTCCTCCTGTCCCTTGGTTTTTCTTGTTGCTCTCTGGCAACCCATTTTTGTTTTATCCTAATTGCCTCAGAGTGGGAAACCTATGTAGTTCTGTATGTTAGGTTAGTAGTGTGTATGTCAGAGTGTGGGGGGGGTAAGTAGTGGAGGAACTGTGGCTATGTGGGAGCGGAGTGGGGAGGGGTGGGGAGAGTTTAGGTGAACGGGGGACGGGGAGGGTGATCGAGGGAGTGGAGGGATCAGGGGAAGTAGTGAGATGTTGGTGTGGTGAGGGGGGGAGTGTATGTGTGTCTGGATATGTGTGTGTGTGTGTGTGTGTGTGTGTGTGGTGTGTGTGTGTGTGTGTGTGTGTGTGTGTGATTTTGTGTGGAATTAGGTGTGGGTTGATTATGTACTGAAGGTAGGTGGCTGTGCGTTGAATGTAGTCTCAGTGGTCCTTTGCTGCCAAACTTCTTTGACCTGACCCCCAACCTGCCTGGAGGCTTGACCGCTTCGTATTACAGTGTTGTGTGTGGTGTGTGTGCACCGCGGTGTTGTGTGTAGTGTGTGTGGGTGTACTCACCTAGTTGAGGTTGCGGGGGTCGAGTCCGACTCCTGGCCCGCCTCTTCACTGATCGCTAATAGGTCACTTCCCTGAGCCGTGAGCTTTATCATACCTCTGCTTAAAGTATGTATGGATCATGCCTCCTCCATGTATGTGTGTGTGTGTGTGTGTGTGTGTGTTGTGTGTGTGTGTGTGTGTTGTGTGTGTGTGTGTATGTGTGTGTGTATATGTGTGTGTGTGATGTGTGTGTGTGTGTGTGTGTGTGTGTGTAATTATGTGTCGGAATTATGTGTGTTGGGTTGATTATGTGTCTGAAAAGTAGGTGGCTTTGTGCTTGGAGTGTAATCGTGGATGTGTGTGTGTGTGGGTTGTGTCTGTGTGTGTGGGTGTGTGTTGTGTGTGTGTGTGTGTGCGTGTGAGTGTATGTGTGTGTGTGCGTGTGTGTGTGTGTGTGTCTCACCTAATTGTACTCCACCTATTGTGGTTTGCAGGGTCGATACCTTCAGCTCCTGGCCACGCCTCTTCACGATCGCTACTGGATCATCTCTCTCATCTGCTTCCTGAGCTTTGTCATACCTCTTCTTAAAACTATGTATGGTCTCCTGCCTCCATACTTCCCACATGCTAGGCTATTCACTTGCTGACAACTCTATGACTGGAAGAAATACTTCCTTAACGTCCCTGTGGACTCGTTTGATTCTTCAGCTTCCAGTTGTGACCCTTTGTGCCCTGTGCCCCTCTCGGAACATCCTATCTCTGTCCAACCTTGTCTATTCCCGCCAGTATCTTGTATGTCGTTTTCATGTATCCCTGCCTTTGTCCTCCAGTGTCGTCAGTCCGATTCCCTTACCTTTCGTCGTACGACATTCTTGAGCTCTGGGACTAGCCTGTTGCAAACCTTTGTTACTTTCTCTAACCTATTACGTGCTTGACAGGTGTGGGTTCCAGGACTGGTGCTGCATACTCCAGTTGGACTAAATACACAGTGTACAGTGTCTTGAACGATCCTTATTAAGTATCGGAACGTATCTATCTAGGGTTTGCCAGGCGCCCGTTATGCTGCAGCGGTTATTGGTTTGATGTGTGCACTCGGTGATGTGCTCGGTGTATGTCAACCCAAGGTCTTTCTCCATGTGTCTTTGTCCCACCTAGCTATACTCTGTCCTGCGGTCTTCTTTGCCCCTCCCAATCTTCATGACTTTGCATTTGGGATGGATTGGAATGCAGAAGCCAGTTACTGACCACATGTCCAGCCTCTCCAGGTCATCTTTGCAGTCCTGGCTCATCCTCGTCCGATTTAATTTTCCTCATCAATTCACGTCATTGGAACAGGGACACTTCAGAGTCTATTCCTTCCTTCATGTCGTTCACATATATCAAAAAATAGCATGGTCCTTGAAATGACCCTGTGGGTCCCGCTATCTAACAGGCGCCACTGTGATACTCTTCACCGTCCATGACCGTTGCTGCCCTCCAAGTCAGGTATTCCTTATCTCCATTTGCAGTGCCCTTCCTTTTAGTGGCATGGATCTCCGCATTCTGCACTAATCTCTTGTGGGGAACTGTGTCCAAAGGCTTCCTGCAGTCTAGGAAAACGCAATCGACCCAACCCTCTCTCTGTGTCTTACTTCTGTTACCTTGCTCATAAATCTCAGGAGGTTTTGTGTTATACAGATTTGCATTCATGAAACCCTGCTGGTTTTCATTTATATCTTGTTCCTTTCCAGGTGCTCGACCACTCTCCTCCTGTTAATCTTCTCATGACTTTGCACACGATTCTGTCAGAGACACAGGTCTGTAGTTTAGTGCTCGTTTCTGTTTTCCTTTCTTAAATTATGGGGACTAAATTAGCCTGTCATTCCATTTCTCAGGAAGTTGCCAGTTTCAGGGATGTGTTGAAGATTGTGGTTACAGGCACACACGAATCTCTGCTCTTCTCTAAGGACCCATGGGGAGTGTGTACGGCATCGCCTTTGAGGTGTCACAGGTCACTTAAGAGCTTCTTCACCTCTCCTAAGTTGTTCGTATTGTCATCCAACACTTGTTGGTAATTCCCTCTTGATGTTCCCTTCTGTTCTGTCTTCCACAGCACCTTCTGTCTCTTACTGTAAAAACTTCCTTAAAATCTCTGTTCAGCTCCTCACATACCTCCTGATCTTTTCTTGTGTGTACTCACCTTCTGTCTTAATCTGTCACCTGGTCTTTGACTGTTTGTCTCTCATGATGTGGCTAGCTATAAAACAGTTTCGGGGTCAGTCTTGATTCTCGATGCTATGTCATTTTCCATTACTGTCCGCTAGGGGCCTCCCCTCTCCTTACCTGTGCGTACTCATTCCTGGCCTGAGATCTGATCTCACTATTTTAGTGTGTTCTCTGCCTTCTGTATTTTTCCATTCGCTATTGCACTTTGTTTTAGCTCCTTACAACCGTCGGAGTGTACCAGGGGCGTGTGCTGGTATTCCCGGGGGGTGTTGTACTGTTGCCCTTGGGAATGAACCTTTCCACTGCATCCTTGCATTTTGTTGCCTACATATATTCCATCATTTCTTTTACTGGCTTCCTGACAGTTCTAGGTCCCACTTGACCTCCAGCCGGAAGTTCTTCAACCCTATGTAGTCCCCTCTTTTATAGTCAGGTTTTCCATTCTATCTCCTGTTATTCTCTACACTTGCAGCTCTACTATGTATTCAAAGCAAGAACACGTTGTCGCTTAGCACCTAGGGGACTCTCATACTGATGTCCTCAATGTCTGAGCTGGCCCAGGGTGAACACAAAGTCCAATCTTGCTGGTTCATCCCCCCTCTCACTCTGGTTTGTAGTGGTCATTAAATGTTGGTTGCATGAGGTTTCAGACCACGTCCAAATCCTGGGCCTCTCCCCTATGTTTCGGGACCCCCATGTGGCTTCCAGGTTTTCCCAGGTCAATTCTCCCTGTTGGTTAGTTGAAATCCCCATAACCAGCAAACTTTGCTTATGCTGCGAGTGAGCTCTTCTTGCCACCTCAGCAAGTGTGTCCACCATTGCTCTGTTGCTTCTTTATTTCCTCTCTGGCCTCCTGCAGTTCTGTGGTGGATTATACATCACTGCAATGACCACTTTGTGTCCCAAGATGAAGTGTACCTTGCTATGTAGGCTATTTTCCCCGGTCTCATCTATTCCTTCCTTTTTCTCGAATTTCATCTGTTTTTTTCGAGCAGAGCAACCCCACCTCCCCCCCCCTGACCTTCTATTTTCCCTCATGATCTGGTTTCCTGGTGGGAAGATTGCTCTGTTATTGATCTCCATGAGTTTTGTTTCTGAACTGCTATGATGTTCTGGGGACTTTCGTCATTGATTCTTTCTTGCTCCATTCCTCATGTTTATTCGTTAATCCATATGCATTTGTTGTACAAACTTAAACTTATGTTCTAATACTGTAACTGTGGTGCGGGGGGTTGGAAAACAGAGGGACGGTTTGTATGGTTGTTTGGATTGTTCAGTTTGCTTTGGGGGTGTCGTGGCTGGAGTCCTTCTGCAGGTGTTTCTGGGGGTGCGCTTGCCTTTCCCATCTTGATCCTGGGTTATTCTGCTCTCCTTTTTCATTTCTCCCATTTCTCCTTTCGTTTTTGAAACTCTCTATTTCATGGATCTTCCTTTCGTCCTGTGTTCTGTCTCCACGGTCGAGGTCCACACTCGGAACTCCTGCTTGCCTCTCAGCCGTGCGTCTCCTGCAGGATCATGGTTGGGTTGATTCTGCCTTGAAAATTACTTTGAGTGGCCGATTCCTTTTCTTTGTGAACACCATTCTCCGAAAATTTTGCCACTGGGTCATGTCCCCCTTCGCTATCACCTTCATGATTATCTTCATTCGCTTTTTTCCCTCCTGCTTTCTTTCAATCATAAGTTTCCCCTTTAGTTCGTCTAGCCCATTAGACAAACACGGATCTCTCCCTTTCCACCTCCCACTGTGATCCATTGCTATCCTATGATATGTGTGTTAGTTCCTTCCCGTGGAGTGTTCCTTCCTTCAGTCCTTCCCTCGTTATGGCCCCCTATGCTTCTTGTTTATCTCCTCCTCACTGCTCCTGTCCACCACAGGTATCTGGTAAGGTCCTTGCACTGTCTAGTTACTTTGATGCTTCCAACCCTCCTTTCTGTCCTAGAGTGCTCCCTGTCTTGTTTTGGCCCCATGTGGGTTTGGAACAGGACCTCTGCATACAGGTTTAGTTTCATGGCTTACTTCGGACCTGTTGTCTGTGTTCCGATGTAGCCATTGCCGATGCGACTTCTGTAATATCTTTGTCTCTGGCTGTTTCAGATGTCTCAGCATCCTACTTCTATTCTCTCTATCTTGATTTCTGCTACTGTGGCCTGTTGCTTCCACCTTCTGCATTCTGACTGCCTAAACCTCTCTTCCATTTCTTCCTTTCCGCTCATTTAGTCTCCTTCCACAGTTTTCCTCCCTTTGTTGAGCTCTATCTCCCATTCCTCCCTCTTCAGATTCGTCCTTGGAACCCTTGTCCTCATCCTGGTTAGGGGAGGGGAAGAGATGGTTAGGAGAGGGGATGGAGGGTTATGGCGGGAGGGGGAGGATGGTTATGGGGGAGGGGGAGGTTGTTATTGGAGGCGGTAAAGACAGTTGGGGGAGTGAGTTAGATGGTTTGGGGGAGAGAGGATGGATGGTTATGGTTGGAGGGGGAGGATGGTTATTGGAGGGATGGAGGTTGTTGGGGTGGGTTAGGTGGTTTGTGGGAGGGGGAGGTGCCCTAAAGGTTGAGGTTTGTTAGGGAAGGGGTGTGTGGTACGTGTTGTGTCTAGGTTTGTTGTCAAGTGGTGGAGGGTGTGTGTGTGTGTGTGTGCTGTGTGTTGTGTGTGTGTGTGGGTGTGTGGTGTGTGTCCGTGTGCGTGTGTGTGTGTGTGGTGTGTGTTTGTCGATGTGTGAGATGTGCGTGTGTGCGTTTGTGGGTCGTGGTGTGTTGGTGTGTGGGTGTGTGTGTGTGGTGTGTGTGTGTGTGGTGTGGGTGTGGTGTGTTGTGTGGTGTGTGTGTGGTGTGTGTGTGTGGTGTGTGGTGTGTGGTGTGTGTGTGTCGTGTGTGTGGGTGTGTGGGTGTTGTGTGTGTGTGTCGGGGTGTAACTGTGGGTTGTGTGTGCTTGTGTGTGTGTGTGTGTGGTGTGTGTGTGTGTGTGTTGTGTGTATGTGTGTGTGTGTTGTGTGTATTGTGTGTGTGTGTGTATGTGTGGGTGTTGTGTATGTGTGTGTGTTGTGTGTGTGTGTGTGTGTATGTGCGTCTGTTCCTGTGTGTGTGTGTGTGCGCCTCCTTGTGTGTTGTGTGGATGTGTGTGTGTGTGGTGTGTGCGTTGTGCTGTGGTGCTTGTGTGTGTGGTGTGTGTGTGTGTTGGGTGTGGTGTGTGGTGTATGTGTGATGTGTGTGTGTGTATGTGTGTGTTAGTTACATGTTGTCCTAGGCACATGTCGATTAGGACACTAGGCTGTTGTATATGAGTACGTAGTGTGTGCGCGCGGTGCATGTGTGTGTTGTATGTGTGTGTGTAGGTAGTGTGTGTGTAGGTGTGTGTGTGTAGGTTTGTGTGTGTAGGATGTGTGTGTGTGTGTAGGTGTGTGTGTTTGTGTGTAGGGTGTGTGTGTGTAGGTGTGTGTAGGTGTGTGTGTGGTGTAGGTGTGTGTTTAGGTGTGTGCCGTGTTGTGGTTGTGTGTGTGTGTGTGTGTGTAGGTGTGGGTGTGTGTGGTGTGTGTGTGTGTAGGTGTGTGTGTGTGTGTAGGATGTGTGTGTGTGTGTAGGTGTGTGTGTGTGTGTAGGTGTCTGTGTGTGGTTGTGTAGGTGTGTGTGTGTTGTGTGTAAGGTGTGTTGTTTGTGTGTGGTGCTGTGTGTGTGTGTGTAGGTGTGTGTGGATGGGTGTGTTGTGTGTGTGTTGGTGTGTGTGGACGGGTGTGTGTAGGTGTGTGTGTAGGTGTGTGTGTAGGTGTGCTGTGCTGTGATGTGTGTGTAGGTGTGCCGTGTGTGTGTGTGTGTGTGTGTGTGTGTGTGTGTGTGTGTGTGTGTGTGGTGTGTGTGTGTGTGTGTGTGTGTGTGTAGGTGTGTGTGTAGGTGTGTGTGTTAGGTGTGTGTCTAGGTGTGTGTGTAGGTGTGTGTGTATAGTTCGTGTGTGTGGTGTAGGTGATGTGGTGTGTGTATGTGTGTGTGTGTGTGTGTGTTAGTGTTTGTGTGTGTGTGTGGTGTGTTTACGTATGTGTGTATGATGTGTTGTGTGTGTATGTGTGTGTATGTGTGTGCATGTGTTTTGTGTGTGTGTGTGTGTGTGTGTGTGAGTGTCTACCCCTTGTGTGTGTGTGCTTGTGTGTGAAAGGGAGGGAGGGTAAGGGGGGGTAGGTGGTGTGGTTGAAAGATCCGTCGTGTTGGCACAAATTTAAGTCTCGTTTTTATCTTTCCCAATTATTGCACTACTCTCCATATACTTATTGCCTTTCTGGATTTACGTGTTAATGGTTGTGGTTATTATCATTTTTCCTTGTTCCATTGAGAGAGGACTTCTAGGCTTCCTAAGTATTCTACTGCTAATAACTACCGGTGTAACATGCATGTGTACATGATGTGTGTGTGTGTGTGTGAGAGTGTGTGTGTGTGTGTTGGTGTGTGTGCGTGTGTCTTGTGCGGTGTAATGACTGGGCCACAACTTATTGTGAACCTGACACAACCCTCCTGGGACCCACCCTAGCTCGGTTTACAATGTTGCCCTTAAAAATGATTGTCCCACTTACCATTCCACACGCGTCCAACACTATCTTTTCTCTATTGTCTAATGCTATTTCTATTCTAATTCTGGTAATAGCTTGCAGGAAGTGACGAGGGAGTGACAGTATCAAACAGTATGCCAAGGCCAGCCAGGGCAGTCAACATGCAAACCACAACTAGGCGAAATAAACTTGGCGGTGACAGTTGCCAGCTGTGATGACGAAGTAGTCGTACGTAGGCCTAAATACTATTTGGAGATCCTTCCCACCCGTGATGATTATAACAATATATTCTCGTACATCCGCTTAGCACTTCATCTTTCTCTGATGTAGTATACACTTCACATTAATACACTTCACTTCATATGTGTGTGTGTATGTGTGTGTGTGTTGCGTGGGTGTGTGTGTGTGTGTGTGTGTGTGTGTGTGTGTGTGTGTGTGAGTGTGTGTGTGTGTGTGTGTGTGCGCGCGCGTTTGGTGTGCGCGTTCGTGCGGCGTTTCGCGCGTGCGTTCGCGCGTGCGTGCGTCCGTGGCGTTCGTGCGGTTCGTCGTTCGTTCATGCGTGCGTGCGTGCGTCGTGCGTGCCGTGTGTGCGTGAGCGACCAGATACAGTTAACTAAACATGTATGGGACAGGATGCGTGCTATAGATAGTTCGTGTCATTAAGTTCACTCTCACCTGTATACTAACAATCGTGAGTATCAAATATTAATATATAAGATATAATCGTAAGTTTGTGCTGATAACACTGAGATATACACATCTATCAGTGTATATACACACCTCTCAATGTATATGCATACCTCTCAGTGTAAATACACACCTCTCAGTGTATATACACACTTCTCAGTATTTCATAATAACATTAGTAATAAGTCATGATGTTACTATAAACTTATTTAATACTTAAGGTGTATTACGTTTGTGCAGGAATTGTGTAGTTTGTATTATAAATAGAGGTACTTAAGAACGATCCTACGTGAGCTCACTAGGTCACCTCTCCATGATAAGAGATGACTTGACTGAGATGTAGATAAGCTGAGATACTGGTGGAAGTGAGGATACATGAGGGCATTGGAACAGGAGCAGATAACAAAAAACCTGGTTTATATCAGTTTCTTGTTTGATAATTCACTATGTAACAAAATTTCACTTTTCTCGTGTTCCTGGGAAATTAAGTATCATTTCCCAATTCTTTATGACTAAACAAAATTTAAAAAATAAAAGCAATTTTGATCCCAGAACTTTGCTTTTGTTGTCAGGACACTTGTGGAACACTTTCTACAAAGACTGATGTAAAACTATTATGTTCTAGGGTTCTGCTTGGCTAATATAAAGACAGGAGCTCACCAAACCTGCAATCAGATCGCTCTGGTTACTGAGAAGACACATCGAAGAGGTGAAATGGCATCAAGATGCTGCAGTCATTCTCCAGATACATTCTGCTACATATGTAGTCAATTTAATAAGACACGAGCAAAGAAGTTCTCTGTAATAGCATCTAAAACAATACGTGAAGCTTACGAAGCATATTTTGTCATGTCAGTTGTGGACCAAGACAAGACCTGGGCGCCTCATATTGCTGGTGAACATTGTAAGAAAACATTGGAAGGTAAAAAGTCATTATTTATATGAAAGGCAAAATCTTGAATAAGAACATTTTTTAAATGAAATGTATGTAACAGAAACTATTTCTATTGTTTTTTTACAGGATGGTATAGAGGAAAAAAATGGGCCATAAAGTTTGGTGTTGCTAGAATATGGTGTGAACCCGCTGATCACTCAACCAGCTGCATACTTTCTGACCTGGGTGGATCCTTCCAATCTCTGAACTGGGGAAAAATGCACCTGCTATTTATATTCCAGACCTTCCCTCTTCTATTGCACCAGTACCACACAGTGCTGATCTTCCTGTACTTACACCTTCAGAAAGAAGTCAACCGTCAGAAGAAGAAAGCAGCAAATCAGAAAATGAAAAACACAGTGAACAAGACTATGATCTCACAGATGCAGCTGTTGGGAGGAATCCTTACAACCCAAACCAAACAGAGATCTTGGTTTGACAAAGTCAAATGCTGAGCTTTTGATTTCAAGGCTCAAGGAGTGGGACTTGGTGGATGAAGTGTGCAAGTGACAAGCCAAAGAAAACATCACCACATTTATCAAGCTTCTTCACTAATGAAGACAGGTTGTGCTACTGTAATGATGCATCAGCCTGTTTGATGCAACTGGAATTGCATACAATCCAGATGAGTGGAGACTCTTCATTGACAGCTCCTCCAGAAGCCTAAACGCTGCACTTCTGCACAATCTGAACAAGTATTCATAATTCCCTTGGCTCATTCAAAGTGAATTATGGTTCCTTTCCTTGATGTCATCTTGGACAATTTCAAGGAGAATATATGGAGCATAATCAGAGTAGGCAAGGGAAGCACTTTCATCAGATATAATGAACTTTGAACAAGATAGTAGGGTATACTTACAATGATAACATGATGGCAGGGACTATATTTGGAGGCTTAAACGGGAAAGTAATTTGTTGCTGCTCGTGAATCTAGAAAAACTGCTCATTTTAAACTTTATAAATATGTTTCAGAAAGTTTAAAATATAATTTGTGTAAATTTTATTTTATGTAAATTTTATTTATTTTATTATTTGCTTTTGTTTTACATCCAAAATTAGCAAAAAGTATTAAGAACATAAGAACATAAGAAAGAAGGAACACTGCAACAGGCCTACTGACCCATGCGGAGCAGGTTCATGTCTTCCCTCCCGGATTAGCACAATGACCCACCCCCAAAGGATTAGCCTAGTGACCCACCAGTCTGGTCACAACCACTTCCAAAAAAGGAAGGAGCACGGCACAGCCCTTCAGCAAAGCTAGTCGGGTCCAACTCACACCCATCCACACCCACTTCATGTATTTATCTAACCTATTTAAAACTACCCAACGTTTTAGCCTCAATAACTGTACTCGGGAGCTTATTCCACTCATCCACAACTCTATTACCAAACCTTCCTGAATCTGAATTTTTCCAACTTGAAACCATTGCTGCGAGTCCTGTCTTGGTTGGAAATTTTCAGCATGCTATTTACATCCCCTTTATTTATTCCTGTGTTCCATTTATACACCTCAATAATATCCCCCCTAATTATTTCGCCTTTCGAGAGAGTGCAGATAGGGCCCTCAGTCTACCCTCATAGGGAAGATTTCTGATACATGGGATCATCTTTGTCATCCTCCTCTGTCGTTTTCCAGATCATTTATATCCATTCTGTAAATTACAGGTGACCAGAACTGAGCAGCATAGTCAAAATGAGCCTACCAAGGATATATAGAGTTGAAGAACAACCTGAGGACTTCTATTATTTATACTTCTAGATGTGAAGCCAAGAATTCTTTTAGCTTTATTGCGAACACTAATGCACTGTTGTCTTGGTTTTAGATTACTGCTAACCAGAACTCCTAAATCCTTTTCCCAATCGGTAGTATAAGATCTACATGATTTAGTTTATATGTGGCATGGCTATTTTCCTGTCCAACATTTAGAACTTTGAATTTGTCTATATTAAACTGCATCTGTCACTTCTCCGACCATTGCATCAGCCTATTCAAATCATCCTGGGGTACGCTGCTATGTCGTTTTCATATTGTCGTTGGGCCTCCCTTCCTATCTGTGCATATTCATTTCTGGCTCAACGACTGCTCTCTTTATTCTCCTGGGTCCTTTGCCTTCTATATTTCTTTCATTCCTTAGAACACTTGGTTTTTGCCTCCCTGCTCCTTTGTGTGACCATGGGTCATCCTGGCTTTTTCATATTCTTGTTCCTTTTGAGTACTAAACCTACTCCTCAGCCTCCTCGCACACGTGTTGTTCATATGTGAGTGGTGTTCTCACTAGTTGTATCACCTTAGTTGAGGTTGCAAGGGTCCGATTCCAGCCTCTGGCCCCGCCTCTTTACTGGTCATATCTAGGTCACTCTCTCCATGAACAATGTGGCTTTATCGTACCTCTGCTTTAAAGCTATGTATGGATCCTGCCTCCCTCTTACATCGCTTCCCAAAACTATTCCACTTACTGGACTACTCTGTGGCTGAGAAATATTCCTAACTTCCTGTGATTCATCTGTGTTTCAGCTTCCCAACTGTGTCCCCGTGTTGCTGTGTCCAGTCTCTGGAAACATCCTGTTTTGTCCACCTTGTCAATTCCTCTCCCATTATTTTGTAAGTGTTATCATGTCCCCCTATCTCTCCTGTCCTTCCAGTGTCGTTAGTTGATTTCCCTTAACCTTATCCTCATAGGACATTCCTCTTAACTCTGGGACTAGTCTTGTTGCAAACCTTTGCATTTCTCTAGTTTATTTACATGCTTGGCTAGGGGTGGGTCTCCAAACTGGTGCGCATTTCTTCAATATGGGCCTAACTGTACACGGATTGTACAGGGTCCTGAACGATTTCACTTATTAAGGTGTCGGGATTGCTGTTCATGAGGTTCCAGGCGCCCATGCATGCTTGCAGCAGTTATTAGGTTGATGTGCGCTTCAGGAGGTGTGCCTGGTGTTATACTCACACCAAGATCTTTTTACTTGTGTGATGTTTGTAGTCTCTGGCCCCCTAGACTGTACTCAATATTCGGTCTTCTTTTTGCCCTTCCACAATCCTCATGACTTAGCATTTGGTGGGATTGCACTCAAGGGAGCCAACATTGCTGGACAAGGCTGCCAGCATGTCCAGTTCCCTTTGTGGTTCTGCCTGGTCTTCGATCGAATGATATCTTCTCATCAACTTCACATCATCTGCAAACAGGGAACCTCGGAGTTCATTCCTTCCTATTTCGTTCACAAATACCCATGAAAAAAAGCCCTGGTCCTAGGACTGATCCCTGGGGGACCCCGCTGGTCACAGGTGCCCTCTCTGGACACTCACACGTACCTTTACTCGCTGTTGTCTTACTGGGACAAGTATTCCCTGATCCATTGCAGTGCCTTCCCTGTTATCCTGCTTGGTCTCAGTTTTTGCACTAATCTCTTGTGTCTGGTTACTTTGTCAAACGCCTTCTTGCAGTCCAAGGGGGAAAAAATGCAATCCACCACCCCTCTCTCTCTTGTCTTACTGCTGCTCACACTATGTCATAGACTCCAGTAGGTTTGTGACACAGGATTTCCGTACTGAATCCATGTTGGCTGCTGTGTGATGAGATCATTCCTTTTAGAGTTCAACCACTTTTCTCCTGACAATCTTATCCATGACTTTGCTGCATACATGTCAGTGACACTGGTACTGTAGTTTAGTGCTTCCGTGTCTGTCTCCTTTTTTAAAGATTGGGACTACATTTGTGTCCTTCCGTGCCTCAGGCAATCTCCTTGTTTCGATGATGTATTGACTATTGTTGTTAGAGGTACACATAGCGCCTTTCTGCTCCCTCTCTCCGGACCCATGGGAGAGATGTTATCTGGCACCATTGCCTTTGAGGTATCTAGCTCACTCAGAAGACTCTTCCACTTATTCCTCGGTTGTGTGTACTGTGTCAGCACATGGTGGTGTGCCCCACCTCTCCGTCTTTCTGAAGCCCCTCTGTCTCCTCTGTTGATCATGCTTGTTGAATCTCTTATTGAGTCCCTCACATACTTCACTGTCATTTCTTGTTTGTCTCTCCTCCTTCCTCCTTGCCTGATTACCTGGTCCTTAAATGTTGTTTTCTTCCTGATGTGGCTGTATAACAGCTTCGGGTCAGATTTGGCTTTGCTTGCGATGTCGTTTTCATATTGACGTTGGGGCCTCCCTTCTTATCTGTGCATTATTCGTTTCTGGCTCTACGGGACTACTTCTCCTTTTCTCCTGGGTCCTTTGCCTTCTATATTTCTTCCATTCCCTAGCACATTGGTTTTTGCTCCTTGCTATCTGTTTGGGTGAACCAAGGGCTTATTCTGGCTTTTTCATTATTCCTGTTTTTCCCTTGGGTACAAACCTTTCTCAGCCTCCTAGCATATTGTGCTTACCTATTCCATTATCTCATTAACTGGCTTCCTGCCAGGTCTCTGTCCCACTGAACCTCATTCAGGAAGTTCCTCATTCCTGTGTAGTCCCCCTTTCCTGTAGTTTTGGTTTCATTTGGTCCTGGCCTTCCTGCTTCCCCTCAACTTGTACCTTATACTGTGTATTCAAAGCTCAAACCTCACATGATCTCGCTGGCCCCAAGGGGTCTTTCATATTGAGTCCTCAATATCTGCACTTACTCAAGGTTGAATACTAGTCAGTCTTGCTGTTCATCCTCTACTCTCACTTTGTAGTGTCCCTTACGTGTTGGTACATGAAGTTTTCCATTACCACCTCCATTCTTAGCCCTCCATGTATCTGGCCCCCGTGGGCTCCAAGTTCTCCCATTCGATCTCCTTGTGGTTAAGTCACCATGATCAGGAGTTTTGCACCCTGCATGCATAAGAAGCTCTTCTGGCACCACTGCAAGCCAGTGTGTCAACCATTCGCTCTATTGCTCTCGTCGTGCTCTTGCCTTGGCCTCCTGCGTTCTGTGGTGGGTTATATCATCACTGCAATTATCACCCTTGGGACCTCCAGAGTGAAGGTTCTCGCTATGCAATCACTTTCTTCTCCACTGTCTCATCTCTCCAGGTATCAAAATTTCCATCGGGTTTGATCAGCAATGCCACTCCTCCACCCCCCCCTGTTCCTTCTGTCTTTCCTCAGGCATCTGTATCCCATTGGAAAGATGGTTATCTGTTAATCCATTACCTGTAAGCTTAGTTTCTGTGAGTTGCTATGATGTCTGGTGATGCCCTCTTTGACTCTTTCTTGCACTCCTCCCACTTGTTTGTTATTCCATCAGCGTTGCGTGTACCATACCTTCAGTTTCCTTTCCAACATGTGGTTTGGGGGGCCTGTGGGGGTTGGGAGACTGGTAGCATACTCTGGGATTCTATGGTTGGGGGTTGGGTGGGAAAGCTGTGGGTTTGGATAGTATTGTGTGTTGGGATGGTTATTGTGTTAGGTTGTGGGGTTCTGAGGATAATTGTGTGTTGTGCTTGGCCCTCGCTGCTCTGTTCTGCTCTGACTGACGTTCTGCTGGTTCCATCCTTGTCTCCTTTCCTAGCTCCTTTCGCTTTTTTGCCTCTCCTCAGCTGCGTCTCTCTGTTTGTGTTCTGTCTCTGTCTAGGAACACTTCTTGTACTTTCCGAGCTTTTTTCAACTGTGGTTTCTCTTGGAGGATCCTGTTCTGCCACTGTTTGCTGTCGTGAGATCAGCTTGATCCCGTCGGTTTCTCCCCCTTCAAGTACCCCCTATCTTGAAAATTTACAATCCGTCCATGTCTTTCCCTATTTTTCTGTGATGACTTTTCTCAATCTCCTTCTTTCTTCCGCCGTCTTTCAGTGGGTGTCTTTCTCTCTCCCCGAAGCCATGGGTTAGATGAAACACTGATTTTGCCCTTTCTCCTCCCATTGCCTATCACTCTGTGATCTGGTCCCCCCTGTCTGTAGTGGTCATTTTCTCCCTTGATATTTCCAGTGGCTCTTAGGTAGCATGGTTGTGCCTCAGCATTCTGACTATCTCCCTCTCCATCTGAACACCAAAGCTGCTCTTCCCCTTCCAATCCCTGGCCCTTCTTTGCCGGCTGATATGACCTTAGCATAATTTCCATATCTCCTTCCTTCCTGTTCAGCATCTCTAGCTTGTATGGTGTGTCTTTTCTCTGGTCACGCCCCTGAGACTTGTTCAGCTTGTTTACCATCAAATTCTACGGACCTTTACCCTGGCTACTGCAGTTTCGAATTGTGCCTCCCAATTCTTCGTCTCCTTCCCAACCTCTTCTCCCATTTCACAGAGAGCTCTTTCTCCATTTTTTTCAAAAAGCTCTCCTAATTTTCTCTCCCATTCTTGCTCTATCCTTTTCCACTGCTCCTCCCTCATTCCTCCCTACAGTCCATTGTCATCTGAATCCCTGATTCCTGCGAGTCCCAACCATTTCTTTTTTTTTTTAGTGAGAGAGAGAGAGAGAGAGAAAGAGAGAAAGGAAAAGGGGGGAGTGTGAGAGAGAGGGAGAAAGAGAGAGAAGGGGAGGGTAGAAGGAGAGAGGGGGAAGAAAGAAGGGAAAGGGGGGCGAGAGGAGAAAGTGAGAGAGAGGGAAAAGGTAAAGGAGCGAGAGAGGGGGAGTGAAAAGGGTAGAGGAGATAGAGAGAGATAGATAGATTGAGAGAGAGAGGAGAGAGGAAGGAGAGATGAAGCAGAAGAGAGAGAGAGAGAGAGAGAAAGAGACGAAGAGAGAGAGGAGAGAGAGAGAGAGAGGAGGAATTGCAGTCTCTACGCTATGTCTCCTCAGTGTTACTTCATGGTAGATCTCTAAGTGGTAGTCTCATGGAACGGAATCAGCAAGGCATCCTATTGGGGCAAGCGTTTCCACAAGGAAGCGTGTGGGTCCACTGTTATGGAATGTCTACCTAACGACCTTCTTCATCTCATCCCAGAGTCCACATGCATATGCAGACGACTGTACACTGACATTCACTATCAAGAGAAGAAAAGGCCATGCTGCTCTAAGCTACATCAATCACCAGCTGAGAGACTATATCGCTTGGGGAAATAGATGGCAAGTAACATTTGCACCTGAGAAAACGCAAATGGATGATCGTCTATAGGCACCATGATGAGTAATGCTGGTGCAGTAGTAAGGAGAATGGGACCGATGTTGGCACCTGGAGAAGAAGTTGATATCCTAGAGGGTGAAAATTGACTCCAAATAACATGTAAGGAACATGTGTAATCTTGCAACACAAGGCAGCCAGGAAGCTTTACAGCACTTCGCCCGTACGCTCGCATCTGCTTGACAGTAGGGGTTGAGTGCAAGAATCCTCTGTACGAGGCACAAGTACGCTCACACCTTGAGTATGCTCCACTTTCTTGGTTTGCCTGCCCCCCCCCTCATCTGCGACTGCTTGACAGAGTAGAGAACAGAGCAAGACGTCTCATCTCTCGCCTGGACCCATCCTGGATGATCTGTCATTTCAGCAGAGCCTTCAACATAGGAGGATGTGGGTGGCCTTACTGTTATGTACAAGGCCAATAATTTGTCAAAATACCACACTAGGATCCACTTCGAGGACAGCGTTGGGAAAAAACCTTTTATGCCACAAGACGGGCAGGGAAAACGCAACTTCACTTGGCTGTACCCTTCTCCAGAACATCACTCCATCTGAGATTTATACATACCCACGATGACTCGAGTATGGAACACATTCGTACAGCATAATGATGTCAACGAGATAAAGTCAGTTGATCAAATGAAAATGCTGGCCCACAATGGCTCCAACTTCATCCTGTTCCCTACTTGTATGTCTCATAACAATAAAAATGCTTTCAAATGAGCTGATGTAGGTAACAGCTCTTAGCTTGTCAAAAAAGTTAGGAATCCTTAACCTGTAATATAGCTGTCAATAAAGCTAGGGATCCTTAACCTTTTCAAACCCTGTGTAAAAAAAAAAAAAAAAAAAAAAAAAAAAAAAAAAAAAAAAAAAAAAAAAAAAAAAAAAAAGGAGAGAGAGAGAGAGGGAAGGAGAAAGAGAGAGAGAGGGGAAAGAAGGAAAGAGAGGAAGAAGGGGAAAAAGGCGAGAGAAAAAAAAAAGGGGGAAGAGAGAGATAAAGAGAGGAAGAGAGAGGGGAAAAAGGAGAGAGGAGAGAGAGGATGAGAAGGAGAGGGGAGAGAAGAGAGAGGAGAGAATGGGGGAGAAAGGAAGGGTTAGAGGGTCACTTCACGGGAAAAAGGTGAAATCCTGTACATGTGGTGTGTGTGGTGTGTGTTTCTGGTGTGTGCTCACCCAATTGACTCACCCAATTTTGGTTGCAGGGGTCGAGACTCACTCCTGGCCCCCCCTCTTCACGATCGCTACTGGATCCCCTTTTCCCCTTGCTTTCCCGACTTTTTCATACTTTCTTAAAAAATAGTATGGTTCCCGCCTCCCCTATTCACTTGCTTTTGGTATTCCCCTTGCTGACAACTCATGACTGAAAAAATACTTCCCAATGTCCCCTTACTCGTCTAAGTCTTCAACTTCCAGTTGTGACCCCTTGTCCCTGTGTCCCCCCTCTGGAAATCCTATCTCTGTCCACCTTGTCTATTCCCCAAGTATCTTGTATGGGGTTTTAAAGATCCCTGACCCTTCTGTCCTCCAGTGCGTCAGTCCGATTTCCTTAAACCTTTCCCCCCGACATTCCCTTGACCTGGATAGCCTTGTTGCAAACCTTCGTACTTTCTTTAACTTCTTGACGTGCTTGACCAGGTGTGGGTTCCAGACTGGTGCTGCATACTCCAGTATGGGCCTAACATACACAGTGTACAGTGTCTTGAACAATTCCTTATTAAGGTATCGGAACGCTATTCTCAGGTTTGCCAGGCGCCCGTATGCTGCAGCAGTTATTTGGTTGATGTGTGCCTCCGGTGATGTGCTCGGTGTTATGGTCACCCCAAGGTCTTTCTCCCTGAGTGAGGTCTGTAGTCTTTGTCCACCTAGCCTATACTCTGTCTGCGGTCTTCTTTGCCCCTCCCCAATCTTCATGACTTTGCATTTGGCTGGATTGAATTCGAGAAGCCAGTTACTGGACCACATGTCCAGCCTCTCCAGGTCTCTTTGCAGTCCTGCCTCATCCTCTTCCGATTTAATTCTTCTCATCAACTTCACGTCATCTGCGAACAGGGACACTTCAGAATCTATTCCTTCCATCATGTCGTTCACATATATCAAAAATAGCACTGGTCCTAGAACTGACCCCTGTGGGACCCCGCTCGTAACAAGCGCCCACTGTGATACCTCTTCACGTACCATGACTCGTTGCTGCCTCCCTGTCAGGTATTCCCTTATCCATTGCAGTGCCCTCCCTTTTACATGCGCCTGATCCTCCAGCTTCTGTACTAATCTCTTGTGGGGAACTGTGTCAAAGGCCTTCCTGCAGTCTAGGAAAACGCAATCTACCCACCCCTCTCTCCCGTGTCTTACTTCTGTTACCTTGTCATAAAACTCCAGGAGGTTAGTGATACAAGATTTGCCTTCCATGAACCCCTGCTGGTTTTCATTTATTATCTTGTTCCTTTCAGGTGTTCGCCACTCTCCTCCTGATAATCTTCTCCATGCTTTGCACACAATACATGTCAGAGACACAGGTCTGTAGTTTAGTGCCTCGTTTCTGTTTCCTTTCTTAAATATGGGGACTACATTAGCTGTCTTCCATTTCTCAGGTAGTTGCCCAGTTTCAAGGGATGTGTTGAAGATTTTGGTTAGAGGCATGCACAGCATCTCTGCTCCTTCTCTAAGGACCCATGGGGAGATGTTGTCCGGTCCATCGCCTTTGAGGTGTCAAGGTCACTGAAGACTTCTTCACCTCCTCCTCATTGTTCGTTTTTTCATCCAACACTTGTTGGTATATTCCCTCTTGATTTTCCCCTTTCTGTGCTGTCTTTCCACAGCCCTTCCTGTCTCTTCTGAAAAAACTTCCTTAAATCTCCTGTTCAGCTCCTCACATACTCTTGATCATTTCTTGTGAGTTCTCCACCTTCTGTCTTTTAATCTGATCACCTGGTCTTTGACTGTTGTCTTCCTCCTGATGTGGCTATACAACAGTTTCGGGTCAGTCTTTGATTCTCGATGCTTAGTCATTTTCATACTGTCGCTGGGCCCCCCTCCTTACCTGTGCATACTCATTCCGGGCTCTGGGGACTGACTCCCTATTTTCGTGTGTTCTCTGCCTTCTGTACTTTTTCCATTCTCTATTGCACTTTGCTTTTGCCTCCTTACACCGTCGAGTAAACCAGGGCTCGTTCTGGTCTTCCCGTTGTTACTGTTGCCCTTGGGAAAAAACCCTTTTCCACTGCCTCCCTTGCATTTGTTGTTACATATTCCATCATTTCATTTACGGGCTTTCCTCCCCAGTTCTCTGCCCCACTGGACCCCCCACAAAAAGTTCTTCAACCCTATGTAGTCCCCTCTTTTATAGTCAGGTTTTTTCCCATTCAACTCCTGTTATTCTCTCCACTTGCAGCTCAAACTATGTATTCAAAGCACAGAACCAGTGGTCGCTAGCTCCTAGGGGACTCTCATACTTGATGTCCTCAATGTCTGAGCTCCGGGGGTGGAACACAGGGTCCAATCTTGCGGTTCATCCTCCCTCTCACTCTGGTAGTGTCCTTTAAAACATGTTGGTGCATGAGGTTTTTCCAGCACCACGTCCAACATCCTGGCTCTCCATGTTTGGGGACCCCCATGTGGCTCCGGGTTTTCCCAGTCAATCTCCGTGGTTGAAATCCCCCATAACCAGCAACTTTGCTCCTGCTGGAGTGAGCTCTTCTTGCCCACCTCAGCAAGTGTGTCCACCATTGCTCTGTTGCTCTCTTCATATTCCTCTCTTGGCCTCCTGCAGTTCTTGGTGGATTATACATCACTGCAATGACCACTTTGTGTTTCCCAGACTGAAGTGTACCTGCTATGTAGTCTCTTTCTCCCGTCTCATCTATGCCTTGTATTTTCTCGAATTTCCATCTGTTTTTTTACGAGCAGAGCAACCCACCTCCCCCCCTGCCCTTCTATCTTTCCTCATGATCGGTATCCTGGTGGGAAGATTGCATCTGTTATTGTCTCCGTGAGTTTTGTTTCTGTAACTGCTATGATGTCTGGGGACTTCTCATTGATTCTTTTTTGCCCTTCCTCATGTTTATTCGTTAATCCATCGGGCATTTGTGTCCCCAAAACCTTCAACTTCTGTTCTAATACTGTAACTGTGGTTGCGGGGGGGGTGGAAACAGAGGGATTGGAGTGTGATGGTTGGTTTGGATTGTTCATTTTGCCTTGGGGGTGTCGTGGATGGAGCCCTTCTGCAGGTGTTTTCTGGGGGGTGTGCTTGTCCTTCCATTAGATCCGGGGTTGTTCTGCTCTCCTTTTTCATTTCCCCCCATTTCTCCTTTCGTTTTTGAACTCTCTCTTTCATCGTCTTCCTTTCGTCCTGTGTTCTGTCCCGATCGAGGTACACACTCCGGACTCCTGCTTGCCTCTCACCGTGCTTTTCTCCGCAGGATCATGGTTCAGGTTGATTCTGCCTTGAAAATTGCTTTGAGAGGCCGATTCCTTTTCTTTGTGAACCACCCAATTCTCCGAAAATTTGCCACCTGGGTCATGTCCCCCTCGCCTATCACCTTCATGATATCTTCAATCGCTTTTTTCTCCTCCTGCTTTCTTTCATCATAAGTTTCCCCTTTAGCTTCATCTAGCCCATAGACAAACACGGATCTCTCCCTTTCCACTGTGACTCCCATTGCATCCTCTGATGTGTTTTAGTTCCTTCCCGTGGAGTGTTCCTTCCTTCAGTCCCTTCCCTAGTTATGGCCCCTATGCTTCTTGGTTTGTCCTTCCTGCTCACCTGTTCCTGGCCCCCACAGGTATCTGGTAAGGTCCTTGCACATGTCCTAGTTCCTTCAAAATCTTCCAACCTCTCATTCTGTCCTAGTGTGCTCCCTGTCTTTGTTTTGGCCCCATGTGGGTTTGACAGGACCTCTGCATACAGTTTAGTTTCCATGCTTCCTTCAGACCTGTTTGTCTGTGTTTGATGTAGCCATTACCGGTCTACTTCTGTACTAAACTTTGTCTCTGGGCTGTTTCAGATGTCTCAGCTTCTCTTCTAACTCTCTATCTTGATTTCTGCTGCAGTGGCCTGTTGCTTCCACCCTTCTGCATTTGCTGCTAACCTCTCTTCCTCTTCCTTTCCAGCCACCTAGTCTCCTTCCCCAGTCTTCCTCCTTTTTTGAGCTCTACCTCCCATTCCTCCCTCCCAGATTCGTCCTTGGAGCCCCTTGTCCTCATCCGGTTCTAGGTTCCCCCCATTGCTCCACAGAAGGGGGGACGGGTGGTTAGGGGGAGGGGAATAGATGGTTAGGGGGAGAGGGGATGGATGGTTGTGGGGGAGGGGGGGATGGTTATTGGATGGGTAGAGATAGTTGGGGGAGGGGGTTAGATGGTTTGAGGGAGAGAGGGGATGGATGGTTATGGGGGAGGGGGAGGATGGTTATTGGAGGGAGGGAGGTAGTTGGGGGGGGGTTTGACGGTTTGGGAAGGGGTTTTGGTGGTTTGAGGTAGGGTAGGTGGCTAAGGTGAGGTGGTTAGGAAGGGGGAGAGGTGGTTAGGGGAGGGGGGTACGTGTTTGGGTCAAGTGTTTGTGTCAAGTGGTGGAGGGGTGTGGGTGGTTGTGTGTGTGTGTGTGTGTGTGTGTGTGTGTATGTGCATGTGGTGTGTGGTGT
>NC_069434.1:1888183-1898183 GCF_026875155.1 Cherax quadricarinatus | reverse complement strand
CTATCCCTTCCGTTATGTCATTCACATATACTAAGAACAGCACAGGTCCTAGGACTGACCCCTGTGGAACCCCACTTGTCACAGGCGCCCACTCTGACACCTAGTCACGTACCATGACTCGTTGTTGCCTCCCTGTCAGGTATTCTCTGATCCATTGCAGTGCCTTTCCTGTTATGTGTGCCTGATCCTCTAGCTTTTGCAGTAACCTCTTGTGAAGAACTGTGTCGAAGGCCTTCTTGCAGTCCAAAAAAATGCAGTCGATCCACCCCTCTCTCTCTTGTCTTACTTCTGTCACCTTGTCATAAAACTCTAATAGGTTTGTGACACAGGATTTTCCCTCCCTTAAACCATGCTGGTTGTCAATTATACACTTGTTTCTTTCCAGGTGCTCCACCACTCTCCTCCTGATGATCTTCTCCATGACCTTGCATACTATACACGTTAGTGATACAGGTCTGTAGTTTAGTGCCTCATGTCTATCTCCTTTTTTAAAAATTGGGACTACATTTGCCATCTTCTATACCTCGAGGAGTTGCCCAGTTTCAAATGATGTGTTGAAGATCTTTGTTAATGGTACACACAATATCTCTGCTCCCTCTTTAAGGACCCACGGAGAGATGTTGTCTGGTCCCTCCGCTTTGAGGTGTCAAGTTCGCATAGCAGCTTCTTCACCTCCTCCTTGGTTATATGTACCTCATCCAGCACTTGCTGGTGCACCCCCCTGCTCTGATTTCCTGGAGTCCTACTGGTTTTCACTGTAAATACTTCTTTAAATCTTGTGTTGAGCTCCTGACATACCTCCCAGTCGTTTCTTGTGAATTCCCCATCACCCTTCCTCAGTCTGATTACCTGGTCCTTGACTGTTGTTTTCCTCCTGATGTGGCTGTACAACAGCTTCGGGTCAGTATTGACTTTCGATGCTATGTCATTTTTGTATTGCCGCTGAGCCTCCCTTCTTATCTGTGCATATTCGTTTCTGGCTCTTCGGCTAATCTCTTTATTTTCCTGAGTTCTCTGTCTTCTGCACCTTTTCCATTCTCTAGTACACCTAGTTTTTGCCTCCCTACACCTTTGGGTGAACCAAGGACTCGTTCTGTTTTTCTTATTATTTCTGTTTCCCTTGGGAACAAACCTCTCCTCTGCCTCCTTGCATTTTGTTGCGACATAGTCCATCATTTCTTGTACTGGTTTTCCTGTCAGTTCCCTCTCCCACTGAATGTCTTGAAAGAAGTTCCTCAAGCCTGAGTAGTTTTCCCTTTTGTAGTTTGGTTTTTCCCAGCCTATTCCTGCTACTCTCTCCACTTGGAGCTCAACTATGTAGTCGAAGCACAGAACCACATGATCACTAGCTCCCATGGGCCTTTCATACATGATATCTTCGATGTCAGAACTACTCAATGTGAATACAAGGTCCAGTCTTGCTGGTTCATCCTCTCGTCTCTCTCTGGTAGTGTCTCTAACATGTTTATCCATGAGGTTTTCCAGTACCACATCCATCATCTTGGCTCTCCATGTTTTGGGACCCCCATGGGGCTCCAGGTTTTCCCAGTCAATCTCCTTGTGATTGAAATCACCCATAACTAGTAACTTTGCTCCCCCCATGTGTGCTCTCCTGGCCACCTCGGCTAGTGTGTCGACCATTGTTCTGTTGCTCTCATCGTATTTTTCTCTTGGCCTCCTGCAGTTCTGTGGTGGGTTGTACATTACTGCAATTATCACCTTATGTCCCTCAGACTGGATTGTTCCTACTAAGTAGTCCCTTTCGCCCGTGCCATCCATTCCTTCCATTTTCTCAAACCCCCACTGGTTTTTAATGAGCAGTGCAACTCCTCCTCCCCCTCTCCTCCCTCTGTCTTTCTTGAGGATTTGATATCCGGATGGAAAGATTGAATCTGTTATTATTCTGGTGAGTTTTGCTTCTGTGAGTGCTATTATGTCTGGGGATGTCTCCTTGATTCTTTCGTGCCACTCCTCATACTTATTTGTTATTCCATCTGCATTTGTATACCACACCTTCAACTTCTTTTCTAAGATTGTGGTCTGGGAGGTGTATTGGGGTTGGGGAAGTGGGAGACCTGATAAGGAACTATGGGTGGTTGCTGTGGGGGTGGAGTTTGTTATGGAGTTTGTGTGCATGTGTGTGTGTGTCTATCTGTATGTGTGTGTGTCTGTTTGTGTGAGTGTGTGTGTGTACTCACCTATTTGCACTCACCTATTTGTGGTTGCTGGGGACGAGTCTTAGCTCCTGGCCATGCCTCATCACGGGTTGCTACTGGGTCCTCTCTCTCCCTGCTCCATGAGCTTTAATAAACCTCGTCTTAAAACTATGTATGGTTCCCGCCTCCACTACGTCACTTTCTAGGCTATTCCACTGCCTGACAGCTCTATGACTGAAGAAATACTTCCTAACATCCCTTTGACTCATCTGAGTCTTCATCTTTCAATTGTGACCTCTTGTTTCTGTGTCCCCTCCTTGGAACATCCTGTCTTTGTTCGCCTTGTCTATTCCACGAAGTATTTTATATGTCGTTATCATGTCTCCCCTGACCCTCCTGTCCTCCCTTAACCTTTATTCATAGGACATTTCCCTTAGCTCTGGAACTAACTTTGTCGCAAACCTTTGCACTTTCTCTAATTTCTTAAGGTGCTTGATCAAGTGCGGGTTCCAAACAGGTGCTGCATACTCCAGTATGGGCCTGACATACACGGTGTACAGTGTCTTGAACGATTCCTTATTTAGGTATTGGAACGCTGTTCTCAGGTTTGCCAGGCGTCCACATGCTGCAGCAGTTATCTGGTTGATGTGTGCTTCAGGAGACATGCTCGGTGTTATACTCACCCCAAAATCTTTCTCCTTGAGCAAGGTTTGCAGTCTTTGGCCACCTAGCCTATACTCCATCTGTGGTCTTCTTTGCTCTTCCCCTATCTTCATGACTTTGCATTTGGCGGGGTTAAATTCGAGAAGTCAGTTGCTGGACCAGGTGTCCAGTCTGTCCAGGTCTCTTTGAAGTCCTGCCTCGTCCTCATCTGATTTAATTCTCCTCATTAACTTCACATCATCTGCGAACAGGGACACTTCTGAGTCTAACCCTTCCATCATGTTGTTCACATGTACCAAAAATAGCACTGGTCCTAGAACTTACCCCTGTGGGGACCCCACTCGTCACAGGTGCCCACTGTGATACCTCATTGTGTACCATGACTCGTTAGAGCCTCCCTGTCAGGTATTCTCTTATCCATTGCAGTGCCCTTCCTGTTATATGCGCCTTATCCTCTAGCTTCTGCACTAATCTCTTGTGGGGAACTGTGTCAAAGGCCTTCTTGCAGTCCAAGAAGATGCAATCAACCCACCCTTTCTCTCGTGTCTTACTTGTGTTACTTTATCATAAAACTCCAGAAGGTTTGTGACACAGGATTTGCCTTCCATGAATCCGTGCTGGTTGGCGTTTATACTCTTGTTCCATTCCAGGTGCTCCACCACTCTCCTCCTGATAATCTTCTCCATAACTTTGCATACTATACACGTCAGTGACACAGGTCTATAGTTTAGTGCCTCTTTTCTGTCTCCTTTTTTAAAAATGGGAATTACATTTGCCGTCTTCCATACCTCAGGTAGTTGCCCAGTTTCCAGGGACGTGTTGAAGATTGTGGTAAGTGGAACACACAACATATTCGCTCCCTCTCTAAGGACCCACGGGAAGATGTTGTCCGGTCCCATTGCCTTTGAGGTATCGATGCCCCTTAGCAGTTTCTTCACCTCCTCCTCATCTGTATGTATGTCATCCAACACTTGTTGGTATATTCCTTGCTGGTGTCCCCATCTGGTCTGTCCCCTGAGAGGCCTTCCTGTCTCCACTGTAAATACTTCCTTAAATCTCATGTTGAGCTCCTCACATACCTCTTGATCGTTTCTTGTGAGTTCACCTTCTTTCCTCAGCCTTATCACCTGGTCTTTGACTGTTGTCTTCCTCCTAATGTGGCTATACAGCAGTTTCGGGTCAGACTTGACTTTCGATGCTATGTCGTTTTCGTACTGTCGCTGGGCCTCCCTCCTTATCTGTGCATACTCGTTTCTGGCTCTTCTACTAATCTCCTTATTTTCCTGGGTCGTTTGCCTCCTGTACCCTTTCCATTCTCTGGTGCACTTAGTTTATGCCTCCCTACACCTTCGGGTAAACCAAGGACTGGCTTTGGTCTTCCTATTATTTCTGTTTCCCTTGGGAACAATCCTTTCGTCTGTCTCCTTGCATTTTGTTGCTTCATATTCCATCACCTCGTTTATTGATTTGCCTACCAGGTCTCTGTCCCACTGAACCTCCTGCATGAAGTTCCTCATACCTGTGTAGTCCCCCCTTTTGTAGTTCGGCTTTTCCCATTCAGTTCCTGTTTCCTTCTCCACTTGTAACTCTACTATATAATCAAAACTCAGAACCACGTGATCACTAGCTCCAAGGGGCCTCTCGTAAGTGATGTCCTCATTGTCCGATCTGTTCAGGGTGAACACAAGATCCAGTCTTGCTGGCTCATCCTCCCCTCTCTCTCTGGTAGTGTCCCTGACATGTTGATGCATGAGGTTTTCAAGTACCACATCCATCATCTTGGCTCTCCATGTTTTGGGACCTCCATGTGGCTCCAGGTTTTCCCAGTTGATCTCCCTGTGGTTGAAATAGCCCATTACCAGTAACTTTGCTCTGCTCGAGTGAGCTCTTCTTGCCACCTCAGCCAGTGTGTCCACCATCACCCTGTTGTTTTCTTCGTACTCCTCTCTTGGCCTCCTGCAGTTCTGTGGTGGGTTATACATCACTCCAATAACTACTTTATGTTCTGCAGACTGAATTGTACCTACTATGTAGTCTCTTTCTCCAATCACGTCCATGCCTTCCATTTCCTCAAATCCCCATCAGTTTCTTATGAGCAGTGCAACTCCTCCTCCCCCTCTACTCCTTCTATCTTTTCTCAGGATCTGATATCCCAGTGGGAAGATTGTGTCTGTTATTGTCTCAGCGAGTTTTGTTTCTTTGACTGCTATGATGTCTGGGGGTTTCCCACTGATTCTTTCGTGCCACTCCTCATGTTTATTCATTATTCCGTCTGTGTTTGTGTACCAAACTTTCAGCTTCTTTTCTATCACTGTGGCCCTGCAAGAATATTGAGGTTGGGGGAGCGGGAGCCTTGGTGGGGGCCTATGGGGGGCTGTGGTGTAGGTGGAGTTTGTGATGATGGGGGTGTGGTCAGAATGCCCATCAGGGACAGCTGTTGGGGTGAGGTTTGTGATGTGGGTGTTGCTGGAAGAGGGAACAGTGAGTGGGTTGTGGTTTGGGTTGCTCAGTTGCGTTGGGATTGTGGCAGTTGGAGCCTTTCAGTGGGAGATTCTGCGGGATGTGTTTGCCCTTCCTCCTGTGTCTGGGTCCTGCTCATCTTCATCATTGCCTCCCGTTCCTCCTTGTGTCTCTGTACCCTCTCTTTCAGTGTAATCCTTTCTTCTTGTGTTCTGTCGCAATCGAGGTATACTCTCTGGTACCCCTGTTTGTCCTTCAGTCGTGCTTTCTCTTGCAGAAGACTGGTTCAAACTGATCCGTCCTTGAAAATTACTTTGACAGGCCATATCCTTCCACTCGCAAACCACCCAATTCTCCAAAAATTTGTCACCTGGGTCATATCGTCTTCTCCTATTGTTTTCATGATGCCTTCAATCATTTTTTCCTCCTCTTGTTTTATTTCTTCAAAGTTGTCACCCTTGGCTTCTTGGAGCCCGTAGATAAAAACTGACCTCTCCCTTTCCTCCTCCCACTGAGTTTCCATTTGCATCCTCTGAGGTGTTTTGTTTCCTTCCATTGAAATGTTCTTGCCTTCAGTCCCTGTTCTATCTGAAACTTCTATTCTCAGGGAACTGTCTTTCATGATCAGCTGTTCCTTGCTACTGCAGTTGGCTGTTAGTCTTTGCATATAACATACCTTCATTGTCTTCAGACCTGTCATTTGATCTTAGTATGCTCCTCGTCTTTTCCCTGGCCCCACGTGGGTCTGATAGGGCCTTTGCATACGGCATATCTCCTTTGTTTCTTACCCTCCCCTTGTCTGTGCCTGACATAGAATTTACTGTTGTTGCATCTGAATTGTCATTTGTCTCTCTAATCTGTTTTAGGTTTTTCAGTTTCTCTTCTAAGCACTGTATCCTAGTTTCTGCTGCTAAGACTTGTAGCTCCCACTCCTGCACTCTTCAGCTATCCGCTCCTCCATTATCTTGCCAAGCTCTTCCAACTTCCTTCCCCACTCTTCCTCCCTTTTTTGGAGCTCAAACTCCCAATCTTTCCTCCCTGGTTCGTCCACCAGATCTCTGGCTTTCTGCCCTCTAGGACCACCCATTTTTTTTATTACCACAGAAAGAAGCTTATGTTTTTTACCACAGAGAGAAGTTTATGTGTTTTCAGGGTGTGTGTGTGTGGAGGGGGAGGGACAAGGCTAGAGGAGAGAGACAAAATAAGAGGGGGAAGGCTAGAGGAAGAGACTAAGAGGGGGAGAGTTAAAGGGTAGAGTGAGGGAGAGAGAGGAGGGAGGATGGGGATTAGAGATAAGATTAGGGGGAGAGAAAGAAACAAGAGACGGAGAGAAAGGGTAGAGAGAGGAGAGAGAAAGAAAGAGAGAGAGATAGAGAGGGAGAGAGGAGGGTGAGGAAAAGGCTATGAGAGAGAGAAATGCGAGAGAGGGGGAGAGAGAAAGAGGGAGGGGAGAGAAGGCTAATGAGGAGGGTGGAGAGAGAGGGGAGAGATGGGGGAATATGAGGGAGGGGGAGACAGAAAGATAGAAAGAGGGAGGGGAGAGAAGGCTGAAGAGGAGGGTGGAGAGAGACGGGGAGAGGTGGGGGAATATGAGGGAGGGGAAGAGAGAAAGATAGAAAGAGGGAGGGGGAGAGAAGGCTGAAGAGGAGGGTGGGAGAGAGAGGGGGAGAGGTGGGGGAATGCGAGGGAGGGGAGAGAGAAAGATAGAAAGAGGGAGGGGAGAGAAGGCTGAAGAGGAGGGTGGGGGAACGCGAGGGAGGGGGAGAGAGAAAGATTGAAAGAGGGAGGGGGAGAGAAGGCTGAAGAGGAGGGTGGGAGAGAGAGGGGGAGAAGTGGGTGAATGTGAAGGGAGGGGGAGAGAGAAAGATAGAAAGAGGGATGGAAGAGAAGGCTGAAGAGGAGGGTGGGAGAGAGAGGGGGAGAGGTAATAATAATAATAATAATCTTTATTTACTACAAGTACATGTACATGGTATACAGTCCTAGCTGACAACAATGACATACTACTACATAGAAAGCCACTTGTTATGCTGAGCATCTCGGGCAAATTAGGTCAGTGTCCCAGGATGCGACCCACACCAGTCGACTAACACCCAGGTACCCATTTTACTGATGGGGAACATAGACAACAGGTGGAAAGAAACACGCCCAATGTTTCTACTCTGGCTGGGAATCGAACCCAGGCCCTCGCTGTGTGAAGCGAGAACGTTAACCACCAGGCCACCAGGTGGGGGAACGCAGTCAAATTCCAAGGATCAGCTGTGTGAAAGAGTGGGTGTGTGTGTGTACTCACCTAGTTGTGGTTTCAGGGGTCGAGACTCAGCTCCTGGCCCCAAGTGTGTGTGAGTGTGTGTGTGTGTGTGTGTGTGCGCATGTGTGTGTGTGTGTGTGTGTGTGTGTGTGTGTGTGTGTGGTGTGTGTGCGTGTGTGTGTGTGTGTGTGTGTGTGCGTGTGTTCGTGAGCACATGAGTTGTTTATGTGTCCCAGAAATACACCTCACCTCTATGTATCCATAATACTAATAAAATACCATTAATACTGAGAGTAATTCTAATAATTATAATACTAGTGTGTGTTAAAGAGTTTCTTTCGCCCAGTTGTGTACTACCTTATACTACATGTGTTCCCAATACTTGCTTCTCAGATTGTACTGTCTTTGTCTCTTAAAACATTATCTCTTAAAGCTGTTGTCAGTCCTATTGGCCCCAACTTACTCCTGCCTATTCCTTGCTCCTACAAATTTTATCTTGCTACTACTGCTAGGTGTTGTGTGTATGATAATCACTCTGGAGCAGGGTATGTGACAGCCAGCTACCAGTGATCGTAGGGCCGGCTCTACCACTCAAACACCCCCCCAACCACAAACAGGTGATTTGTACGTTACAACTCAGAGGGGACGTCCATCCAGATGCCTGATGTACGATGCTCGCTGTACGATGCTCGCTGTACGATGCTCGCTATACGATGCTCGCTGTACGATGCTCACTGTACGATGCTCGCTATACGATGCTCGCTGTACGATGCTCGCTGTACGATGCTCGCTGTACGATGCTCGCTGTACGATGACTCATGCACCTCGCCCTTCTGCCTCCAACCTCTTCAATTATTCTATTTTCATTGCCCGTTTGAGTCCTCATTTACCACACTTATCACTTGTATATTGCTACTTTTATAATTTACACTTCACTTTTGGTAAGTACACTTCTTATTTGTGATGACACCCAACCTGTTACGGCGGCGCTACTTCCTCAGGCCTACTGCTGCCACCTTCTCTAGATATATTTATATATATGTATGTATATATATATTTCCCCTTTCTGGCTAGCTTGTTCACACTCGCTCTATGCTACCTCACAGTTTCTCGTTAACCATCCTCTCTTAATTCTTTTTTGATCTTTTGTCTTTAGTCACTCGCTTTGTACTTTGTATATTTGTAACTGTGGCAATAAGTGCCAACTAGGCCTCTAACGAACTGGCACTTTGAAATTTTGTTGTATAATTTCAGGCTTTCTCTCGCCTTTTCTTTATTTTTTTAACTAATAGCTTTGGTTATCACTTGTAGGATTGTTCACTAACGTTGTCACTAACAATGGTTGCTTCTAGCTGCTGAAGCACGCCCTAAAAACACTAAGATTCTCGGAGCCTGGCGCTTGTGACCCGCTACACTGTAGGCCTGTGTGTGTGTGTGTGTGTGTGTGTGTGTGTGTGTGTGTGTGTGTGTGTGTGTGTGTGTGTGTGTGTGTGTGTGTGTGTGTGTGTATTTGTGTGTGTGTACTCACCTAATTGCACTCACCTAATTGTGGTTCCAGATGTCGAGACTCAGCTCCTGGCCCCGCCTCTTCACTGACAACTACTGGGTCTTCCCTCTTCCTGCTCTATGATCTTTATCATACCTCATCTTAAAACTATGCATGGTTCCTGCTTCCACTACATCACTTGCCAGTCTATTGCACTTCCAAACAACTCTGTGGCTGAAGAAATATTTCCTAACATCCCTTTGACTCATTTGAATCTTCAGTTTCCAACTGTTGACCCCTTGTTTCTGTGTCCCATCTCTGGAATATCCTGTCTCTGTCCACCTTATCTATTCCACGCAGTATTTTGTATGTCGTTATCATGTCTCCCCCTGACCTTCCTGTCCTCCAGTGTTGTCAGACCGATTTCCCTTAACCTATCTTTGTAGGACATTCCCCTTAGCTTTGGAACCAGCCTTGCTGCAAACCTTTGCACTTTCTCTAATTTCTTGACGTGCTTGACCAGGTGTGGGTTCCAAACTGGTGCTGCGTACTCCAGTATGAGCCTGATGTACACAGTGTACAAAATCTTGAACGATTCCTTCCCTGTTAGGTATTCTTTGACCCATTGCAGTACCCTTCCTGTTATACGTACCTTTTCCTCTAGCTTCTGTACTAATCTCTTGTGAGGAACTGTGTTCTTGAAGGCCTTCTTGCAGTCCAAGAAAATGCAATAAACCCACCCCTCCCTGTCATGTCTTACTTCAGTTACTTTGTCATAAAACTCCAGTAGGCTTGTGACACAAGATTTGCCTTCCATGAATCCTTGTTGGCTGTCGTTTATAACCTTGTTCCGTTCCAGGTGTTCCACCACTCTCCTGCTGATAATCTTCTCCATGACTTTCCATACTTTACACGTCAGTGACACTGATCTATAGTTTAGTGCTTCGTTTCTGTCTCCTTTCTTAAAGATGGAGACTACATTTG
>NC_069434.1:1868183-1883183 GCF_026875155.1 Cherax quadricarinatus | reverse complement strand
TATTAAATTCTTCCCAAATTCTATTAATTATAAATGGATCTAATCTATATAAATCTAAGGAAATATTCATATTATTGTCAAAACTATTTTTTATGAAACAAGATTTAATTATATTCCTGTCAACCATGGACTTGCTTGATACAACTTTCTCAACTTTTTGAAAATCAATTGGATGGTTAAAATCTCTCACATGAATAAATAGAGCATTGGAATCTTGTCCAGTTCTAATGCTATATTTATTTTGTTTTAATCTAAGTTCTAGACTTTTACCAGTTTGACCGTAATAAACTTTATCGCAAATTTTACAAGGAATCTTATAGACACATCCATCAGCATTTTGGGGGGAATTCTTTATCAAAAGTTTTTTTAGTGTATCAAGATTTTTAATTACAACTTTAATATTAAAAGCCTTAAGAAGAGAAGGCATATCAATCAAGGCATATCAACGGCTGGTCTAAGTTTTGCTACTTCAAAAAAACTTAATAATGTTGAAATTGCAAAAGCCTTTTGTAACTTTGAAAAATCTTCTGATTTATCCTCTGATGAAATTAATATTAGTAAAGGAATGGTATATAACTCTATGTTAAAACAAAACATACCCAATTGCCCTGTCTACAGTGTCAGGGTGTCAGCGTGCCTCGTTGTGCTCCGGGTTTTCTGGTGTTTTCACGGTCGCTCTTACGTGCTAGAACTTTAATTTGTGTCATCAATCCTATACGATACATCCCTCTAGCGCCTGGAACCAATCTTGGGCGGAAAACATTATATACTGAGTCAAAAAAGGAGAATTAGTGTGCACTACCTAGCAGAGTTTACTGCCAGAGGGGAATCATAGGCCTGTGTCCCGGGTGAAAAAAAATAATAATAATTGAACTTTTCGTGTCAGAGGAAAGAAAGTCTCCCTGATAACATTGAGTATACATAGTGTATAGTGTATACTACAGTGGCTCCCTAGTATATTGATGATAAAAGGCTAAAGTGTCATTTGAAAACAGGTGAATTTGTAAATGAAGTGATAAGCCTATAGAGGCAGGTGCCAGAAGTCGCCAGAAACTTACCACAGGTCAGCTGTTTTAATAATCTTCCTGGCCTGCTAGTGTACTCGCATATAATCTAGTGATACCAGTGAATAGCAGAATACAGTGTTGTAGTAGCAACTAACCAGTATTATAATGGTACTTAGTGGAGTGGAGTGACTTTCATTAGTTTCTTTTTCTTGAATTACCAGACGTTACTGTGAATTTCATATAACCTGTAGTTACCAGCGGTCGCAATATACACAACGAGAAGCAATTATTACTACAGAAAAAGCGTCCTTCCTCCAAAATTTGCACCAGTCAACTATAGTGATAATATAGCATTTATTGTGGTGGAGACGAAAAAAAAAAAAAAAAAATAAAAAAAAATAGAAAAGCTAGATACAGCGACTGATAAACAAGGGTGGAGATCGACCGTTCGTCATTGTAGGAGTGCCAGCAGTCACCGATTTCTTCAACACGCAAGTTATACTTTTGTATCAGTCAAATCACATATTACTCGGGTAGATAATTTCCAGTAGAGCCTTCATGTGCTAGCTCAAATCACCGACCAGTACGTTTAAATAAGTGACCCACTGATCAGATCAGATCGACTGGTCCGAACCCTTGACTGGTCCAAACCCTTGACTGGTCCGAACCCGGGACTGGTTTCAAACGGTCTCGTTGGACAATAAAGCAGACTGTAAACGGATGGGGTTGTAGGCGCCCTTATAAACACAAACATTAAAAATCAGGAACGTGACGGTAAGCTGTCCAATATACAAAAACAGTTAGAAACAGAAATACAAATAGCTAGAGCTTCATTTAAGGAGGTTATTAATAGAATATTCAAGAGGTTGCTAGTAGAATTGCAGTAAATCAACCATTCAAATCATTATGAAGCTGTGTGTAGTCTGTGGTCAGTCAAACAAACGGGCTTCCACATGGATAAATTGTCATTTTTGTGGAAATTGGTGTCACGCCCCTTGTGCAGATATCCCACAACTAGCTACAAGCAGTATTAAAACAGAGAAGTGTTTTTGGGTATGCCCAAATGAGGAAAATCTGTGGACTAAAATCACAAGGGTATTAAAAGAGGACAACATCAAAGCTGCTTTCATAGAAAACCTGGAAGCTTTCTACAACAGATGGGAACATAAAAAGTCTGGGCTGAATGGTACTGCCCTTGATACTGGCCATGTAGTCACAAACTGTAAGGCTGGAGGTGATGTCCTGGTAGTCAGTAAATGTGGGGCTGATAGTGCTGTCCTGGGAGACAGTAATGGTGAAGCGGGAGGTGCTGTCCTGGGAGACAGAAATGGTGAAGCTGGAGGTGCTGTCCTGGGAGACAGAAATGGTGAAGCTGGAGATACTGTCCTGGGAGACAGTAATGGTGAAGCTGGAGATACTGTCCTGGGAGACAGTAATGGTGAAGCTGGAGGTGCTGTCCTGGGAGACAGTAATGGTGAAGCTGGAGAATTTGTCCAGGTAGTCGGGAATTATACGCAGGAAGGAATACATATAAATGACCTCATAGGGGACAGGAGCCATAGTAGGGAAACAAGTGTAGTCAAAGATAAGATAAAACCAATATTGCAAACTAGAAATACCGCAGGAAATAGCAAACAAGAGGACTCCAATAGCAATACTGAGGGTAAATTACCAAAAACAACGGGTGGGAGCTCCATTGTTGGTGCTAGGGATGATAGAAGTAAGACAGGGAAACATGCACCAACAGGGAATACAGTCACAGAAACCCAAGGCAAGCGGAAACCAAGCCTGTGCACATACTATGCACTTGGTATCTGCTGGCATGGGAAATCTGGAAAAACAGATGGGACATGCAACTATGACCACCCTAGAAAATGCCATGCCCATATGACAACAGGAAAATGCAAGCTCCCTTCCTGTAAGCTTTTTCACCCTGAAATGTGTACCTCTTCAGTACAGGAAAGACTGTGCTATAACTTAAATTGCCAGGCATACCATCTAAAGGGGACAAAAAGATACAAAACACCCAGGCCATGGGAAAACCTGGGTAGCCACAGCCACTCAAGAGGGAGAGGTTTTTTAGTGCCAGGAAGGAAAAAAAACTGGCAGGAAATGGCAGAAATCGTACACCAAATCCAGTCATTCCTGGAGTGGAACCACAGTCGATGGCCTCCACTCCAAACCAACAGATACAGATACTAATGCCGGAAACAAAATCCCCCCGCCCAGTACCAACAATACCACCAGTCCGATAACATTCTTCTTTGCAAATATACAGGGTCTAAAGCCAGCAACAAACAACAAAATACCTTTCATCCGTGGACTGCTTGCAGAGGCAAAGGCAATGTTCGCGGCTTTCACTGAGACCCACATAAAGGATCACTTGGACAACGAAATATGGATCCCAGGTTACAGCCTATACAGATGTGACAGAGTGAACAGGCAAAAGGGGGGAGGGGTTGGCCTGTACACTGCAGAGTCACTTGTTTGCACAGAACTGCTTAATGCCTCAAATGATGTAGTGGAAGTTTTAGCAGTAAAGGTCGAGAACCAAAACCTAGTCATTGTGGGAGTCTACAAGCCTCCGATGCAACATCCCAGCAATTCCAGGAACAGCTGTTAAAAATTGACCACTGTCTGGAAAATCTTCCAGCTCCTGCACCCAACATCTTGCTCCTGGGGGATTTCAACTTAAGGCACCTAAAATGGAGGAATATAGCAAATAATATTGTTCAGTAATAACACCAGAGGCAGCTCTGATGAAAACTCACACTCACACGAGCTTTAAATCTCTGCACAAAATTCAATTTAAACCAGCAAATAATAGAGCCTACTAGACTGGAGAATACACTAGACCTCATCTTCACTAACAATGATGATCTGATAAGAAATGTCACCATATCAAAAACAATATACTCAGATCACAACATAATTGAGGTTCAGACATGTATGCGTGGAGCCCCAGACCGACAAAATGAGACTAGTCACGAGGGAGCATTCACCAAATTCAACTTCAATAACAAAAACATAAAGTGGGACCAGGTAAACCAAGTCCTAACCGATATAAGCTGGGAAGATACACTAAGCAACACAGACCCCAACTTATGCCTAGAACAGATTAACTCGGTGGCACTCGATGCATGCACAAGGCTTATTCCTCTAAGAAAAAGGAGGAGTAGATGTAGAATAGAAAGAGACAGGCGCTCCCTTTACAGGCGACGGAAAAGAATAACAGAGCGGCTAAAAGAGGTCAATATATCTGAAATGCGTAGGGAGACACTGGTCAGAGAAATAGCAAACATCGAACTTAAGCTAAAAGAATCCTTTAGGAGTCAGGAATCGCGGGAAGAACTAAAAGCCATAAATGAAATCGAAAGAAACCCAAAGTATTTCTTCTCCTATGCCAAATCAAAATCGAGAACAACGTCCAGTATTGGGCCCCTACTTAAACAAGATGGGTCCTACACAGATGACAGCAAGGAAATGAGTGAGCTACTCAAGTCCCAATATGACTCAGTTTTTAGCAAGCCGCTAACCAGACTGAGAGTCGAAGATCAAAATGAATTTTTGTGAGAGAGCCACAAAATTTGATTAACACAAGCCTATCCGATGTTATCCTGACGCCAAATGACTTCGAACAGGCGATAAATGACATGCCATGCACTCTGCCCCAGGGCCAGACTCATGGAACTCTGTGTTCATCAAGAACTGCAAGAAGCCCCTATCACGAGCCTTTTCCATCCTATGGAGAGGGAGCATGGACACGGGGGTCGTCCCTCAGTTACTAAAAACAACAGACATAGCCCCACTCCACAAAGGGGGCAGTAAAGCAATAGCAAAGAACTACAGACCAATAGCACTAACATCCCATATCATAAAAATCTTTGAAAGGGTCCTAAGAAGCAAGATCACCACCCATCTAGAAACCCATCAGTTACACAACCCAGGGCAACATGGGTTTAGAACAGGTCGCTCCTGTCTGTCTCAACTATTGGATCACTACGACAAGGTCCTAAATGCACTAGAAGACAAAAAGAATGCAGATGTAATATATACAGACTTTGCAAAAGCCTTCGACAAGTGTGACCATGGCGTAATAGCGCACAAAATGCGTGCTAAAGGAAGAACAGGAAAAGTCGGTCGATGGATCTATAATTTCCTCACTAACAGAACACAGAGAGTAGTCGTCAACAGAGTAAAGTCCGAGGCAGCTACGGTGAAAAGCTCTGTTCCACAAGGCACAGTACTAGCTCCCATCTTGTTCCTCATCCTCATATCAGACATAGACAAGGATGTCAGCCACAGCACCGTGTCTTCCTTTGCAGATGACACCCGAATCTGCATGACAGTGTCTTCCATTGCAGACACTGCAAGGCTCCAGGCGGACATCAACCAAATCTTTCAGTGGGCTGCGGAAAACAATATGAAGTTCAACGATGAGAAATTTCAATTACTCAGATATGGTAAACATGAGGAAATTAAATCTTCATCAGAGTACAAAACAAATTCTGGCCACAAAATAGAGCGAAACACCAACGTCAAAGACCTGGGAGTGATTATGTCGGAGGATCTCACCTTCAAGGACCATAACATTGTATCAATCGCATCTGCTAGAAAAATGACAGGATGGATAATGAGAACCTTCAAAACTAGGGAGGCCAAGCCCATGATGACACTCTTCAGGTCACTTGTTCTATCTAGGCTGGAATATTGCTGCACTCTAATAGCACCTTTCAAGGCAGGTGAAATTGCCGACCTAGAAAATGTACAGAGAACCTTCACGGCGCGCATAACGGAGATAAAACACCCAATTATTGGGAGCGCTTGAGGTTCCTAAACCTGTATTCCCTGGAACGCAGGAGGGAGAGATACATGATTATATACACCTGGAAAATCCTAGAGGGACTAGTACCGAATTGCACACGAAAAGCACTCACTACGAAAGCAAAAGACTTGGCAGACGATGCACCATCCCCCCAATGAAAAGCAGGGTGTCACTAGCACGTTAAGAGACCATACAATAAGTGTCAGGGGCCCGAGACTGTTCAACTGCCTCCCAGCACACATAAGGGGGATTACCAACAGACCCCTGACAGTCTTCAAGCTGGCACTGGACAAGCACCTAAAGTCAGTTCCTGATCAGCCGGGCTGTGGCTCGTACGTTGGTTTGCGTGCAGCCAGCAGCAACAGCCTGGTTGATCAGGGGCTGATCCACCAGGAGGCCTGGTCACAGACCGGGCCGCGGGGGCGTTGACCCCCGAAACTCTCTCCAGGTAAACTCCAGGTAAGTCTTATGATACACTTAATAACAATAAAAATCTGCGCCTTACTAAAGCAGATAAAACAAATGCAATAGCAATTATGAAAGAAAATGATTACAAAGAAAGATGAATAATCTCTTAGATGAAACTGAAACCTATTCTAAACTTAGGAAAAATCCCCTAGAAACCGTTAACAGCAATTTCAATAAAACAATAAAACTTCTACTGAAAGGCAAAGATGAATTAGTCAAACAATTTACTTCCACTAATCCATCTTTACCTTACATGTATGGACTAATAAAAACACACAAACCAGGGAATCCAGTCAGACCAATTATTAGCTCCATAGGGTCAGTTTCATATAAATTATCAAAATGGCTTGTTGATATTTTGAGCCCTATTGTTGGCAAAATTTCTAACTTTAATGTTAAAAACAACATAGACTTAGTTGATAAATTAAGCTCCTTGACTGATTTAAATGATTTTAACATGGTTAGTTTTGATGTTACTTCCTTCTTTACGAAAGTTCCTGTTGATGATTTATTAAGTTTCTTATCTGAAGAACTCGTTAATTATGATTTACCATTGCCAGTTCTTACTATCATTAAACTTATTAAACTTTGCATTGTTGATGCAAAATTTGTATTTAATGATAAGTTTTACACTCAGAAGTTTGGTATGGCAATGGGAAATCCTCTTTCACCTGTTCTTAGTAATCTACACATGGAATTTTTTGAAACAAGATTACTTAACACAATCCTCCCTAATAGAGCTAAATGGTTCAGATATGTTGATGATATTTTGTGTCTTATGCCCAAAAATGTAGATATACACCATTTCCTTGGCAAATTAAATAGCTTAGCCCATTCTATAAACTTTACTGTTGAGTTTGAGGAAAATAACTCATTGTCTTTTCTAGATGTTTTAATTATTAAGGGTAATAATGAATTCCATTTTAAAATTTACAGAAAACCTACAAAAAACTGTTCCTATGTACACTATTATTCTTCTGTTTTCTCATCAATGTTTTTGAGAGCTTTACGTATTTGTAGTCCAGAGTTCATAGATGAAGAAATATACAAAATTTATGAAATAGGTAATGATTTAAAATACCCAAGACACGTAATTGATAAATCTTTTAAAATTGCTAGAAATACTTCTTACAACCCAAAAAGGGACAACCAACCTTATTCAACTAAAAATATGTTGGTTCTCCCTTACCATGAAAACTTGGTTGATATGCCTTCTCTTCTTAAGACTTTTAATATCAAAGTTGTAATTAAAAATCTTGATACAGTAAAAAAAACTTTTGATAAAGAATTCCCCCCAAAATGCTGATGGATGTGTCTATAAGATTCCTTGTAAAATTTGCGATAAAGTTTATTACGGTCAAACTGGTAAAAATCTCGAACTTAGATTAAAAGAACATAAATATAGCATTAGAACTGGACAAGATTCCAATGCTCTATTTATTCATGTAAGAGATTTTAACCATCCAATTGATTTTCAAAAAGTTGAGAAAGTTGCATCAAGCAAGTCCATGGTCGACAGGAATATAATTGAATCTTGTATCATAAAGAGCAGTTTTAACAATAATGTTAATATTTATTTTGGTTTATATAAATTAGATCCATTTACAATTAATATAATTTGGGAAGAATTTAATAATACATTGGACAAATAATAAATTTTAACATTCTTAATACTTGGGTAGAATAGTTTGTTCGTTGGTTGTTTGAAGGACCTGTCTAGTTGGGCCAGCGGGCCTGCTGCAGTGTTCCCTTTCTTATGAGTCATGCTTCAGGTGTTGCTTTGTTGTGGAATGTGATAGTGAGGTGTGGGCTAGGCCCTTTATATGCCTTCCTTTGATGCCTTACTTTTATTGTTCCTTGATAATGTTAGTCACGAAAGCGCTTGGAATTTCTCTATTCATTCACAGTGGTTGTTTTGCATATTCTGAAATCACCAGGGTGGCACGAAAAGTTCTTTTTCGTGCCACTCTGCCTTGGTGGGAATCGGCCGATGTGTCAATAAAAATAATATATATATATATATATATATAATATATATATATATATTTATATATATATATATATATATATATATATATATATATATACATATATATATATATATACATATATATATATATATATATATATATATATATATATATATATATATATATATATATATATATATAATATATATATTATATATATATATATATATATTATATATATATATATATATATATAAATATATATATACAACATGTACCGTATATGCCACCTTTATATCAACAATGTATCTCTTAAATCTTCTGTACCATATTATGTAATAAAATATTCCTATTGGTAAAAAAAAAATAGTTTAAAAGATGTAGTGGTAGGGGAAGTGGAATATTCAAATGGCTTCAGGAAGAAATCCAAATATTCTTCCTTGAAGCCTTTTTATCCACTTCTCCGAGGCTATGGGTCCCACAGTTTACACCAGAGGTGGACCCCATCCTATATATATATATATATATATATATTATATATATATATATTATATATATATATATATATATATATATATATATTACATATATATATATACATATATATATATATATTATATATATATATATATATATATATATATATATATATATATATATATATATATATATATATATGTATATATATATATATACATATACATATATATATATATATATATATATATATATATATATATATATATATATATATATATATATATATATATATATATATATATTATTTTTATTGACACATCGGCCGATTCCCACCAAGGCAGAGTGGCACGAAGAAGAACTTTCATCATCATTCACTCCCTCACTGTCTTGCCAGAAGGGTGCTTTACACTGCAGTTTAAAAATTGCAACATTAACATCCCTCCTTCATAGTGCAGACATTGTACTTCCCATCTTCAGGATTCAAGTCCAGCCTGCCGGCTTCCCTGAATCCCTTCATAAATGTTGCTTTGCTCACACTCCAACAGAATGTCAAGTATTAAAAACTATTTGTCTCCATTCACTCCTATCAAATACGCTCATGCACGCTTAATGGAAATCCAAGCCCCTCGCACACGAAACCTTTACCCCCTCCCTCCATCCCTTCCTAGGCCGATCCCTACCTCGCCTTCCCACCACTCCAGATTTATTCACTCTCGAAGTCATTCTGTTTTGTTCCATTCTCTCTACATGTACGAACCACCTCAACAACCCCTCCTCGGCCCTCTGGATAATAGTTTTGGTAATCCCACACCTTCTCCTAATTTCCAAACTACGAATTCTCTGCATTATATTCACACCACACATTGCCCTCAGACATGACATCTCCACTGCCTTCAGCCTTCTCTTTGTTGCAACATTCATTACCCATGCTTCACATCCATATAAGAGTGTTGGTACAACTATACTTTCATACATTTCCTCCTCTTTGCTTCCACTGACAAAGTTCTTTGTCTCCACAGACTCCTAAGTGCATCACTCACCGTTTTCCTCTCATAAATTCTATGATTCACCTCATCCTAGGCCGCCCACTCCAAAATATCTGAATACATTCACCTCCTCCATACTCTCTCCCTCCAATCTGATATCCAATCTTTCGTCACTTAATATTTTTGTTATCCTCATAACCTTACTCCTTCCTACGTTCACTTTTAATTTTCTTCTTTTACATACCAAATTCATCCACCAACCTCTGCAACTTCTCTTCAGAATCTCCCAAGAGCAGAGTGTCATCAGCAAAGAGCAACTGTGACAACTCCCACTTTAGGTTTGATTCTTTATCTTTTAACTCCACACCTCTTACCAAGACCCTCCCATTCACTTCTCTTACAACCCCATCTATAAATGTATTGAACAACCATTGTGACATCACAAATCCTTGTCTAAGGCCTACCTTTACTGGGAAATAATCTCCCTCTCTCCTACATACTCTAACTTGAGCCTCACTATACTCGTAAAAACTCTTCACTGCTTTCAGTAACCTACCTCCTTTACCATACACTTGCAACATCTGCCACATTGTCCCCCTATGCACCCCGTCATACGCCTTTTCTAAATCCGTAAATGCCACAAAAACCTCTTTAGTCTTATCTAAATACTGTTCACCTATATGTTTCACTGTAAACACTTGGTCTACACACTCCCTACCTTTCCTAAAGCCTCCTTACTCATCTGCTATCCTACTCTCCGTCTTACTCTTAATTCTTTCAATAATTTTACCATACACTTTACCAGGTATACTCAACAGACTTATCCCCCTATAATTTTTGCACTCTCTTTTGTCCCCTTTGCCTTTATACAAAGAAACTATGCATGCTGTCTGCCAATCCCTAGGTACCTTACCCTCTTCCATACATTTATTAAATAATAACACCAACCACTCCAAAATTACATCCCCGCCTGGTTTTAACATTTCTATCTTTATCCCATCAATCCCAGCTGCCTTACCCCCTTTCATTCCACCCACTGCCTCACGAACTTCCCCCACACACACAACTGGCTCTTCCTCACTCCTACAAGATGTTATTCCTCCTTGCCCTATACACGAAATCACAGCTTCCCTATCTTCATCAACATTTAACAATTTCTCAAAATATTCCCACCATCTTCCCGATACCTCTAACTCTCCATTTAATAACTCTTCTCTCCTATTTCTAACTGTTAAATCCATTTGTTCACTAGGCTTCCTCAACTTATTTATCTCACTCCAAAACTTTTTCTTATTTTCAACAAAATTTGTTGATAACATCTCACCCACTCTCTCATTTGCTCTCTTTTAAGATTGCTTCACCACTCTGTTAACCTCTCTTTTTCTCTCCATATACTCTTCCCTCCTTGCATCACTTCTACTTTGTAAAAGCCTCTCTTATGCTAACTTTTTCTCCCTTACTGCTCTGTTTACATCATCATTCCACCAATCGCTCCTCTTCCCTCCCGCACCCACTTTCCTGTCTCCACAAACTTCTGCTGAACACTCTAACACTACATTTTTAAACCTACCCCATACCTCTTCGACCCCATTGCCTATGCTTTCATTAGCCCATCTATCCTCCAATAGCTGTTTATATCTTACCCTAACTGCCTCCTCTTTTAGTTTATAAACCTTCACCTCTCTCTTCCCTGATGCTTCTATTCTCCTTGTATCCCATCTACCTTTTACTCTCAGTGTAGCTACAACTAGAAAGTGATCTGATATATCTGTGGCCCCTCTATAAACATGTACATCCTGAAGTCTACTCAACAGTCTTATCTACCAATTCATAATCCAACAAACTACTGTCATTTCGCCCTACATCATATCTTGTATACTTATTTATCCTCTTTTCCTTAAAATATGTATTACCTATAACCAAACCCCTTTCTATACGAAGTTCAATCAAAGGGCCCCCATTATCACGAACAACTGGCACCCCAAACTTACCTAGTACACCTTCTCTAAATGTTTCTCCAACTTTAGCATTTAGGTTCCCTACCACAATTACTCTCTCACTTGGTTCAAAGGTTCCTATACATTCACTTAACATCTCCCAAAAACTCTCTCTCTTCTGTTCACTCCTCTCTTCTCCAGGTGAATACACGCTTATTATGACCCACTTTTCACATCCAACCCTTATTTTAATCCACATAATCCTTGAATTTACACATTTATATTCCCTCTTCTCCTTCCATAACTGATTCTTCAACATTACTGCTACCCCTTCCTTAGCTCTAACTCTCTCAGAAACTCCTGACCTAATCCCATTTATTTCTCTCCACTGAAACTCCCCTACCACCTTCAGCTTTGTTTCGCTTAGGGTCAGGATATCCAACTTCTTTTCATTCATAACATCAGCAACATCTCTTTCTTATCATCTGCACTACATCCACGCACATTCAAGCATCCCAGCTTTATCAAATTTTTCTTCTTCTCATTTATAGTAAATGTGTACAGAAGGGGTTATTAGCCCATATCTATCTATCTATATATATATATATATATATATTATATATATATATATATATATATATATATATATATATATATATATATATATATATATATATATATATATATATATATATATATATATATATATATTCATGTGAAAGCCATAAATTATAAAAGTCCTGTGTAATCCCACAATTTTTGTTGATTTTCGGGTTATTGTGTGTTCATGAGTAGTGAGAGTTACCTCTCAGAGTTCACTGGACCACTGGGACACTGTACCACATAACTGTATGGTCCACTGGGACACTGTACCACATAACTGTCTGGACCACTGGGACACTGTACCACATAACTGTCTGGACCACTGGGACACTGTACCACATAACTGTCTGGACCACTGGGACACTGTACCACATAACTGTCTGGACCAGCGGGACACCAATCAGGTGAAAATGGTCTCATCTGATAACAGTAACTCCAGAGTTATCAAAGTTTGTCACTGAAGCGCTGCTCAGCGACGCTCCGCATTGTCTCTCTCAGACTCTGATAAACAATAATTTTTTTTAGCCATTTATCACTATGATTATCTCATTTTCATTGTAAAAATTTGTGTGGACTGCCTCCAAGTGAGTCGCCTACCCTGGCAAACTCTGTTGACACCGAGCTCTGAGGTGGGTACCTCAGCCTCACAAGTGGCTTATAGGACAGATTTTCACAAATGATTGAAGGTGCAAGAAACTCGCCTGCATGCACGTATAAAGGACTAACTTACTTGGTGTTGCAGCATATATCCTGATCTTCAACTTCCCTAAGCTTAGCCTTAGCCCCTCTGGACTTTCCCTCAGAAACCACATGCAACCAGGAGCCTTAATTCCTGCAATATTCAATCGTTATTAGTGTCCTGCCTGCACCTCAGAAATTCCTATATCCAAGAAGGTATGTATCCCCTAGTATAACTATGCAGACACGGACACTAGCTTCCAGACTGCTCTGAGACACTGGTACTTACTGGGCATGCAGTGCCTGTTGCACACCGAGCCCACAGATCAAACTCACTCGCAATCTCCCCAGACACTGGCCAGAAATCTACGAGATAAAGTGGAGGTCTTGTCTTACTGTATGGGCCTGACAGAGGTCATCTACGGTACATCGAGTTGCCTCTACCAGATTTCCCCAGGTCTCAAATGTGAAGACACGTGGGGGGCGCCGTCTGCTGATCACGGCACGTCTTGTCCAGTTGGTGTCTGTCTTAAGAAGAACGAGCTGGTCTCTCTTCCAGACCCTCGTCTCTTCGTTCAAACTAGGGCTGCCAGTTCTCCCTAGCTAACTTATCCTAATGTTTGACTACATTATCGGCCTATTACTACCTATGTTAAGATAAGATAAGATAAGATAAGATTTCGTTCGGATTTTTAACCCCGGAGGGTTAGCCACCCAGGATAACCCAAGAAAGTCAGTGCGTCATCGAGGACTGTCTAACTTATTTCCATTGGGGTCCTTAATCTTGTCCCCCAGGATGCGACCCACACCAGTCGACTAACACCCAGGTACCTATTTGCTGCTAGGTGAACAGGACAACAGGTGTAAGGAAACGTGTCGAATGTTTCCACCCGCCGGGAATCGAACCCGGGCCCTCCGTGTGTGAAGCGGGAGCTTTAGCCACCAGGCCACCGGGCCCTATGTTAAGGTCTTAGGTCTACATTATTATTATCTACAGTTGCCCCAATGATCCTAATATTAGTGTACTACCAGTAAAACTACCTACTCCTTCCCTGAAAAGTAAATCTATAAATTAAATAAGCTTACCAACAATCCTAGCCAACTCGAGAGAATGCTTTCATGTTTGGGTGGGGTATAAGGGCCATCCAGCTCAGCTGTTCCATCACGGCCATGTCGGATCGGTCCTGTGGAACTTTAGGGACCAAATAAATTTCCACATTCATATTGTCAATAAAGAAGTCTAGAAAAAAGAAATATTTTACAGAATAATTAAAAACAAGTACTACAAACTAATTCACTGTATTAGCGAATGTTGAAGAATTAGTCACTTGTTGTACAGTGTCAGTCTTAACTTGCCACTTTTCTATACCATTTATATCATATTTTTTTTTCAATAAACCGCCCGTATCCCACCGAGGTAGGGTAACCTAAAAAGAAAAACGAAAGTCTCTCTTTTTTAACTTTAGTAATGTATACAGAAGGGGTTACTAGCCCCTTGCTTCCGGAATTTTAGTCGCCTCTTACGACACGCATGGCTTACGGAGGAAAGATTCTATTCCGCTTCCCCAGGGAGATTTATATCATATATTTTTGTCATTGATCTTCTAAAGGTGAATGACTCATACGGGTTTAGCGCATTTGTGTGATGTTCAGAGAATACTGTCGACAACATAATATCTGTTCAGTAATTTTTTTTAATGATTCTTGAGGTGCACAGGATTAGACGCAGGTTATCAGACGTGTTGATCTGAGTGCTGGTGTGTTGTTCTGAGTGCTGGTGTGTTGTTCTGAGTGCTGGTGTGTTGCTCTGAGTGTTGGAGTGTTGTTCTGAGTGCTGGTGTGTTGTTCTGAGTGCTGGTGTGTTGCTCTGAGTGTTGGTGTGTTGTTCTGAGTGCTGGTGTGTTGTTCTGAGTGCTGGTGTGTTGCTCTGAGTGCTGGTGTGTTGTTCTGAGTGCTGGTGTGTTGTTCTGAGTGCTGGTGTGTTGTTCTGAGTGCTGGTGTGTTGTTCTGAGTGCTGGAGTGTTGTTCTGAGTGCTGGTGTGTTGT
>NC_069434.1:1791875-1867683 GCF_026875155.1 Cherax quadricarinatus | reverse complement strand
TACACCACCATGGCTGGAACAGTACACACAACCGAGGAGTGAAGGGTTTGAGGAGCTAGATACCTCAAAGGCAATGGGGCCAGATAACATCTCTCCATGGGTCCTGAGAGAGGGAGCAGAGGCGCTATGTGTACCTCTAACAACAATATTCAATACATCTATCGAAACAAGGAGATTGCCTGAGGCACGGAAGACAGCAAATGTAGTCCCAATCTTTAAAAAAGGAGACAGACACGAAGCACTAAACTACAGACCAGTGTCACTGACATGTATAGCATGCAAAGTCATGGAGAAGATTGTCAGGAGAAAAGTGGTGGAACATCTAGAAAGGAATGATCTCATCACCAGCAGCCAACATGGTTTCAGGGACGGGAAATCCTGTGTCACTAACCTACTGGAGTTCTATGACATGGTGACAGCAGTAAGACAAGAGAGAGAGGGGTGGGTGGATTGCATTTTCTTGGACTGCAAGAAGGCGTTTGACAAAGTACCACACAAGAGATTAGTGCAAAAACTGGAGGACCAAGCAGGGATAACAGGGAAGGCACTGCAATGGATCAGGGAATACTTGTCAGGAAGACAACAGCGAGTAATGGTACGTGGTGAGGTGTCAGAGTGGGCACCTGTGACCAGCGGGGTCCCCCAGGGATCAGTCCTAGGACCAGTGCTGTTTCTGGTATTTGTGAACGACATGACGGAAGGAATGAACTCCGAGGTGTCCCTGTTTGCAGATGATGTGAAGTTGATGAGAAGAATTCATTCGATCGAAGACCAGGCAGAACCACAAAGGGATCTGGACAGGCTGCAGACCTGGTCCAGCAATTGGCTCCTGGAGTTCAATCCCACCAAATGCAAAGTCATGAGGATTGGGGAAGGGCAAAGAAGACCGCAGATGGAGTACAGTCTAGGGGGCCAGAGACTACAAACATCACTCAAGGAAAAAGATCTTGGTGTGAGTATAACACCAGGCACATCTCCTGAAGCGCACATCAACCTAATAACTGCTGCAGCATATGGGCGCCTGGCAAACCTCAGAACAGCATTCCGACACCTTAATAAGGAATCGTTCAGGACCCTGTACACCGTGTACGTTAGGCCCATATTGAAGAATGCGGCACCAGTTTGGAACCCACACCTAGCCAAGCATGTAAATAAACTAGAGAAAGTGCAAAGGTTTGCAACAAGACTAGTCCCAGAGTTAAGAGGAATGTCCTATGAGGAGAGGTTAAGGGAAATCAACCTGACGACACTGGAGGACAGGAGAGATAGGGGGGACATGATAACAACTTACAAAATACTGAGAGGAATTGACAAGGTGGACAAAGACAGGATGTTCCAGAGACTGGACACAGCAACACGGGGACACAGTTGGAAGCTGAAGACACAGATGAATCACAGGAATGTTAGGAAGTATTTCTTCAGCCACAGAGTAGTCAGTAAGTGGAATAGTTTGGGAAGCGATGTAGAGGAGGCAGGATCCATACATAGCTTTAAGCAGAGGTACGATAAAGCTCATTGTTCATGGAGAGTGACCTAGTAGTGACCAGTAAAGAGGCGGGGCCAGGAGCTTGGAATCGACCCTTGCAACCTCAACTAGGTGAGTACAACTAGGTGAGTACACACTCACATATGTAACAACAATGTGCAAGGAGGCTGAGGAGAGGTTAGTACTCAAGGGTAACAAGAATAATGAAAAAGCCAGGATGAGCCCATGGTTCACCCAAAGGTGCAGGGAGGCAAAAACCAAGTGTTCTAAGGAATGAAAGAAATATAGAAGGCAAAGGACCCAGGAGAATAAAGAGAGCAGTCGTTGAGCCAGAAATGAATATGCACAGATAGGAAGGGAGGCCCAACGACAATATGAAAACGACATAGCAGCGTACCCCAGGATGATTTGAATAGGCTGATGCAATGGTCGGAGAAGTGACAGATGCAGTTTAATATAGGACAAATTACAAAGTTCTAAAATGTTGGACAGGATAAATAGCATGCCCATATAAAATAAATCTTGTAGATCTTAATAATACGATTGGGCAAAGGATTTAGGCGTTCGGTTAGCAGTAATCTAAACACCAAGACAACACGTGCAGTGTGTTCGCAATAAAGCCTAAATGGAATTCTTGGCTTCACATCTAGAAAGTTAAATAATAGGAGTCTCGGTTGTTCTTCAACTCTATTATCCTTGGTTAGGCTCATTTTGATATGCTGCTCAGTTCTGGTCCACGTATTACAGAATGGATATAAATGATCTGGAAAATCGTACTGAGGAGGATGACAAATGATGATCCATGTATAGAATTTCCTACTGAGGGTAGACTGAGGGCCCTGAGTCTGCACGCTCTCGAAAGCGTAGTATTAGGGGGGATATGATTGAGGTGTATAAATGGAACACAGGAATAAATAAAGGGGATGTAAATAGCATGCTGAAAATTTCCAACCAAGACAGGACTCGCAGCAATGGTTTCAAGTTGGAAAAATTCAGATTCAGGAAGGTTTGGTAATAGAGTTGTGGATGAGTGGAATAAGCTCCCGAGTACAGTTATTGAGGCTAAAACGTTGGGTAGTTTTAAAAATAGGTTAGATAAATACATGAGTGGGTGTGGATGGGTGTGAGTTGGACCTGACTAGCTTGTGCTGCAGGGTCTGGTGCCGTGCTCCTTCCTTGAGTGGAGGTGACCAGACTGGGTGGGTCACTAGGCTAATCCTTTGGGGGTGGGTCATTGTGCTAATCCGGGAGGGAAGACATGAACCTGCTCCGCATGGGTCAGTAGGCCTGTTGCAGTGTTCCTTCTTTCTTATGTTCTTATGTTCTTAATACTTTTTGCTAATTTTGGATGTAAAACAAAAGCAAATAATAAAATAAATAAAATTTACATAAAATAAAATTTACACAAATTATATTTTAAACTTTCTGAAACATATTTATAAAGTTTATAATGAGCAGTTTTTTTTTTTTTTTTTTTTTTTCTCGATTTTTTTTCTAGATTCACGGAGCAGCACAAATTATTTCCCGTTTTAAGCTCCAATATAGTCTGCCATCATGTTATCATTTGTATGATCATAATATCTGTGTTTCAATGTTCATTATATCTTGATGAAAGTGCTTCCCTTGCTACTCTGAGTATGCTCATATATTCTCCTTGAAATTGTCAAGATGAGCATCAAGGATATGGACCTTAAGATTCACTGAATGAGCCAAGGGAAGTTATGAATACTTGTTCAGATTGTGCAGAAGTGCAGCGTTTAGGCTTCTGGAGGAGCTGTCAATGAAGAGTCTCCACTCATCTGGATTGTATGCAATTCCAGTTGCATCAAACAGGCTGATGCATCATTACAGTAGCACAACCTGTCTTCATTAGTGAAGAAGCTTGATAAATGTTGGTGATGTTTTCTTTGGCTTGTCACTTGCACACTTTCATCCACCAAGTCCCACTCCTTGAGCCTTGAAATCAAAAGCTCAGCATTTGACGATGGCCAACCAAGATCTCGTTTGGTTTGGGTTGTAAGGATTCTCCCAAAACGCTGCTCTGTGAGATCTTAGTCTGTTCACTGTGTTTTTCCTGTTATGATTTGCTGCTGATCTTCTTCTGACGGTTGACTTCTTTTGACGGTGTTTTATAGTACAGGAAGATCAGCACTGTGTTGTATGTGCAATTGAAGAGGAAGTTGGAATAGAAATAGCAGGTGCTTTTTTTCCAGTTCAAGTGTTTGGATGGATCCACAGGAGAAGTAGCAGCTGGTTGAGTGTCAGCGGGTTCACACCCATATTCTAGCACACTCCAAACTTTATGGCCCATTTTTTTCCTCTATACCATCCTGTAAAAAAAAAATAAGACATGTTTCTGTTACAGACATTTCATTTAGGTGAGTAAAATGTTCTTTTAAGGATTTTGCCTTTCATATAAAATACTGACTTTGTACTTCCAATGTTTTTTACAATTGTTCACCAGCAATATGGGGCGCCCAGGTCTTGTCTGGTCCACAACTGACATGACAAAATAGCTTAGTAGCTCACGTATTGTGTTAGATGCTAGTACAGAGAATTCTTTTGCTCGTGTCTTATTAATTGACTACATATGTAGCAGAATGTATCTGGAGAATGACTGCAGCATCTTGATGCCATTTCACCTCTTCTGATGTGTCTTCTCAGGTAACCAGAGCTGAACTGAATGCTGGTTTGTGAGCTCCTGTCTTTATAGCCAAGCAAGAACCCTTGATCATTTTTTAAAAAAATAGTTTTACATCAGTCTTTGTAGAAAGTGTTCCACAAGTGTCCTGACAACAAAAGCAAAGTTCTGGGATCAAAATTGCTTTTATTTTTTAAATTTTGTTTAGTCATAAAGAATTGGGAAATGATACTTAATTTCCCAGGAACACGAGAAAAGTGAAATTTTGTTACATAGTGAATTATCAAACAAGAAACTGATATAAACCAGGTTTTTTGTTATCTGCTCTGCCAAGTGCCCTCATGTTATCTCACTTCACCAGTATCTCAGCTTATCTACATCTCAGTCAAGTCATCTCTTATCATGGAGAGGTGACCTAGTGAGCTCACGTAGGATCGTTCTTAAGTACCTCTATTTATAATACAAACTACACAATTCCTGCACAAACGTAATACACCTTAAGTATTAAATAAGTTTATATAGTACATCAAGACTTATTACTATGTATATATATACTGAGAAGTGTGTATATACACTGAGAGGTGTGTATTTACACTGAGAGGTATGCATATACATTGAGAGGTGTGTATATACACTGATAGATGTGTATATCTCAGTGTATCAGCAACAGAAATTACGATTAATATCTTTTATTAATATTTGATACTCACGATGTTAGTATACAGGTGAAGAGTGAACTTAATGACACGAACTAACTATACACGCATCCTGTCATACAGTGTTAGTTAACTGTATCTGTGTACGCGCACGCACACACGCACGCACGCACGCACGCACGCACGCATGAACGAACGAACGAACGCACGAACGCACGGACGAACGCACGCGCGAACGCACGCGCGAACGCACGCACGAACGCGCACCACCAACACGCGCGCGACACACACACACATCAACTACACACTCACTCACACACACACACACACACACACACACCCACACACACACACGCACACACACACACATACACACTCACTATGAAGTGTAAGTGTATATAATTGTGAAGTGTATACTATCATCAGTGAAGAGTGAAGTGAGGAAGCGGGATGTACGAGAATATATTGTTATAATCATCACGGGGAAGGATCTCCAAAAAATAGGGATTTAAGGCCTACGTACGAGCTACTTCGTCATCAGCAGGCTGGCAACTGTCACGCAAGTTTATCGCTAGTTTGTGTTTGCATGTTGACGGCCCTGGCTGGCTTGCATACTGTTTGATACTGGTCACTCACTCCTGCAAGTATTACCAGAATTAGAATAGAAATAGCATAGGACATAGAGACTAGAGTGTTGCGAGTGGGGAGGTAGGTGGGACAGCTTTTAAGAGGCAACATTGTAGGGACCGTGCTAGGGTGGGTCCAGGAGGGTTGTTGTCAGGTCACAAGAAGTTGTGGCCTGGTCATTTACACCGACAAGACACACGCACACACACTCACACCACACACACATCTCACTCACACACAACACACTATGTACAAGGCAGTGGTTACTACCGGTAGTTATTAGCAGTAAGAATACTCGGAAGCTAGGAAGGGTCCTCTCTCAATGTTAACAAGGAAAATGATAATAAACAGCAAACAATAACACGGTTAATCCAGAAAGGGCAATACGTAGTGAGAGTTAGCATAATTGGGAAAGATAAACGAGGGGTGGGGGGGGGGACTAAATTGTGCCTACACGGACGGATCTTTCAACCACACCTACCTACCCCCCCTTACCTCCCTCCTTCACACACAAGCACAACACACAAGGTAGACACGCACACACACACACACACACACACACACACACAGACACACACATTACACACATACAACACACACACTTACATACACACATACGTAACACACACACACCACACACAAACACAACAAACAAAAAAGTAGAAAAAAAAAAAAAAAAAAAAAAAAAACAAAAAAAAAAAAAAAATAAAAAAAAAAACAACACACACAACACACAACACACAAAAAAAAAAATAAAAAAAAATTTATATTTTATATAATATATAAAAAAAAAAAAAAAAAAAAAAAAAAAAAAAACTATCAACACTGCACACACACATCATACAAGACACCACACACACCCCTACATCACACACTCTCCGTGTACACTACATACACCTACACTCTCACCGACACACCAGCCTACACTCACACACCTACACTCCACACCTACACACATCCACACACACACACACACTCACACACACACACACACACACACCTCACTCACTCTAAACCACACTACACACACTCACCTCCACCACACACATCCACACACTACACACAACACCGACACACACTCCTACACACCATCTACACACACACCTACACACACACCTACACACACACACACACACCTACACACACACATCTCTCCTCTTCACTCTCACACAACACCTACACACTACTCACTACACTACACACACACACATCACCTACACACACACACACACTACACCTCACACAACCTTCTTCACACACACACACCGACACCACACACACTCCTACACACACACACCTACACACACACACCACACACACCCTACACAAAACACAAACTACTACCCACTATACACACACTACATCAACTACACACACCTACACACACACACTCTCCTACTACATCACCACTACCACACCGAACACACACTTCACGACCGACACACACAAAACCTAAACACACACCTTACATCACACACACCTGACACACACACTACACAACACTGCCGCGCGCACACACATACGTACCTCATATTTTCAACAGGCCTAGTGTCGAATCGACAGGTGCCTAGGGACAAAATGGTAACTAACTCCACCACTTACACACCACTCACAACTCATACACCAACCAACTCAACACTCAAATCATCCACCACACACATCCACATCACGCACACACCACACACACACAACACCACAACACACTCACGCACACACACTCAACCACACGCACTTCACACAACACACACACACATTCACATCACACATTACACACACAACACAGTATCACATCACACACACAGACCACACTCACTACACACACTTTACACCATCACACACACTCACACCACCACACACACACAACAACAAACTCTCACACATACACACCACCACACACACCACACACCACACACTTCCACACTCACACCACACACACACACCACACACCACACACCCACACACACGCACACACACTCCACACACACACACACACCACACCACACTCACACCAACACCACACACAAACAACACCACACTCACAACCCCTCACACTCGCACACACGCACACGCATCACACACACACACACACACACACAACACACGCACACACTCACACAACACAACACACACCACCACAACACACACACACACACACACACACCACACCCTCCAACCACTTGACACAATACACTAGGACCAAACACGTACCACCCTGCCTATACCACCTCACCTTAGCACCCCCTCCCCCAACCCACCTACCCACGCCATTCAACCTCCCTCCCTCCAATATCCATCTCCCCCTCCTCCCCATTATCCAATCCATCCCTCTCTCCCCCAAAACCAATCTAACTCCCTCCCCCAAACTGTCTTTACCCCTCCAATTAACTTCCTCGTGCCCCTCCCCCATAAACCTTCCTCCCCTCCCCCATACCCTCCATCCCTCTCCTAACCATCTATTCCCCTCCCCTAACCAGATGAGGACAGGGGTTCCAGGACGAATCTGAGAGGGAGAATGGGAGATAGAGCTCAAAAATGGAGGAAGACGGGGGAAGAGACTAGGATGAGCTGGAAAGGATGATGGAAGAGGAGGTTAGCAGCCGAATGAGAAGGTGGGAAGCAACAGGCCACAGAAGCAGGAAAATCAAGATAGAGAGATTAGAAGAGGGAGCTGAGACATCTGAAACAGCACAGAGACAAAAGATATTTACAGAGTAGCATGGCAATGGCTTACATTCTCGAACACAGACAACAGGTCGAAGGTAGCATGGAAACTAAACTGTATGCTGAGGTCCTGTCAAACCCACATGGGGCCAAAACAAAGACAGGGAGCACTCTAGGACAGGAAAGAGTGGTTGGAAGGACATCAATGGAACTAGGACATGTGCAAGGGACCTTACCAGATACCTGTGGGGGCCAGGAGAGGTGTGCAGGAGGGATAAACCAAGAAGGCATAGGGGCCATAACGAGGGAAGGGACTGAAGGAAGGAACACTCCACGGGAAGGAACTAAAAAACATCAGAGGATGCAATGGGAGTCACAGGGGGGGCGGGGGAAAAGGGAGAGATCCCGTGTTTGTTATGGGCTAGAACGAAGCTTAAAGGGGAAAACTATGGATGAAAGAAAGCAGGAGGAGAAAATAAGCGATTGAAGATATCTTGAAAGGTGATAGCGAGGGGGACATGACCAGGTTGGGCAAATTTCGGAGAATTGGGTGGTTCAATGAAAAGGATTCGGCCTCTCCAAAGTAATGTTCAGGCAGAATCAACCCGAACATGATCCGGCAGGAGAAAAGCACGGCTGAGAGGCAAGCAGGAGTTCCAGAGTGTGGTACCTCGACCGAGACAGAACAAGGACAGAAAGGAAGACATGAAAGAGAGAGTTCAAAAACGAATAGGAGAAATGGGATGAAAATGAAAAGGAGAGCAGAATAACACAGGGATCAAATGGAAGGACAAGCGCACCCCCCCAGTAACACCTGCAGAAGGACTCAGCCACGACACCCCCAAGGCAACTGAATAATCCAACCATCCCACACACACCGATCCCTCTGTTTCCACCCCGCACCGTCTAACAGTTACAGTATTAGACAGAAGTTGAAGGGTTTGGTACTCAAATGCAGATGGATTTAACGAATAAACATGAGGAATGGCAAGAAAGAATCAATGAGAAGTCCCCAGACATCAAGCAGTTACAGAAACAAAACTCATGAGACAATAACCGATGCAAACTTCCACCTGGATAACCAGATCATGAGAAAGATAGAAGGGGCTAGGGGGGGAGGTGGGGTTGCTCTGCTCGTAAAAATACAGATGGAATTTCGAGATATGGAAGGAATAGATGAGCGGAGACGAGATACATTGCTGGTACACTTCAGTCGGGGAACACAAAGTGATCATGGCAGTGTTGTATAATCCACACTGAACTGCAGGAGGCCAAGAGAGGTATATTGAAGTGAGCAACAGAGCAATGGTGGACACACTTGTGAGGTGGCAGAAGAGCTCACTCCAGCGAGCAAAGTTGTGGTTATGGGGGATTTCAACACAGGGGATTGACTCGGGAGAACTTGGAGCACATGGGGGTCCCGAAATAGAGAGCCAGGATGTGGACCGTGGTGCTGGAAAAACCTCATGCACCAACATGTTAAGGACACTACCAGAGTGAGAGGGGAGGATGAACAGGCAAGAGTGGACTTTGTGTTCAACCCTGGGCAGCTCAGACAGTGAGGACATCAGTATGAGAGTCCCCTAGGAGCTAGCGACACGTGGTTCTGTGCTTTGATACATAGTAGAGCTGCAAAGTGGAGAGAATATACAGGGAGTAGAACTGGGAACAACCTGACTATAACAAGAGGGGGACCTACATAGGGTTGAAGAAACTTCCTGCGGGAGGTTCAAGTGGGACAGAGAACTGTCAGGAAAGCCAGTAATGAAATGATGGAATATGTAGCAACAAAATGGAAGGAGGCAGTGGAAAGGTTCATTCCCAAGGGCAACAGTAAAACGGGAAGGACCAGAACAAAGCCCCTGGTTCACCCGACGGTGGTAAGGAGGCAAAAATAAAAGTGCAATAGAAGAATGGAAAAAAGTTCAGACAGGCAGAGAAACACACGAAAATAGCGGAGATCAGTCGCAGAGCAGGAATGAGTACGCCAACAGGTAGAGGGTGGGCCCAGCGACAGATGAAATGACATAGCATCGAGAATCAAGTATGACCCGAACTGTTGTATAGCCAACATCAGGAGGAAGACAACAGTCAAAGACCAGGTGATAGATTAAGGACTGAAGGTGGAGAACTCACAAGAAATGATCAGGAGGTATGTGAGGAGCTGTGGAACAGGAGATTTATGGATGTTTTACAGTAGAGACAGGAGGGCTGTGGGAAAGACAGAACAGAAGGGAACATCAAGAGGGATATACCAAACAAGTGTTGGATGGGATACGAACAACTGAGAGGGAGGTGAAGAAGCTCTTAAGTGACCTTGGACACCTCAAAGGCGCTGGGACCGGACAACATCTCCACCATGGGTCCTTAGAGAAGGAGCAGAGATGCTGTGTGTGCCTGTAACCCAATCTTCAAAACACATTCCTTGAAATCCCACGGGCAACTGCCTGAGAAATGGAAGGACAGCTATTGTAGTCCCCTATTTAGAAATAGGAAACAGAAAACGAGGCACTAAATACAGACCTGTGTCTTGACGGTATCGTGTGCAAGTCATGGGGAAGATTATCAGGAGGAGAGTGGTCGAACACCTGGAAGGAAAAAGATTATAAATGATAAACCAGCAGGGGGTTCATGGGAAGGCAATCTTGTATTCACAAACCTCCTGGAGTTTTATTGACAAGGTACAGAAGTAAGGGGACACGAGAGTGGATGGGTTGGGTAGATTGCGTTTTCCTAGACTGCAGGAAAGGCCGTTGACACAGTTCCCCAGCAAGGATTAGTGCTGAAGCTGGGGATCAGGACACACTTAAAAGGAAAGGGCACTGCAATGGATAAGGGAAATACCTGACGGAGGCAAGCAACCGAGTCATGGTACGTGAAGATGTATCACAGTGGCGCTGTTATGAGCGGGTCCCACAGGGGTCAGTTCTTAGGACCATGTATTTGTGATATATGTGAACGACAATGATGGAAGGAATAGACTCTGACAGTGTCCCTGTTCGCAGATGATGAAGTTGATGAGAAGATTAAACGGACGAGGATGAGGCAGGGATGCAAAGAGACCCCTGAGAGGTGGGACCTTGTGGTCCAGTAACTGTTCTCGAAAAATTCAATCCAGCCATGCAAAAGTCATGAAGAATTGGGGAGGGGCAAGAAGACGCAGACAGAGTATAGGCTAGGTGACATAGACTACAGGGAGAAAGACCATGGGGTGACTTAACACCGAGCAACATCACCGGAGGCATCACATCACAAATAACCGCGGCAGCATACGGGCGCCTGGCAAAACCTGAGTATAGCGTCCGATACTTAATAAGGAATCGTTCAAGACACTGTTCACTGTGGTATGTTAGGCCCTACTGGAGTATGCGCACCGTCTGGAACCCACAACTGGTCAAGCACGTCAATAAGTTAGAGAAAGTAACAAAGGTTTGCAACAAGGCTAGTCCCAGAGCTCAAGGAATGTCGTACGAGAAGGTTGAAGGGAAATCGGACTGGACGACACTGGAGGACAGAAAGGGTCAGGGGAGACATGATAACGACATACAAGATACTGCGGGGAATAGGCAAGGTGGACAGAGATAGGATGTTCAGAGAGGGGGACACAGGGACAAGGGGTCACAACTGGTAGCTGAAGACTCAAAACGAGTCACAGGGACGTAGAAGTTTTCTTCTGTCATAGAGTTTTCAGCAAGTGGAATAGCCTAGCAAGTGATGTGTGGAGGGCAGGAACCATATACATGTTTTATGAAGAGGTTGACAAACGCAGAGAAGCAGAGAGGAGAGATGATCAGTAGCGTTCAGGTCCCCAAGAGGCGGGGCCATGGAGCGGAGTATCGTCCCCTGCAACCACAATGAGGTGAGTACAATTAGGTGAGTACCACACACTCACACGCACGCACACACACACATACACGCACACGCACCACACACACATCACACCACACACACACACACCACACTCACACCCACACACACACACATCCACTTTTCACTCCAAGCACATGCCCCTACGTTCTGACACGTAATAAACCCACACATAATTCGACACATAATTACACTCACTCACACACACACACGACACACACACACACACACTTATTCACACACACATACACACACACACTCACACCACACACACACACACACAACACACACTCACACACACCACACTCATACATGGAGGAGGCAGGATCCATACTTAGCTTTATGCAGGGTTATGATAAAAGCTCACGGCTCAGGGAGAGTGACCCTAGTAGCGATCAGTGAAGAGGCGGGGCCAGGAGCTCGGGACTCGACCCCCGCAAACTCTCAACTAGGTGAGTACCACACACACACACTACTCACACACACACACACACACACACACACGGTAAGTGGACGTTGCTGGTCAAGCCCAGGAGGTTGGGGTCAGGGCACAAGAAGGTGGGGGCAAGCAAAGGGTCCACTGAGATACATTACAACGCACAAGCCACCTACCTGGCATGTACATATATAAACCCACACTTAATCCACACATAATCCACACTACACACACCACATACACACACACACACATCACACACTCACACAACACATACACATTATCCAGACTCATCCATACATCTCCCCCCTCACACCAACATCTCATACTTCCCTGATCCTCCACTCCCTCGATCGCCCTCCCGTCCCCCGTTCCGCCTAAACGTCTCCCACCCCTCCCCACTCCGTCCCACAATAGCCACAGTTCCTCCACGACTTACCCCCCACACTCTGACCATACACATACTACTAACATTACAGAACTACTGGTTTCCCACTCTGAGGCACTAATTTTAGGATAAAACCAAAAATGGGTTGCCAGGAGCAACAGAGAAATAAAACAAGGGACCAGGAGGAGGAAAACTGCAAAGGAAGATGGGGCTGCAGGTCATAAAATAGGGATCATGAATGCGAAAAGAAACTAGAAGAAAACTTAGCATGAGAATGGAAGAGTGGATAGATATGGAAGGCGGGGAAGTGGGAGGTTGCATGTAAAAGCAGCAGAAGCTAGGATATAGAGTTTAGAAGGGGAAATTAAAAAAATCTGAAACAGCCTAAAGAACAAAAGAACATTTGGGATTGACAACAGAGACTGCTACCTCAGCCAAAATAAGGGGACTGTAGGGAAAAAAGGGGATAACTGCATGGAGAATTTTCTATCAGAGGAGACTGTACCCAAATGAAAGAGCTAAGCTTTATGTGGGGGCCCCTAACAAACAACAACAGAGCCCAAGGAAACCCGAGAAGGGAAAATGACAGTCCACTGAGCCCAGGTACATTAGCCGGGTGAAACTGATGAAAGGAAGCTGCAGTGGGGGAAAACCCAAATTAAATGAGGGGATACACAGGGATATGCAGTGGGAGAATGAAAGGGTGAGCTCAGTCTTTGTGTATGGGCTCCAAAGGGAAGTCGAAGGGGAAACATATGAAGCAAAAAAAAACAAGGGGGAAAAAAAGCAATTAAAAGCATCATGAAAGCAATAGGAGAAGACGATATGACCCAGCTGGAAAATTTTGGAGAATAAAGGGGTTTGTAAAAAAAAAACCCCGGCCAGTGAGAGTGACCTTCAAGGCAGAAGCGACTCGGACCAGGATCCTGCAGGAGAAAGCACGATAAGGGACATGACGGCATACAGGAAGGTGTATCTCGGACGCGACAGAAACAAGAAGAAAGGAAGAAAAACTGAGAGATGGTACAAAGGCAAAAGGAGGAAAGAGAGGGGATGGAAAAGACAGACAGGAGACCCCAGACCCAGGAAGAAGATCAAATACACCCTCCCTCACAACTTCCTATAGAAGCCCCCCCAAACCCAGGTCAACCCAGTGCAACCAACACTCTAAATCAAAAACACCCATGCCACATCCAATGCCCCCACCCATACATTACAAACTCCACCCCCACAGCAACAACCCATAGTTCCTTACCAGGTCTCCCATTTCCACAAACCCAATATACCGCCAGACCACAGTCTTAGAAAAGAAGTTGGAAGGTGTGGTATACAAATGCAGATGGAATAACAAACAAGTATGAGGAGTGGCACAAAAGAATCAAAGAGACATCCCCAGACATAATAGCACTCACCAGAAAACAAAACTCACCAGAATAATAACAGATTCAATCTTTCCATTCGGATATCAAATCCTCAGGAAAGACAGAGGGAGGAGAGGGGGAGGAGGAGTTGCACTGCTCATTAAAAACCAGTGGGGTTTTGGAAAATGGAAGGAATGGATGGCATGGGCGAAGTGACTACTTAGTAGGAACAATCCGTCTGAGGGAACAAAAGGTGATAATTGCAGTAATGTACAACCCACCACAGAATGCAGGAGGCCAAGAGAAGATACGATGAGAGCAACAGAGCAATGATCGACACACTAGCGAGGTGGCCAGGAGAGCACACATGGGGGGATCAAGTTACTAGTTATGGGTGATTTCAATCACAAGGAGATTGACTGGGAAAACCTGGAGCCCCATGGGGGGTCCCGAAACATGGAGAGCCAAGATGATGGATGTGGTATGGAGACCTCATGCATCAACATGTTAGAGACACTACCAGAGAGGAGGAGAGATGAACCGCCCAAAGGTTTGGAAACCCTTTTATTCACCAAAGAGTAGTTTTGGACATTCGAGGGTATCATGTATGAAAGGCCCCAGGGAGCCAGTGATCATGTGGTTCTGTGCTTCGACTACATTTGTTGAGCTCCAAGTGGAGAGAGTAGCAGGAATAGGCTGGGAAAAAACCCAAATACAAAAGGGGGGGAAACTATCAGGCATGAGGAAATTCCTTCAAGACATTCAGTGGGAGACGGAAAATGACAGGAAAACCAGTACAAGAAATGATGGGATATGTAGCAACAAAATGCAAGGAGGCAGAGGGGAGGTTTGTTCCCAAGGGAAACAGAAATAATGGGAAGAACAGAACGAGTCCTTGGTTCACCCAAAGGGGTAGGGAGGCTAAAACAATTTTGTACTAGTGAATGGAGAAGGTACAGAAGACAGAAAAACTCAGGAAAATAAAGAAATCAGCCGAAGAGCCAGAACGAATATGCACAGATAAGATGGGAGGCTCAGAGACAATATGAAAATGACATTGCATCAAAAGTAAAGACTGACCCGAAGCTGTTGTACAGCCACATCAGGAGGAAAACAACAGTCAAGGACCAGGTAATCAGACTGAGGAAGGGTGATGGGGAATTACAAGAAACGACCGAGAGGTATGTCAGGAGCTCAACACAAGATTTAAAGAGGTATTTACAGTGGGAAACCCGTAGGACTCCAAGAAATCAGAACAGGGGGGCACACCAGCAAGTGCTGGATGAGGACATATAACCAAGGAGGAGGTGAAGAAGTGCTATGCGAACTTTACACCTCAAGGCGGTGGGACCAGACAACATCTCTCCATGGGTCCTTAAAGAGGGAGCAGGGGATATTGTGTGGAGCATTAACAAAGATCTTAAACACATCATTTGAAACTGGGCAACTCCCTGAGGTATGGAAAATGGCAAATGTAGTTCCAATTTTAAAAAGGGAGCAGACATGAGGCACTAAACTACAGATCTGTATCACTAACGTGTATTTGTATGCAAGGTCATGGAGAAAATCATCAGGAGGAGAGTGGTGGAGCACCTGGAAAGAAACAAGTGATTAATTGAAACCAGCACGGTTTCAGGGAAGGAAATCCTGTGTCACAAACTACTTTGAGTTTTATGACAAGGTGACAGAAGTAAGACAAGAGAGAGAGGGGTGGATCGACTGCGTATTTTTGGACTGAAGAAGGCCTTCGACACAGTTCTCACAAGAGGTTACTGCAAAGCTAGAGGAAGGCACACATAACAGGAAAGGCACTGCAATGGATCAGAGAATATCTGACAGGGAGGCAACAACGAGTCATGGTACGCGACGAGGTGTCAGAGTGGGCGCCTGTGACAAGCGGGGTTCCACAGGGGTCAGTCCTAGGACCTGTGCTGTTCTTGGTATACGTGAACGACATAACGGAAGGGATAGACTCAGAAGTGTCCTTGTTTGCAGATGATGTGAAGCTAATGAGAAGAATCAAATCGGACGAGGATCAGGCAGGACTAGAAAGAGACCTGGAGCTCAACACAAGATTTAAAGAGGTATTTACAGTGGAAACCAGTAGGACTCCAAGAAATCAGAACAGGGGGGCACACCAGCAAGTGCTGGATGAGGTACATATAACCAAGGAGGAAGTGAAGAAGCTGCTATGCGAACTTTACACCTCAAAGGCGGTGGGACCAGACAACATCTTTCCATGGGTCCTTAAAGAGGGAGCAGAGATATTGTGTGAGCCATTAACAAAGATCTTCAACACATCATTTGAAACTGGGCAACTCCCTGAGGTATGGAAAATGGCAAATGTAGTCCCAATTTTTAAAAAGGGAGACAGACATGAGGCACTAAACTACAGATCTGTATCACTAACGTGTATAGTATGCAAGGTCATGGAGAAGATCATCAGGAAGGAGAGTGGTGGAGCACCTGGAAAGAAACAAGTGTATAATTGACAACCAGCACGGTTTCAGGGAAGGAAAATCTGTGTCACAAACCTACTAGAGTTTTATGACAAGGTGACAGAAGTAAGACAAGAGAGAGAGGGTGGATCGACTGCGTATTTTTGGACTGCAAGAAGGCCTTCGACACAGTCCCTCACAAGAGGTTACTGCAAAAGCTAGAGGACCAGGCACACATAACAGGAAAGGCACTGCAATGGATCAGAGAATATCTGACAGGGAGGCAACAACGAGTCATGGTACGCGACGAGGTGTCAGAGTGGGCTCCTGTGACAAGCGGGGTTCCACAGGGGTCAGTCCTAGGACCTGTGCTGTTCTTGGTATACGTGAACGACATAACGGAAGGGATAGACTCAGAAGTGTCCTTGTTTGCAGATGATGTGAAGTTAATGAGAAGAATCAAATCGGACGAGGATCAGGCAGGACTAGAAAGAGACCTGGACAGGCTACAAGCCTGGTCCAGCAACTGGCTCCTTGAATTTAACCTGCCAAATGCAAAGTCATGAAGATTGGGGAAGGGCAAAGAAGACCGCACACACAATATAGTTTAGATGGCCAAAGATTTGCAAACCTCACTCAAGGAAAAAGATCTGGGGGTGAGTATAACACCGAACATATCTCTTGAGGCGCACATCAATCAGATAACTGCTGCAGCATACGGGCGCCTGGGCAAACCTACGGATAGCGTTCCGATACCTCAGTAAGGATTCGTTTAAGACTCTGTATACCATCTACGTCAGGCCCATACTGGAGTATGCAGCACCAGTTTGGAATCCAACCTAGTCAAGCACGTCAAGAAATTAGAGAAAGTGCAAAGGTTTGCAACAAGACTAGTCCCAGAGCTACGGGGATTGTCCTATGAAGAAAGGTTGAGGGAAATCGGCCTGACGACATGGAGGCCAGGAGGGTCAGGGGAGACATTGATAACGACATATAAAATACTGCGCGGAATAGACGAGGTGGACAAAGACGGGATGTTCCAGAGATGGGACACAGACACAAGAGGTCACAATTGGAAGTTGAAGACTCAGATGAATCAAAGGGATGTTAGGAAGTATTTCTTCAGTCATAGAGTAGTCAGGCCATGGAATAGCCTAGAAGGTGATGTGGTAGAGGCAGGAGCCATACATAGTTTTAAGGCGAGGTATGATAGAGCTCATGGGGCAGGGAGAGAGAGGACCTAGTAGCAATCAGCGAAGAGGCGGGGCCAGGAGCTGTGAATCGACCCCTGCAACCACAAATAGGTGAGTACAAATAGGTGAGTACACACACACACACATACACACACATCTTCTTGGACTGCAAGAAGGCTTTTGACACAGTTCCCCACAAGAGATTAGTGCAGAAGCTAGAGGATCAGGTGCGTATAACAGGAAGGGCACTGCAATGGATCAGAGAATATCTGACATGGAGGCAACAACGAGTCATGGTACGTGATGAGGAATCACAGTGGGCGCCTATGACGAGCGGGGTCCCACAGGGGTTGGTTCTAGGACCAGTGCTATTTATGGTATATGTGAATGACATGATGGAAGGGTTAGACTCAGAAGTGTCCCTGTTCGCAGATGATGTGAAGTTAATGAGGAGAATTAAATCAGATGAGGACCAGGCAGGACTTCAAAGAGACCTGGACAGACTGGACACCTGGTCCAGCAAACTGGCTTCTCGAATTTAACCCCGCCAAATGCAAAGTCTTGAAGATCGGGGAAGTGCACAGAAGACCGCAGACAGAGTATAGGCTAGGTGGCCAAAGACTGCAAACCTCACTCAAGGAGAAAGATCTTGGGATGAGCATAACACCGAGCATGTCTCCGGAGGCACACATCAACCAGATAACTGCTGCAGCATATAGGCGCCTGGCAAACCTGAGAACAGCGTTCCGATACCTTAGTAAGGAATAGTTCAAGACACTGTACAACGTGTACGTCAGGCCCATACTGGAGTATGCAGCACCTGTCTGGAACCCGCACTTGATCAAGCACATCAAGAAATTAGAGAAAATGCAAAGGTTTGCGACAAGGTAAGTTCCAGAGCTAAGGGGAATGTCCTATGAAGAAAGATTAAGGGAAATCGGCCTGACGACACTGGAGGACAGGATGGTCAGGGGAGACATGATAACAACATATAAAATACTGCGCGGAATAGACAAGGTGGACAAAGACAGGATGTTCCAGAGATGGGACACAGAAACAAGAGGTCACAATTGGAAGTTGAAGAGTCAAATGAGTCAAAGGGATGTTAGGAAGTATTTCTTCAGTCACAGAGTTGTCAGGCCGTGGAATAGCCTAGAAAGAGATGTAGTGGAGGCGGGAACCATACATAGTTTTAAGACGAGGTTTGATAAAGCTCATGGAGCAGGGAGAGAGAGGACCCAGTAGCAACCAGTGAAGAGGCGGGGCCAGGAGCTAAGACTCGACCCCTGACACCACAAATAAGTGAGTACAAATAGGTGAGTACACACACACACACACACACACACATAGGAGGGACATTATAACATAAAATACTGAAAAGAATTGTAACTGACAAGGTGGACAGAACAGTGTTTCCAGAGATGGACACAGCAAACAAGGTGTCATAACTGGGAAAGTTGAAGACTTAGATGAGTCACAGCACAGGGATTTACGCGGAGTATTACTTCACTCATTTAAGTTGTCCAGGAAGTGGATTGTTCTGGAGAGTGATTTGTAGTGAACGCAGGAGCCATACAAAGCTTTAAGAAGAGATACGAATTAAAGCTCATGTATCAGGGAGGGAATGGACCAAGTATGACACAGCGGAGACAGGAGTTGTGAATCGACCCCCTCTACCACAATAGGTGAGTACACACATACATACATACACACAACCCATACCACGGGCGGGGATAGACCCGCCGATCAAGGTCTCAAAATCCAGACCGGTCGCGTTAGCCACGAGACTCTTCTGATCGCGGGTTCTATCCCCCGTGGTATGGTTTGGTTTGCAATCGAGGTCATTACGATTTCGGGAGTCATACACACAAACACATAAACTCAGAAAGGAGACAGAGATGTATTAAACTACCGACCATTGTCACTTACATGTAAAGAATGTATAGTCTTGATAAGAATATCAGAATACTGCTATAACAACCTAAGAAAGATGTCTCGTACATTACAACCATCAAGGTTTCAGGAAATGAAAATCCGTTTCACAAACCTACCCGGGGCTCACGACTAGGTAACATAATAAGACAGGAGAGAGAGGGATTCATAAATTGCAGGTATAGGCAGGAATTGCACTACAAATGGATCCAGGGAATACCTAAGGAAGGAAACAATGAGTGATGTGCGTGAATGAGTTGGCCGTAGTTGGGGTACATGTGTCGAGGGTATTCAAATCAAGGGTTCATCTTACGGCCCGATGCTAATTTAGTGGTCCAACTTGTAATGCAGTTTTGGCTGCAACTTTCACACACTCTGCCCTGCCAGCAATCTGCATAAACACAATCTCAGCAAAACTTAATGTATTTTCTTTGGCTTGATTAAGTTTGTTAGGTTTTAGTTATGAGTACAGTTAGGCTAAGTATAGTATTGCTTAAGTCCCCTGGTTAGGCTATGTATATTAAACGTATATTTCGTTATAAGATCCCTAAAATAGCGCTTACGTCAGGCAGTGTGTAACTGAAGCAATGAATCGGGGTTTATCACGCGCAGGGGGGGGGGGGGGGGGGGGGGGGGGGGGGGGGGGGGGGGGGGGAGGGGGGGGGGGTCGATAAGTAACGTAGAGGACCGGATGACTCTGGAGTGACCTGATAACCTGAGCAGGAAACTGTTGTTGTTAGTAACAGGAACTAGTTTCAGTCGCGTTAAAAGTGAGTTACAATATTTATAATTATTAAATGCTCGAGATCCCCACCTAACTCTTACACCTGAGTTTATTAAATATCAGTTATTAAATTAAAGTTATTACGTATTATCACTGCCTGATGATATTTAATAACTAAAAAATATTTTAAAGTCTGTTAGGTGCTTATCTAGGTTAGATAAATACCTGAGTGAAAGAAGTTGCACTTGAGTGAGACTTACACTTGAGTTAACACAGTTATCAAAATTTATTCCTTGGGTAACATTGTTAATGGGTCGGACGAATATTTTTGTTAGTGGGTTTGATAAGAACATACCAAGTATGGGCCAGTAGGTCTGCTGCAGTGTTCCTCCTTATGTGTTTGTGTGTGTCGTTAAGGCTGCAGGTAACGAAAACACTGTAATTCAGAATCACTACCCAACTACTGCGGCATGTTTCTACACCCTCCAATCTTTTCCAATATTGTCCTCATCGCCTCCGAGCCGTGTGGACGAGCTGCGCAGACGCTCCTGTTTGAGTTTGTTTTGCGCAGTTTACCTGATTGAGCTGCCCTAGCGTGGTTGTGGAAAACTTTATTTTCTCCAACAGGCGCCTGAATAGCAAAAGAAGAATCAACACTGTCGCATTGAGAATGATCCGTGTTGGCCTGCACAGGATCCAACATGGATTTATATATTTTACAGCGATCCATTCCGCGATACCTATTTATAGCAAATAGAATAGTGTGTCGCATTAAATGGAATGACAAGCAACTTCGTTAAAATGACGCAGCAGCACAAGTCTACGATGCAGTGGCCGACAAGTAATCAAGAGACCATCATACCGTTAATATTACTAGCTGTGTCGGTGAGACTCCATGATGTATCTCGACATTACACCTGGGTGAAAATCAGAATGGCCTTTGAGCGCGACTGATTTTGATATTACCATGAACTGCGTACTTATGGGACCGGTTCACTTACCACAGGCAGGGAGATGGCAACTGTGACCGTATTCAGGTGCGCTGAAGGGCGCGTATACAGTTAAAATGACTCTTTCGACACCCTAATCCTTCATATATTGTGTTGAAAGAATTAAGGACTCAAGTCTAAATGTAACGTATGCGGGGCAACAACGTCGTGTCGGCTATGTGGTCCATATGACCACATCGCGGCGCGGTGTGGGAAAGCGAGTGGGTACCCTGCACAACAGCAACGCAACAGAAGCAACAGCAGCCAGTGGACGAGGTTGGCGATGAGCGAGAACATCCTCTTGCTACAGCCGCCCCAACAACGGTGTAATGAGTGAGGAGGGTGGACAAAGAAAAGGAGATCGAATCGCCAATTGTAACTCTTCAAGGAGAATCTTCAGTCATTGGACAATACATAAGGTTTTTGAAGAGAGACTACCAATATGGGGTGAAGAAGTGGCGGCTGTCTTTGGTAAAGGCGTTGGATTGATTGTTTAGAAGAATCGGTCCTAGATTCAGGTGGAAGACCCCAGGCTTAGTTCTGGGAAGGGGCTGTGAATGCATGGTATGGAAGAAGATGACTGTTTGTCGACGAGAGAGTCTAAAGATTGAAGGTGCAAGCAGTAAGGTGGAGGTGCATCAGACTGTGCTTCAGATGTCAAGAATGCAGTGGAGGGCGGGACAACGAAAGAGGACTGCAGTCATCACGGATTCTGAGATGTGGCTAACTCTCTGCCCACGCCCTGGGAAAAAATCTTGGTGGAGGGTACAGAAGAGAGGGAAAGGGTGAACCCAAGGATCAAGGGATTGCAAAGGTGATTCCCACCAAGGGGGGAGGGACCAGAGGTGTTTGCAAAACGAACTGGGGTAAAGTCAATGCCGTGACAAAAGGAAACCCATTGGTTGAATATACAAGTGTTTTACTAAAAAATTATTAACGGGTTGAGAGCTGAGAGGAAGCTTAGTGGGTTTAATGAGTATTTGGTGCGACTTGTTGTGGATTGTGGTATCTACAGGAACAATAACTTTAGCCTGGTTATGAGTTGGTTATGATGGTTATAATGTGTACATGAACATGCGACACGTTTGAAAGGTGGGGCCTGCCATTTTGTAAAAGGAAACTAGCCGTTTATAGTAAGGCGTAAGTGAAGGGGGGGAGGGGAGGGTAATTAGAGTGGATGGAACTTTGGGTAGGTTCCCATTAAGTTTAGTATGTTTATATGGTCCGGCTGAGGGTGACGTGAGTATTAAAACTAAATTTGTTCGGTACGTGTCTGGTCTATTTTTTTACGTGGTTACCGAATGTTGCAATAAATAGGGCGGAGATTGGAATTGCGTGATACGTCGTAAAGATGTGGGACCCAAGGTGCGGGGTGTTGTTTGGGTGATATTGGGGGATATATTGACCGGGTGGGGTTAAAAGGATGTGTGTGGGGGGGAGGGATGGTAAGAGCATACTTCATTAAACGAGGGTTATGCGGCGAGTTGGACCGAATGTACGTGCCTTTGCGGTTACGTGCGGAGGTGGATGTGATAGAATGTGGTTTTTTTTCTGGATCATAGAGGAGTCTTAATAGATTAGTGTGATATTGAGGGTGTGCCACGGAGGGTCCCATCATTTTGGAAATTGAATGGTAAAAGTTTATTAAAGGAAGATGAGATAGTCTTTGTCTTTTGGACATATTGATGGGATCGTTTAGTGGAAGAAGCACCAGGGATGTTTGCCATGGTTAAAAATGGTGGGAAACAATGCTGAAAAACGTATAAATGGGGGGAGGGGGGGGGGGGGGGAAGTTTGTATATTTAACGAGGGAAGAGGAAATATAAATCAGTTACAATACGGTTTTCAAAAATTATTTAGAGGCATTGCGCGACTGTTATGCACAAATAAATGCTAAATTAACCTGTTATTGACAAATTGAAGTTTGAAGGAAAATATCCGGAATTTTACAAAAGGAGAGGTTTGATGGGGAAGGCTTAATGGCGGGATTGGGAGGTTTTGTGGGGAGATCGGCCGTCCGGCGTGTGGTGTTGCGGAGTCAACACACACGACGCAAGCAATGGAGTTAATGGGTTGAATGTTCAGTATGGGTATGCAAGGGTATAAAGTGTACCAGTGTTGACGACTGAGGTATGAGTGGGTATATTGAATCCTTGGGTTTTTTTAAGTTGAAAACGCATTGTGTGGGAATAAGTGAATACATTACAGTCAATTGGGAAGTTTGTGCAGTGTGGAGTTGACAGAGCTTGATCGATTCTGTTTTGGAAGGGCCGAAACGGAGTGCGAACATGGGAAGCTTTTATCCGGGGCGCAATTAGTAAGGCATCCAGAAATTTTTTTTATAATTTTATTTAAAAAACAAATACACTTTATATCATGTATGCAATACATACGTACATAACCAAAGACATGGGTTAACCATTAAATACCAAAAAACAAAACAAATCCACGTTTTCCCTATCCCACTCTAAACTTATACATAGAAACACACTTCCACTTTATATGTTTGATACCCCCAAAAAAAATGCCGAACATAAATGTAAACTACACTAAGGACAAACCACAACCTGTACAATACAGGTTGGCTTTATTATTTCCATAAAATACAAACGCAGTAATCTTATAAACAAAAGGCTATATAATCAAAAAGAATGTCACACTTATTTACATTGTACATGGAAATTATATACAAAGACATGCTCATATAATCCAGTTCATTGCCCACGAGTCATTTACTACAACAAATACAAGAAGTATAAGAGTTTAATAAAAGAAGAACTATACTGGATATTAACAAAATCCTCATCACACAATCCCATAACTTAAAAATAACCACTAAAGCTGAAGACCATATTACCACCAGTTACACATCCAACAACATGTCCTACGAAAACAGCTCCTCTTACAATAATAAATACAGCCAGTGCAGACAAAAATATTTACATCACCGTTCTAAGAAATACCTTAAGTATCCCTAGACAATAAGGGTTATACCCTTACCTCATAAACCTAATGAGTATTTTGTAACACAGGAAGTTGGTGATGCATGAACAAAACAAAGACACAAAAAAATAAAAGTACATAGGAAAACAGATATGGACATAACTTGGCTATACACACCTGCAAAAGCGTAAGGGTAACACCCACAATATTTAATATCAATAATAATAAAGCATCAACCATAAACTTCAAACTGTCATTACCATTGTATTACATGGATTACTCGTAAAATATAAGAGAATAATTACATGCTGCCTCAGTTTAAAACTACTTAAGTAAATATTTAATATAATCAAGACTAGAATTATCATATTGAAACACACACCCTCTACAACTAACTAAATCCTAGCTTAAGATCAAACTTGGCACAATGACTGGACATAAAATCCTATCCCTATCTGAAACACAAATTAAAACATCCTAGACAGTATAAATTTCACTACAAAAAAGTGTGAAAAGTATTCCAATCCTCTTCTATATAGAGTACAGCTTTAAAGGAAGTACTTTTTTATTATATTATCAAAAGAAACGCTAAGCCACAAGGCTATAAGGAAAGTACTTGCAGCTACGTGTTTAAACTACAAAATATACAAGCATCATCCGATACTAACGTACCTTGACATACAGTGTTCCTTGTTTTTATTTTAATTTTTTTAACAAACATCTCATATCAATAAAGAGGCAGTAACTCTGGCAGTACTATTTTTGTACATGTTTAGTACTACGCCTGACAAAAACACCATAACAGCTGCGTAAGCCACCTGTCCTTGACAGTGAGTCAATAATTATCCCCAAAAACCAGGGTGGTATGGTAAATGTATGAACGTTCCCAGTGTAATTGACTGAAACCATGGTACTGAACGCAAATATAAATAACTCTCAGGAACATAACCAGTTCACGAATGTACGCTCTCACTAGCTCACGTCTCTCATCACCCTTCCACACTACTAGCACAACCTTACACCGCCCCCCTCACCATTAAAGGAGACCCGTCCCCTTTGCCCCGCCCCCCCCCTGTTCCCTGAGAAGTTTGGCTACAGTGAGATTACGATAACCTACCGAAAAACTTGATTCCCAGCTTCCCCCATATATTAATCTATTCCTACAAACCTTGTCCTAAAGAACTCTTGCTGCTAACGCTTTATCCCTCAACGGCCCCTGTAATCTGCCTCATACACCAAGAAACATTCAAATAATCTGCATAACAAACATCAAAGCCCTCCCCACTTCACTAGCAACCCCACTAACATCCATCGACAAAGATCCCTAAGAAAAGACCTCACTCCCCCCCCCCAACACCTAAAAACCCCCGCCATCCCAGACTCTCAACCACGCCCAAGATGAACAAAAATATTCCAAAATGAAAGGCAGTTTCCTCCTCCCACAGAATAAACATGTGCCTCTTCTCACCACCCCCATCATATGCAACATGTGCTTAGATGCAACCACACCCATGAGAAAACGTAATACCATCTCCCTAACCCTTGCGGTATCCTAAGCTTCCTGAACTCCCCCCATATACCCTCCAGTGGTATACATGGGGTATACTTGCGACCCCCTGCAATACAACCCTTCCCACAATACCACAACCCACCACAAGTGTTTACCTTCAAACTTTTAACCAGCCCCACTGTCAACATGAATCTAATTTTACATCTTCACACTTTTCTCAAATCCCTACCACACCACCAGTTTCTTCTAGCATCCCACATCACCCTATCCACCCTAACACCCCCTCTCCCCCCCCACCTCTTAGATACCTCTGCTTAATATATAATGCCATTACCCTAGGCCTAAGGCCACCAATCTAGTCCCCCCCCGTTTTCATTCACCTCCGTCATACACGATCCTTGGACAACCAGGCCCATCCAACCCCCCACAAAACCTCAACAACCCTCCTCTGTAAAATTCCTGTATACCTGCACCCTCAAAGGGAACACCTCCGCCACACCTCCCCGACCTTGCTTACACCACCGAAATAATTACCAACACCCTCTGCTGTAACGCCACTTCACTAGGCCCCTCAAACCTTTAACTTGCCTATAACCCTACCTCGTGACTGCTTCTGTTAATCCTCCTACATCATGCAATTGCTTCATATACAATATCCACTCACCTTAATCTATCACAAACCGTCCATCCCATACCTCCCCCCCAACTCCTCTCCCCCAACCACATGTTCCTACTTCTAATAACCTAGACTTTGCTAAATTAACTACCATTTCCTGAAAGCGTCCCAAAACTCCTTATCACCTCTCCCACCCTTTCTTAAAGCCTTCCCCACTCGTAAACTAACACAGTTGGTGTCCATCTACAAATAACCTACTATTCCCCCCATTCTTCCCCCAGACCTCCCTGCAATTCCTCCTCCACAGCCTCAAAAAAGGAATGTTTCACACATGCAAAGAGCAACTGCGACAGCGGGCAACCCTGCATTAATCCCAGTTCCATCAACACCCCCCCCCCAGCTTTCCATTAACCTTCACCCTCATGACAGCCCCCTCATATAGAGTGCCACCCACCCACTACCCCCCCCCCCTCCAAAACCCAATTTCTCCAAAGGCAGTCCCAGCGAGGGAGATAGTCCCTCTTGCAGGAGACGAGGGTCATGGGGAGCCTGAGGCCCAATCCATAGTGCCAGAGGTGAGCGGGCGCGCGCTCCGGGTCGCGGCTGGCAGAGAGCGTGCGCGTACGTAAATCTGGCGCGCGATTAAGCGATCGCATGGCTGTGCACACTGTCGCGTCGATGTGCTTCAGATATAGTGCGCGGGAGCCCGGTATCTACGCGCATACGATGTCGCGGAGTGCGCTCACTGTGGAAGTCTAGCGAGCCGCATGGAAAGTGTGTGCTCTAGTAGACACATCTGTCTAGACCGCAATAATCTACGGCAAAATTTTTTTTAGGAAGAGGGTAGTGTTATAGGTGGTAACGTCCTAATCATCTAGCATGTTGTTCTTGTTTGCTAAAGGAGGTCTGGGGGTGGTAGGATTTCGGGGTGTGTTTTTTTTTTTTTTTTTTTTGTTTTTTTTTTTATTATTTTTATTTTATAATTCAATTTGTAATCCGTAACACCAGTTAACGTACAACGTACGATAATCTCTACCAAACCCTCTCCTCACCCCCCCCTACTTTGTGCACCAAAAACAACAACCCCAGTTCTCTGTGTTTAGCGCCATTCTACCAACGTTTCATCAATAATTCAGAACCGGCCCACAAAGCACTTTCCCTGAGATCCTCCCAAAGTGCTTCTGTAAAAATCATTAGATAACCCATCTATTCCCGGTGCCTTCCCCTGACTCACCCATTCACCACCTCCCCCACCTCTGCCCCCGTACTGCCTCCCTCCAACAAATCCCGATCCCGTCCCTGCCCCATACCCTGCTGAAACCCCTATGCTCAAATTGTTCTAACCCAACCACCCCTCCCCTTCTCTTCCAATTCTCGTAAACTATAATCAGCATACCTACTGAATACAATCTGTGTCAGAGAGACCCTGTCCCTGCAACAATAAACCCCCCCCCTCGCCCTCCCTCCACGACAATATGTGCCACCGTATGTCCTTAACTTTCCTGTCCTTGAATTTTCGGATACATACCCGGTGCCAATCACCCTTTATACATCCTCCAATCCTGCACAGACCCTGAGTGCATCAAAACGTTCATTGATGCATCTCACTAAACGACTTCTAAGTTCCCCCATAACGACCTCCCACACCCTCCCTACCCCCCCCATAACAATCATTCAACTGGCCCTCTAAATAATTCTGGCAATCCAAACCTCCACGTGCCCGTTCCCTGCCCCTCTTCTTAAAAAATCCTGCAATCTGCACCTCATGCCCTGCAACTCCCACCAATCCTAGAAATCCACCACCTCATCCCTAGCTCCAGCAAACCCTTTCACCATTTTCTGAAAGACCAACCTTGATCTCTTCCTCCTGTAAAAGCCTCACATTTAAATTCCAATAACTCTGATATATTCTCGGATACCATCCACCCGAAGGTCAGCCAACACTGCACCTGGTGGTCAGATAAACCCACGTCTACTGTTCTAACCCTCTCCATCTATCCCCCTGCCTCACATAAATCCTATCCAAACCTGCCTCATAACTTCCCCTGGACATAGGTGTGCTCGACCTGATACCCCCCCCCAGCCTACCAGCATCTACGGACCCCGACATCACACGCCAATGCATCCCGTAAGACACCCAACACGCACCCCGCCCCCTAGGTATGAACGGTCTGCAAGCTAATCACACAATTCCAATCACCTCCAATTATCGCGATAGCAGGTAAACCCTGAGATAGTATAACAATACATCCGAACAAGTTCGTTTTTATCCTCACGTAACCAACGCGGGCATGAAAGAACTCTACCGACAAAACACACCCTATCTGTTCCCCCCACCACCCATCCACTATCCACCCCGAACAAAAACCCTCCCCCCTCGCCCCCCTCCCTCCCACCCCATGGTCTCGCAAAATGGACTGGTCTCCTTTACTAAAACACCACTCCTCCCTTAAAAGCATGCCAAGCTTACAAACAACTTATATCCTCTCAATCGCAACTCACAACCTGACTATGGTTATGCTCCGTAGGAAACCAAACATCCACTTCATACCTTTTGAGGAACCACTCCATACCATTCCTTTTTTACTTCAGCTTTAGGCAATTTGCATTTAACGTTACACAACCTGAATGGTCAAGGAAAAGCGCTACCTCTGGCCGCTGTGGCTGCTAACACTTCCCTTCAAGCTGCTCACACTTTCCTTATTACTCTTTTAAAGAAGACCCCCTACCCCCCCCTTGTCTCTCCCGCCCACGATTTTTCTGTAATCCCCCCCCTGTAGGGGAATTGCGAACCACCTCTGCCCATGCCTTCTTGCCTGTCTTTTGCCCAGGTTTTAAAACGATCATACTAATCCAGTCAACCCCGCTGGCCGCTTCCTAGACTGCCTCCCACACCATCTCTTCCTCAGAACATGCCTCCATGTGCACCTCTGCCACATACAAGCTGATATCCTTTCTAGTATTCCCTGCTACTTCCGTCTTCTCACCTGCTCAGCCTTGCAATTGCTGGCTTTCACTGGTCCGTCCATCCATGTCCTCTCCTACCAAAAGCCTCCTCCAAGAATTCCTGGAGGCAACTGAATCCAAGGACACCTCCGTTCGACTCCACAACTTCCTGCGCAGCCGACTGGCGCGCGAGGGTGGTGCTATGGAGTAGGAATACGAGTCCGGATCTCCACCGGGAAGGAGGGAGGGCAGCAGCTACGGCCATGCCTGGATACCAGCGGGGGGGTGTGCTGTTGGAGGGTGGGCTTCTAGGCCTGATGCTGGGTCGTGCTCTTCCTCCGATGACTGTGGGGGGGGGTGAGTTGTCTCCTGGAATAGTAGGTGATGCGCTCGATATGCGTCTGTAGGCACTCGCCTACACTATCCATGCGCACACGTCTTGCTAGGACCCGTGTGGGGGTTTTTTCGCTCTTGCTTAGCCGATAGTGAGGGCTGAGGACACATCATACCCGAGGCAATCTCTACGATCCACATTGCGGCCCTATATGGTCAATATAGAGAGTGGCCGTCACATATAGAACGGACACGACTTCTCCTCTGCCCGACATATGCGACACATATACCCGTCCATCTGGTGCCTGGTCAAATTAACATCTGCGAATGGGTTATAGAGCCTTTCGTTACGTAAAATGCACTTCTTGGATGTTTAGATAGCAACCCTTGCCGGGAGGCCCCGATATGGCGTCATTAGCCCAGCCATATACCCCTCCTCTAGCTTCATGAATGGACTCCATATTTTCCTCCTAAAACTTCCACTATATATACTTAGTTGGCTCAAAGGGTACATTTCCTCACTCTTTACCCACGGTAGTAAGATAGACACGTCATGCATGCATTACATCCATCGTCCGAGTTGAGGAGCACATCGGGCGATCCTGGTATTCCTCCACCACACTGCTGTAGTAGCTAGTCCTCTCAGGAAACTTCACAAAAACCTCTTTTCATCCCATAAGAGCCACACCATACAGTCTCCTCATTAGGGATTCCATATAAATCCCTATAATCGCAGGAAGAAGGACGTTCGTCGATCAGGGCTCAGAGAACCCTTCACAGCTCATGACAGCGACTAACGTATTCACATTTCTCATGCTCGGATGTACTCCCGCCATGTCTGACCAGAGAAAATGCCAGAAACCAGGTGAAGTCGGGGAGCTCTGCGCATGCGACCCGCACGGCCCATCAGCGATGCACGAACAATGTCACCAGGAAATTGATTGGTTGCTCCAGTGACTTTTACACATCTCCAAAATTGTAAGCGTTTTTAAAAGAAAAAATTTTTTGAAAATATTAGATGAGCAAATATCTCTCTACTAAGACGGGATACGGGTTTACGGGCACCAGCAGCGATGGCCTCGATTGTCGTTTTAGTGCCCTAAATGGGAGACATTAACAGTTAAAAAGCAACTAATCGTGCTATTACTCGTTCACATTGTGTGATGATTGTAGATTATCTCGAACTTTTTGCAAGAGCATTTTAGCTAACAGAATAAAAAAGGTCCTGGGTAAAAAAGTGAATCGATAAGGACAATATGGGTGCCGGGAAGGTCTATGTTAATGACGGCCATGGTTTTGGATTAGAATTTTAATTGAAGAAAGAGTAAAATTGGGAGTGGGGGGGGGTGTTGCTATAGATTTGGGAGGCGGCATATGAAAGTGTAGAAAGGGAAGCGTAATGGATGAATTATGAGATGGCAGGGGTTGAGAGTAAAATTATATCATGGGCCCAAAATAATGTATCAAGATGCATCCTTGCGTTTGCAGTAAATGGAAGGTTAGGAGAACAAATTCATATGAGCATGGTCCTACGTCAAGGTTGCCCCTTTCACAAATATTTTTTTGCATAGTTTTTACAAGGATCCCTTTATAGAGGAATTAGGGTCTTTAAATGCAGCAAATGGGGTTGGTGACGAAAGGGGTGGGGGTGCGGCATTGTTGGATATGTTGATGGACACAACGATTTTAGTAAGTGAACAGGGATTTGCCTCGGGTGAAAAGTTAGTAAATTTTTTTTTGAAAGGCATCTGGCATGTCAATTAATAAGGAAAGAAAACGAAGTATAATGATCTTGGTGATAGGTTAGATAGGAGGAATGTGAAGTAGGTTTGAAAAGGTGGAAAAAAGGTGGAACCAATTACTGATATGTGGATCGTTTCATGTAAGTGATATCAAGTTAGCACAACAAATAAATTCAGTGCGTAATGTGATGGTGAGTACTGAACGCCTTAGTGGTTTACGAGCTGCACACTTAACTTTGCATCAAAGAGTAATTACAACGAATGTTCTATTCAATAGTAAACATTTGGATGTATCAGTCAATATATCCGATACTTCGTCGTGAGATACAAAGGTTACAAAAGCGCGCGAGTTTTTAGATTCAATTTGGGGTACTGAAGCGAATGGTTAGGTAGAAGCGGTTTGTCACACTCCCGGTTTCGGCCGAGGAGGTATGGGTCTTATAGCTGTTGAAAAGAGGATTCTGAGTGTGTATTTTGAAACGTAGTTATAACGGGAGGGGGGGCGATGGAAGCGGACTTCATAAGATACGTCAGTCTTAGGCTAACGGTGGTGGGTGGAGGAGTTCATAATAGGTGGAGGCAATGTTACGGTCCTCATAAACATGAGGCGATCCTTCACATGTTAAATTGGAACCCATTTTTTTTTCTGATGGGTTGGAGGTAAGGCAGAGGTAGCAGTGTATGAAGGGGGGTATAACCGATGTATGATTGGCGAAATATCTGGGTGGCTTTGAACAAATTTAACGTTTTAAAAAAACCTAAAGTACGAGGAGTACTGTAATATTTTACTGGATCTTACCGTCTGGAATGTTTATCCATAAGAGAATACGGGAGGATGGTGATATGCAAGGCTATTTGTGTGAATGGGAGACTGTTTTCCTATATGTATTTTTGGGCGAATGTATTGAACTAATAAGGGTTTGGTTGGTAAAGGAATACGGTTAGTGGGAGGGGGGGTTTGCAGGTGTTGAGGTTTTTAAGCTTAGACATAGGTGGGTTGAATCAGATGTAGAGATGCGGTGGGTGTATATAAATACAGAATATATTTATATGTCTTGGGCTATGAGATAGCGAACGTGGTTGAAAGAATTAATGCATTAACAGCAACTTTTTTATAGGACAAAGTGTAGAAAATAAGGAGGTGTTATGGGGGGAATGGGAGAGGGATTTAAGTGAGGGTTATAGGAATTTCACTTTACGGATACGGGAGTTGAAAGGCAGGTAAGGGGGGATGAAATGGTCTTGTTTTCCTAGAATGGCGGTAGCATGAAGTTTTTGAGAATGTTTAGATGAGGTATTTCTGGGGTGCATTTAAATTACTTGTTCTGAGTGTTTCAAGTACAATACATATATTTGGAATTATCAGAACTTATAACCTATGCTATGTGTATGGTTTATATATATGCATGTGTTGTATGTGTGTGTGTATTTGTGTAAGTATGTTATGTGTATTTATGTATGTATGTGTGTAATGTATATATGTATTGTTTATATGTGTATATATGTAATATAATATATATATAAATGGTATATATATATATGTATATATATGAATATGTGTGAATTTATGTATGATTACTTTCTTGTATATACCTTTAATGGTTTTTTCTCATGGACATTTTCAATGATATTCATAACATATTTTCTAATCTTATTTATGATTTTGAAACAATGTGTTAAATGACAAAAATGGCTTTTTTATTTTCAGTTAATTTACAATGTATTTTTTGTAAGCACAATTGATTTGGTGGCCAATAGAAGATAGTGTGTTTTGATATATTTGAGTATTGTTTTTCCTTTTAATTTGTCTAGATGGTGGCAATACTATGTAGTATTTTTAAGAGTTTTACGAACCCTTTAAGTTGTAAGAAATGATGAAGTTATTCATGGTTTTTGAGATGACGTAATAATAACCTGAACCGTCTGGAATAATTGTGTTCAATTAGACAATATACTTTATAATAATTTATTTGTAGTACATGAATGTTAAAATGAAGTCTGAATTAAAGGTGAAGAGTGTGTTTTTTCCTTTTTATATTGTTCTTTTTTTCTTTAGTAAAACAAGGTGAATCAATGTACAACCACAAATATGGTTAGAGTTTTGTGGTAAGATTTTTCGTGTTGATTAAACATTTATAATACAGATGAAAAACTAGGCTTAGTTTAGGGTAAATTTATGATAATTGAAGGAATGGTTCTTTGATTCAAACTGCTACTATTATACAAATTATGGGTAAATGTTTCTACGTATGTGCATTATTGAAAAATGTTGAGCTAAATCTAAATGTTATTGTACAGTGCTCTACCTGGGCGAGCATCTGGCTGCGCGGACCGTGCAGTTCTCATGGACCGGTATGGTCGGTGAAGGAATTAGTCTGTAACGAATAATGAAAGTATACTTGAATTTTATTATTGCTAGTGTAAATTAATACAGAGGATGATTAATTTGAGAGAGTTTAATATAGGTTTGCCATGATTTTACGAAAGTTACCTTATCACATGTATCTAGTATAGGACAGTTTAAAGCTTCGGTAATCTGATTTTAAATGTAGGTTATGTGGTCATATTTGTTAAATTATGTTATTCCGTTAATGTTTCAATATCTAATGTAACGTTTTTATCATTATTGTTTCATATATTGTCATCTAATGGTTTTTCCTTTTTGTCTATTGTTCTATTTGTTGGTTTTTAAAAATAAAATAAAAAAAAAATTCAGATATTATAATGGATAATCTAAGGAATGGTTGCTTCTAACACACTCTACTAACACCCAGGTACCAACTTTACTGCTGGATGAGCAGGGACAGCGGGTGTAAAACGACCAACACTCAAGTACACTACTACTGCAGGAGACATGGAAATAGGGTGTAGTCATACACCACTTGGAAAATAGTGTGTATTCAGTTTGTAAATCTTAACTTAGTAACTGGTGCACAAACAGCCTGATGAACCACATAAAGCTGAAAGACAATAGACATATTTTACCATAACCTCACTTTCCTTAAAGGCCATATATCAATAACCCGAAATTAAGACACAAACAGCAAATATTGCGACTGAATAAAACACAATAATCTGCACATAGGAGAAAAGGAGCTTATCACGACGTTTCGGTCCGACCATTTATAGTCACAGTGTGACTTTGTAAATGTTCTTATTAGTCGGACTGAAACTTCGTCGTAATCTCCGCTCTCTCCGATGTGTGAGTTATCTTGTTAACTACCCCAATAATAAATTCGTCAATGAATGCCAATGAATGAACTTAAAAATGAACAAGGACTCGAACCGTGGGTCCTCACATTTGGTCATCCCACACGAGGCACCCATCAACTCCAGATAACCTGCTGCAGCATATAGGCGCCTGGCAAACCTGAGAACAGCGTTTCCGAAACCTTAGTAAGGAATGAGTTCAGACACTGTACAACGTGTACGTCAGAGGCCCATACTGGAGTAGCAGCACCTGTCTGGAACCCGCACTTGATCAAGCACATCAAGAAAATTAGAAGAAAATGCAAAGGTTTGCGACCAGGTAAGTTCCAGAGCTAATGGAATGTCCTATGAAGAAAGATTAAGGAAATCGGCACTGACGACACTGGAGATCAGGATGGTCAGGGGAGACATGAAACAACATATAAAATACTGGCGCGAATAGACAAGTGGACACAGACAGGATGTTCCAGAGATGGGACACAGAAACAAGAGGTCACAATTGGAAGTTTGAAAGTAAATAGTCAAAGGGATGTTAGGAAGTATTTTCTTCAGTCAACAGAGATGTCAGGCCGTGGAATAGCCTAGAAGAGATGTATTGGAGGCGGAACCATACATAGTTTTAAGATCGAGGTTTGATAAAGCTCAAAGAGTCAGGGAGAGAGAGGAGACCCAGTTACAACCAGTGAAGAGGCGGGCCAGGAGTCTAAGACTCGACCCCTGACACCAAAATAAAGTGAGTACAAATAGTGAGTACACAACACACACCCACACACAACATAGGAGGGACTTTATAACATAAAATACTGAAAAGAATAGTAACTGACAAGGTGGACAGAACAGTGTTTCCAGAGATGGACACAGCAAACAAGGTGTCATAACTGGGAAAGTTGAAGACTTAGATGAGTCACAGCACAGGGATTTACGCGGAGTATTACTTCACTCATTTAAGTTGTCCAGGAAGTGGATTGTTCTGGAGAGTGATTTGTAGTGAACGCAGGAGCCATACAAAGCTTTAAGAAGAGATACGAATTAAAGCTCATGTATCAGGGAGGGAATGGACCAAGTATGACACAGCGGAGACAGGAGTTGTGAATCGACCCCCTCTACCACAATAGGTGAGTACACACATAAAATAAACCCGGACCCCAACCGGGTCCCACATTTGTCATCCCACACCAAGAGAATGTTACATCTCAGGCTCTGAGATAAGATAGTCTGGTCAGGTTTCGTCATACAAACATACCATACAATGCTATTTGTGTAATCGGCTTCTTGTAAGTTTGTGAGGGAGTGGTGGCAGCACTGTGCCTGCTACATACAACACCATGGTTCGAGTCGCCGTCCATTCTTCCGTTTATTCACTGACAGTCATTTATCACGATGTATCCTGGCCATACCTATCGCCAGATTTTCAAACGTCAGATTTTCTTGCCCCAAGATTTGGTTCCTACAATTCCAGTTTCATCGTCACTGCCTCAACTTTCTCAGCGACATCAATTACCGTTGCGGATTAGTCTTGTAGTAACATATTTAGTGTGTTTTGACTAGAAACAATGTCAACTACCAATTCACGTTAGAGCTTTTTGTAGAAAACAGACATTGTTGTGTCGTGCCATCAAGACAAAAGAGTTTTCTTATTTCTCAGAGACTTAACTCTAGTACCAACATGTTTCCTTGAGAGTCACCACACCTCAGTGTGGAGAAGTGATGCCTCATGTTGGGACTTGAGAGTCACCACACCTCAGTGTGGAGAAGTGATGCCTCATGTTGGGCCTTGAGAGTCACCACACCTCAGTGTGGAGAAGTGATGCCTCATGTTGGGCCTTGAGAGTCACCACACCTCAGTGTGGAGAAGTGGTGCCTCATGCTGGGCCTTGAGAGTCACCACACCTCAGTGTGGAGAAGTGATGCCTCATGTTGGGCCTTGAGAGTCACCACACCTCAGTGTGGAGAAGTGGTGCCTCATGCTGGGCCTTGAGAGTCACCACACCTCAGTGTGGAGAAGTGGTGCCTCATGCTGGGCCTTGAGAGTCACCACACCTCAGTGTGGAGAAGTGATGCCTCATGTTGGGCCTTGAGAGTCACCACACCTCAGTGTGGAGAAGTGGTGCCTCATGCTGGGCCTTGAGAGTCACCACACCTCAGTGTGGAGAAGTGATGCCTCATGTTGGGCCTTGAGAGTCACCACACCTCAGTGTGGAGAAGTGGTGCCTCATGTTGGGCCTTGAGAGTCACCACACCTCAGTGTGGAGAAGTGATGCCTCATGTTAGGCCTTGAGAGTCACCACACCTCAGTGTGGAGAAGTGGTGCCTCATGTTGGGCCTTGAGAGTCACCACACCTCAGTGTGGAGAAGTGATGCCTCATGTTGGGCCTTGAGAGTCACCACACCTCAGTGTGGAGAAGTGATGCCTCATGTTGGGCCTTGAGAGTCACCACACCTCAGTGTGGAAAAGTGATGCCTCAAGTTGGGACTTGAGAGTCACCACACCTCAGTGTGGAGAAGTGGTGCCTCATGTTGGGACGTGAAAGTCGCCACACCTCAGTGTGGAGAAGTGGTGCCTCATGTTGGGCCTTGAGAGTCACCACACCTCAGTGTGGAGAAGTGATGCCTCATGTTGGGCCTTGAGAGTCACCACACCTCAGTGTGGAGAAGTGGTGCCTCATGTTGGGACTTGAAAGTCACCACACCTCAGTGTGGAAAAGTGATGCCTCAAGTTGGGACTTGAGAGTCACCACACCTCAGTGTGGAGAAGTGGTGCCTCATGTTGGGACTTGAAAGTCGCCACACCTCAGTGTGGAGAAGTGGTGCCTCATGTTGGGCCTTGAGAGTCACCACACCTCAGTGTGGAGAAGTGATGCCTCATGTTGGGCCTTGAGAGTCACCACACCTCAGTGTGGAGAAGTGGTGCCTCATGTTGGGACTTGAAAGTCACCACACCTCAGTGTGGAGAAGTGGTGCCTCATGTTGGGACTTGAAAGTCACCACACCTCAGTGTGGAGAAGTGATGCCTCATGTTGGGCCTTGAGAGTCACCACACCTCAGTGTGGAGAAGTGATGCCTCATGTTGGGCCTTGAGAGTCACCACACCTCAGTGTGGAGAAGTGATGCCTCATGTTGGGCCTTGAGAGTCACCACTTCTCAGTGTGGAGAAGTGGTGCCTCATGTTGCGCCTTGAGAGTCACCACACCTCAGTGTGGAGAAGTGGTGCCTCAAGTTGGGCCTTGAGAGTCACCACACCTCAGTGTGGAGAAGTGATGCCTCATGTTGGGCCTTGAGAGTCACCACACCTCAGTGTGGAGAAGTGGTGCCTCATGTTGGGCCTTGAGAGTCACCACACCTCAGTCTGGAGAAGTGATGCCTCATGTTGGGCCTTGAGGGTCACCACACCTCAGTGTGGAGAAGTGGTGCCTCATGTTGGTCCTTGAGAGTCACCACACCTCAGTGTGGAGAAGTGATGCCTCATGTTGGGACTTGAGAGTCACCACACCTCAGTGTGGAGAAGTGATGCCTCAAGTTGGGCCTTGAGAGTCACCACACCTCAGTGTGGAGAAGTGATGCCTCAAGTTGGGCCTTGAGGGTCACCACACCTCAGTGTGGAGAAGTGGTGCCTCATGTTGGGCCTTGAGAGTCACCACACCTCAGTGTGGAGAAGTGATGCCTCATGTTGGGCCTTGAGAGTCACCACACCTCAGTGTGGAGAAGTGATGTCTCATGTTGGGCCTTGAGAGTCACCACACCTCAGTGTGGAGAAGTGATGCCTCATGTTGGGCCTTGAGAGTCACCACACCTCAGTGTGGAGAAGTGGTGCCTCATGTTGGGCCTTGAGAGTCACCACACCTCAGTGTGGAGAAGTGATGCCTCATGTTGGGCCTTGAGGGTAACCACACCTCAGTGTGGAGAAGTGGTGCCTCATGTTGGTCCTTGAGAGTCACCACACCTCAGTGTGGAGAAGTGATGCCTCATGTTGGGACTTGAGAGTCACCACACCTCAGTGTGGAGAAGTGATGCCTCAAGTTGGGCCTTGAGAGTCACCACACCTCAGTGTGGAGAAGTGATGCCTCAAGTTGGGCCTGAGGGTCCACCACACCTCAGTGTGGAGAAGTGGTGCCTCATGTTGGGCCTTGAGAGTCACCACACCTCAGTGTGGAGAAGTGATGCCTCATGTTGGGCCTTGAGAGTCACCACACCTCAGTGTGGAGAAGTGATGCCTCATGTTGGGCCTTGAGAGTCACCACACCTCAGTCTGGAGAAGTGGTGCCTCATGTTGGGCCTTGAGAGTCACCACACCTCAGTGTGGAGAAGTGATGCCTCATGTTGGGACTTGAGAGTCACCACAACCTCAGTGTGGAGAAGTGATGTCTCAGTTTGGGACTTGAGAGTCACCACACCTCAGTGTGGAGAAGTGATTGCCTCATGTTGGCCTTGAGAGTCACCACACCTCATGTGGAGAAGTGATGCCTCATGTTGGGACTTGAGAGTCACCACACCTCAGTGTGGAGAAGTGATGCCTCATGTTGGGCCTTGAGAGTCACCACACCTCAGTGTGGAGAAGTGATGCCTCATGTTGGGCCTTGAGAGTCACCACACCTCAGTCTGGAGAAGTGGTGCCTCATGTTGGGCCTTGAGAGTCACCACACCTCAGTGTGGAGAAGTGATGCCTCATGTTGGGCCTTGAGAGTCACCACACCTCAGTGTGGAAAGTGATGCCTCATGTTGGGCCTTGGAAGTCACCACACCTCAGTCTGGAGAAGTGGTGCCTCATGTTGGGCCTTGAGAGTCACCACACCTCATGTGGAGAAGTGATGCCTCATGTTGGGACTTGAAGTCACCACACCTCAGTGTGGAGAAGTGATGCCTCATGTTGGGACTTGAGAGTCACCACACCTCAGTGTGGAGAAGTGATGCCTCATGTTGGGCCTTGAGAGTCACCACACCTCAGTGTGGAGAAGTGATGCCTCATGCTGGGCCTTGAGAGTCACCACACCTCAGTGTGGAGAAGTGATGCCTCATGCTGGGCCTTGAAGTCTAAACAAATCAGATGAAAGTAGCGATTAATCACAGTGCTGAACTTCACTTGGTGTTTACTGTTTTGACTAAATCATGAAGGACATCTCTAAGCTCACGAGGAAGTGTCTTGCATGCCTTGGTATTTCAATGAATAATAAAAGTGAATGTTAATTATATTGAGGTTTACTTCTTTCATTCAGCTTATAAACCCTGAAGGAATGTTAAGAATTATCTGAGCATCGTCAGTCGAACTTGTACATTGGTTCTTTAATGACAGTCCTTCATGACAGTCCTTCATGACAGTCCTTCATGACAGTCCTTCATGACAGTCCTTCATGACAGTCCTTCATGACAGTCCTTCATGACAGTCCTTCATGACAGTCCTTCATGACAGTCCTTCATGACAGTCCTTCATGACAGTCCTTCATGACAGTCCTTCATGACAGTCCTTCATGACAGTCCTTCATGACAGTCCTTCATGACAGTCCTTCATCCTACAAGAATACCAAGACTTATTTGAAAATATCTTCTCTCTTCGTTGAGGCTTCAACGAGTCACATAAGAGGAATTCTTCCTTGAAGCCTCCATCATTGATGTACCTTGAAGCCTCCACCAGTGATGTACCTTGAAGCCTCCATCATTGATGTACCTTGAAGCTTCCATCATTGATGTACCTTGAAGCCTCCATCAGTGATGTACCTTGAAGCTTCCATCAGTGGTGTACCTTGAAGCCTCCATCAGTGATGTACCTTGAAGCCTCCATCATTGATGTACCTTGAAGCTTCCATCAGTGATGTACCTTGAAGCCTCCATCATTGATGTACCTTGAAGCCTCCATCAGTGATGTACCTTGAAGCTTCCATCAGTGATGTACCTTGAAGCCTCCATCAGTGATGTACCTTGAAGCCTCCATCATTGATGTACCTTGAAGCTTCCATCAGTGATGTACCTTGAAGCCTCCATCATTGATGTACCTTGAAGCTTCCATCATTGATGTACCTTGAAGCCTCCATCATTGATGTACCTTGAAGCCTCCATCAGTGATGTACCTTGAAGCCTCCGTCATTGATGTTCCTTGAAGCTTCCAACATTGATGTACCTTGAAGCCTTCATCACTGATGTACCTTGAAGCCTCCATCATTGATGTACCTGGAAGTTTGCATCATTGATGTACCTTGAAGCTTCCATCATTGATGTACCTTGAAGCCTCCATCATTGATGTACCTTGAAGCTTGCATCATTGATGTACCTTGAAGCTTGCATCATTGATGTACCTTGAATCCTCCATAATTGATGTACCTTGAAGCTTCCATCACTGATGTACCTTGAAGCCTAAATTATTAATGTACCTTGAAGCTTCCATCACTGATGTACCTTGAAGCCTCCATCATTGATGTACCTTAAAGCTTCCATCATTGATGTACCTTGAAGCCTCCAAAATTGATGTACCTTGAAGCTTCCATCATTGATGTACCTTGAAACTTCCATCATTGATGTTCCTTGAAGCCTCCATCATTAATGTACCTTCAAGCTTCCATCACTGATGTACCTTGAAGCTTCCATCATTGATGTACCTTAAAGCTTCCATCATTGATGTACCTTGAAGCCTCCAAAATTGATGTACCTTGAAGCCTCCATCACTGATGTACCTTGAAGCCTCCAACATTGATGTACCTTGAAGCTTCCATAATTGATGTACCTTGAAGCCTCCATCATTGATGTACCTTGAAGCTTGCATCATTGATGTACTTTGAATCATCCATAATTGATGTACCTTGAAGCCTCCAACATTGATGTACCTTGAAGCTTCCATCATTGATGTACCTTGAAGCCTCCATCATTGATGCACCTTGAAGCTTGCATCATTGATGTACTTTGAATCATCCATAATTGATGTACCTTGAAGCTTCCATCACTGATGTACCTTGAAGCCTCCATCATTAATGTACCTTGAAGCTTCCATCACTGATGTACTTTGAAGCCTCCATCATTGATGTACCTTAAAGCTTATATCATTGATGTACCTTGAAGCTTCCATCAATGATGTACCTTGCAGCCTCCATCATTGATGTACCTTGAAACTTCCATCATTGATGTTCCTTGAAGCTTCCATCATTGATGTACCTTGAAGCCTCCATCACTGATGTACCTTGAAACTTCCATCCTTGATGTACCTTGAGGCTTACATCATTGATGTACCTTGAAGCTTTCGTCATTGATGTACCTTGAAGCCTCCATCATTGATGTACATTGAAGCCTCCATCATTGATGTACCTTGAAGCCTCCTTCACTGATGTACCTTGAAGCTTCCATCATTTATGTACCTTGAAGCCTCCATCATTGATGAACCTTGAAGCCTTCATCATTGATGTACCTTGAAGCCTCCATCACTGATGTACCTTGAAGCTTCCATCATTGATGTACCTTGAAGCTTCCATCATTGATGTACCTTGAAGCTTCCATCACTGATGTACCTTGAAGCTTCCATCAATGATGTACCTTGAAGCCTCCATCATTGATGTACCTTGAAGCTTCCATCATTGATGTACCTTGAAAGCTTCCATCACTGATGTACCCTTGAAGCCTCCATCATTGATGTACCTTCAAGCTTCCATCATTGATGTACCTTGAAGCTTCCATCATTGATGTACCTTGAAGCTTCCATCATTGATGTACCTTGAAGCCTCCATCATTGATGTACCTTGAAGCTTCCATCATTGATGTACCTTGAAGCTTCCATCACTGATGTACCTTGAAGCCTCCATCATTGATGTACCTTACAAGCTTCCATCATTGATGTACCTGAAGCTTCCATCATTGATGTAACCTTGAAGCTTCCATCATTGATGTACCTTGAAGCCTCCATCATTGATGTACCTTGAAGCCTCCATCATTGATATACCTTGAAGCCTCCATCATTGATGTACCTTGAAGCCTCCATCATTGATGTACCTGAAGCTTCCATCATTGATGTACCTTGAAGCCTCCATCATTGATGTACCTTCAGGCTTCCATCATTGATGTACTTTGAAGCCTCCATCATTGATGTAACTTGAAGCCTCCATCATTGATGTACCTTGAAGCCTCCATCACTGATGTACCTTGAAGCTTCCATCATTTATGTACCTTGAAGCCTCCATCATTGATGTACCTTGAAGCTTCCATCACTAATGTACCTTGAAGCCTCCATCATTAATGTACCTTGAAGCCTCCATCATTTATGTGCCTTGAAGCCTCCGTCATTGATGTACCTTGAAGCCTCCATCATTGATGTACCTTGAAGCTTCCATCATTGATGTAACTTGAAGCTTCTATCATTGATGTACCTTGAAGCCTCCATCAGTGATGTACCTTGAAGCCTCCATCATTGATGTACCTTGAAGCTTCCATCATTGATGTACCTTGAAGCCTCCATCATTGATGTACCTTGAAGCTTCCATCATTGATGTACCTTGAAGCTTCCATCACTGATGTACCTTGAAGCCTCCATCATTGATATACCTTGAAGCTTCTATTATTGATGTACCTTGAAACCTCCATCATTGATGTACCTTGAAGCTTCCATCATTGATGTACCTTGAAGCTTCCATCATTGATGTACCTTGAAGCTTACATCACTGATGTACCTTGAAGCCTCCATCATTGATGTACCTTGAAGCTTCCATCATTGATGTACCTTGAAGCTTCCATCATTGATGTATCTTGAAGCTTCCATCATTGATGTACCTTGAAGATTCCATCATTGATGTACCTTGAAGCCTCCATCATTGATGTACCTTGAAGCTTCCATCATTGATGTACCTTGAAGCTTCCATCATTGATGTACCTTGAAGCTTCCATCATTGATGTACCTTGAAGCTTCCATCATTGATGTACCTTGAAGCTTCCATCATTGATGTACCTTGAAGCTTCCATCATCGATGTACCTTGAAGCTTCCATCATTGATGTACCTTGAAGCTTCCATCATTGATGTACCTTGAAGCTTCCATCACTGATGTACCTTGAAGCTTCCATCAATGATGTACCTTGAAGCCTCCATCATTGATGTACCTTGAAGCTTCCATCATTGATGTACCTCTTGAAGCTTCCATCACTGATGTACCTTGAAGCCTCCATCATTGATGTACCTTCAAGCTTCCATCATTGATGTACCTTGAAGCTTCCATCATTGATGTACCTTGAAGCTTCCATCATTGATGTACCTTGAAGCCTCCATCATTGATGTACCTTGAAGCTTCCATCATTGATGTACCTTGAAGCTTCCATCACTGATGTACCTTGAAGCCTCCATCATTGATGTACCTTCAAGCTTCCATCATTGATGTACCTTGAAGCTTCCATCATTGATGTACCTTGAAGCTTCCATCAATTGATGTACCTTGAAGCCTCCATCATTGATGTACCTTGAAGCCTCCATCATTGAATACCTTGAAGCCTCCATCATTGATGTACCTTGAAGCCTCCATCATGATGTACCTTGAAGCCTCCATCATTGATGTACCTTGAAGCCTCCATCATTGATGTACCTTGAAGCTTCCATCATTGATGTACCTTGAAGCTTCCATCATTGATGTACCTTGAAGCCTCCATCATCGATGTACCTTGAAGCTTCCATCATTGATGTACCTTGAAGCCTCCATCATTGATGTACCTTGAAGCCTCCATCATTGATGTGCCTTGAAGCCTCCATCACTGATGTACCTTGAAGCCTCCATCACTGATGTACCTTGAAGCTTCCATCAATGATGTACCTTGAAGCCTCCATCATTGATGTACCTTGAAGCTTCCATCATTGATGTACCTTGAAGCTTCCATCACTGATGTACCTTGAAGCCTCCATCATTGATGTACCTTCAAGCTTCCATCATTGATGTACCTTGAAGCTTCCATCATTGATGTACCTTGAAGCTTCCATCATTGATGTACCTTGAAGCCTCCATCATTGATGTACCTTGAAGCTTCCATCATTGATGTACCTTGAAGCTTCCATCACTGATGTACCTTGAAGCCTCCATCATTGATGTACCTTCAAGCTTCCATCATTGATGTACCTTGAAGCTTCCATCATTGATGTACCTTGAAGCTTCCATCATTGATGTACCTTGAAGCCTCCATCATTGATGTACCTTGAAGCCTCCATCATTGATATACCTTGAAGCCTCCATCATTGATGTACCTTGAAGCCTCCATCATTGATGTACCTTGAAGCCTCCATCATTGATGTACCTTGAAGCCTCCATCATTGATGTACCTTGAAGCTTCCATCATTGATGTACCTTGAAGCTTCCATCATTGATGTACCTTGAAGCCTCCATCATCGATGTACCTTGAAGCTTCCATCATTGATGTACCTTGAAGCCTCCATCATTGATGTACCTTGAAGCCTCCATCATTGATGTGCCTTGAAGCCTCCATCACTGATGTACCTTGAAGCCTCCATCACTGATGTACCTTGAAGCCTCCATCACTGATGTACCTTGAAGCCTCCATCACTGATGTACCTTGAAGCTTCCATCACTGATGTACCTTGAAGCCTCCATCATTGATGTACCTTGAAGCCTCCATCACTGATGTACCTTGAATCCTCCATCACTGATGTACCTTGAAGCCTCCATCACTGATGTACCTTGAAGCTTCCATCACTGATGTACCTTGAAGCCTCCATCATTGATGTACCTTGAAGCCTCCATCATTGATGTACCTTGTGAACATAAGTAACTGTTACCCACGTCTGTTGTTAGCAGTGTTTTCTTTATCTCATCAACGTTCTCAGAAATGCTCCACAGATGGAAAAAATAGACACATGCAGTATAATGCAATCCTTTTAAGACGACGTTTCGCCCAGTGTGCGTGTGAAACGTAATCAATAAAGGCTCGAATTATACTGCATTTATAACACACAAAATGCGTGACACAGGAATAACAGGGAAAAGTTGGTAGAGGGATCTATAAGTTGCTCACAAACAGAGCACATAGACTGTTCGTGGAGGCAGAGAATTAGCCTCATCTCAACAACGTTAAAACCGCTGCTTCACACCGATATAACATTGTTGGTGTCAGTATTATGTGACAGTCAAGTAAAGTCAGTACCTGACCAGGAGACCTGTGGTTCGTACGTTGGTTTGTGTTTACCTGGAGTTTACCTGGAGAGAGTTCCTGGGGTCAACGTCCCCGCGGCCCGGTCTGTGACCAGGCCTCCTGGTGGATCAGAGCCTGATCGACCAGGCTGTTGCTGCTGGCTGCACGCAAACCAACGTGCGAGCCACAGCCCGGCTGATCAGGAACTGACTTTAGGTGCTTGTCCAGTGCCAGCTTGAAGACTGCCAGGGGTCTGTTGGTAATCCCCCTTATGTGTGCTGCGAGGCAGTTGAACAGTCTCGGGCCCCTGACACTTATTGTATGGTCTCTTAACGTGCTAGTGACACCCCTGCTTTTCATTGGGGGGATGTTGCATCGTCTGCCAAGTCTTTTGCTTTCGTAGTGAGTGATTTTCGTGTGCAAGTTCGGTACTAGTCCCTCTAGGATTTTCCAGGTGTATATAATCATGTATCTCTCCCGCCTGCGTTCCAGGGAATACAGGTTCAGGAACCTCAAGCGCTCCCAGTAATTGAGGTGTTTTATCTCCGTTATGCGTGCCGTGAAGGTTGTCTGTACATTTTCTAGGTCAGCAATTTCACCTGCCTTGAAAGGTGCTGTTAGTGTGCAGCAATATTCCAGCCTAGATAGAACAAGTGACCTGAAGAGTGTCATCATGGGCTTGGCATCCCTCGTTTTGAAGGTTCTCATTATCCATCCTGTCATTTTTCTAGCAGGTGCGATTGATACAATGTTATGGTCCTTAAAGGTGAGATCCTCCGACATGATCACTCCCAGGTCTTTGACGTTGGTGTTTCGCTCTATTTTGTGGCCAGAATTTGTTTTGTACTCTGATGAAGATTTAATTTCCTCGTGTTTACCATATCTGAGTAATTGAAATTTCTCATCGTTGAACTTCATATTGTTTTCTGCAGCCCACTGAAAGATTTGGTTGATGTCCGCCTGAAGCCTTGCAGTGTCTGCAATGGAAGACACTGTCATGCAGATTCGGGTGTCATCTGCAAAGGAAGACACGGTGCTGTGGCTGACATCCTTGTCTATGTCGGATATGAGGAGGAGGAACAAGATGGGAGCGAGTACTGTGCCTTGTGGAACAGAGCTTTTCACCGTAACTGCCTCGGACTTTACTCTGTTGACGACTACTCTCTGTGTTCTGTTAGTGAGGAAATTATAGATCCATCGACCGACTTTTCCTGTTATTCCTTTAGCACGCATTTTGTGTGCTATTACGCCATGGTCACACTTGTCGAAGGCTTTTGCAAAGTCTGTATATATTACATCTGCATTCTTTTTGTCTTCTAGTGCATTTAGGACCTTGTCGTAGTGATCCAATAGTTGAGACAGACAGGAGCGACCTGTTCTAAACCCATATTGCCCTGGGTTGTGTAACTGATGGGTTTCTAGATGGGTGGTGATCTTGCTTCTTAGGACCCTTTCAAAGATTTTTATGATATGGGATGTTAGTGCTATCGGTCTGTAGTTCTTTGCTGTTGCTTTACTGCCCCCTTTGTGGAGTGGGGCTATGTCTGTTGTTTTTAGTAACTGTGGGACGACCCCTGTGTCCATGCTCCCTCTCCATAGGATGGAAAAGGCTCGTGATAGGGGCTTCTTGCAGTTCTTGATGAACACGGAGTTCCATGAGTCTGGCCCTGGGGCAGAGTGCATGGGTATGTCATTTATCGCCTGTTCAAAGTCATTTGGCATCAGGATAACATCGGATAGGCTTGTGTTAACCAAATTTTGTGGCTCTCTCATAAAAAATTAATTTTGATCTTCGACTCTCAGTCTGGTTAGCGGCTTGCTAAAAACTGAGTCATATTGGGACTTGAGTAGCTCACTCATTTCCTTGCTGTCATCTGTGTAGGACCCATCTTGTTTAAGTAGGGGCCCAATACTGGACGTTGTTCTCGACTTTGATTTGGCATAGAAGAAATACTTTGGGTTTCTTTCAATTTCATTTATGGCTTTTAGTTCTTCCCGCGATTCCTGACTCCTATAAAATTCCTTTAGCTTAAGTTCGATGCTTGCTATTTCTCTGACCAGTGTCTCCCTACGCATTTCAGATATATTGACCTCTTTTAGCCGCTCTGTTATTCTTTTCCGTCGCCTGTAAAGGGAGCGCCTGTCTCTTTCTATTTTACATCTACTCCTCCTTTTTCTTAGAGGAATAAGCCTTGTGTATACATCGAGTGCCACCAAGTTAATCTGTTCTAGGCATAAGTTGGGGTCTGTGTTGCTTAGTATATCTTCCCAGCTTATATCGGTTAGGACTTGGTTTACTTGGTCCCACTTTATGTGGTCAATTTTTAACAGCTGTTCCTGGAATTGCTGGGATGTTGCATTCGGAGGCTTGTAGACTACCACAATGACTAGGTTTTGGTTCTCGGCCATTACTGCTAAAACTTCCACTACATCATTTGAGGCATTAAGCAGTTCTGTGCAAACAAGTGACTCTGCAATGTACAGGCCCACCCCCCCCCCCCTTTTGCCTGTTCACTCTGTCACATCTGTATAGGTTGTAACCTGGGATCCATATTTCGTTGTCCAAGTGATCCTTTATGTGGGTCTCAGTGAAAGCCGTGAACATTGCCTTTGCCTCTGCAAGCAGTCCACGGATGAAAGGTATTTTGTTGTTTGTTGCTGGCTTTAGACCCTGTATATTTGCAAAGAAGAATGTCATCGGATTGGTGGTATTGTTGGTACTGGGGGGGGGATTTTTTTCCGGCATTAGTATCTGTATCTGTTGGTTTGGAGTGGAGGCCATCGACTGTGGTTCCACTCCAGGAATGACTGGATTTGGTGTACGATTTCTGCCATTTCCTGCCAGTTTTTTTTCCTTCCTGGCACTAAAAAACCTCTCCCTCTTGAGTGGCTGTGGCTACCCCGGTTTTCCCATGGCCTGGATGTTTTGTATCTTTTTGTCCCCTTTAGATGGTATGCCTGGCAATTTAAGTTATAGTACAGTCTTTCCTGTACTGAAGAGGTACACATTTCAGGGTGAAAAAGCTTACAGGAAGGGAGTTTGCATTTTCCTGTTGTCATATGGGCATGGCATTTTCTAGGGTGGTCATAGTTGCACGTCCCGTCTGTTTTTCCAACAGTAACAGCACAGCTGATCAGGCCCTGATCCACCACGAGAGTGTTGACCTCCGAAACCCCTCTCCAGGTACACTCCAGATACAGCCCTTATTTTGCCTCCATAGAAAAATTATTTTTTCATGCCCGTCCCTCGGATATGGTCTACTTCCACTGGGAAATCCCGCCTACCAGTGACAGTACCTTCGTTCTTTTTTGTAATTTTCACGATGCCTCAGTATACTGCCCACCCTTTTTTCTTTCATCAGTTCAATGGTTCACACCATTTCTCATAGAACCGTTTTCCAATAAGTCCACTTCCAAATATCTGGACATATTTAATTCCTCCATACTAAAGTCCTATTACGAACACAGGTAATGAAAGGCCTGTGAGACCTGGTCATAATGGGAATTGTAGCAAACAAACTCAACAGTAGACTGTAATGTATACTTTTACCTTCACCCATTATATACAGATATGTACACTATGTACAATATGTACAGATAGAATAATAATAAGTGTACACCACAGTGACAGATGGCAAAGCACAAGCTAGAGAGAGTGCACCGTGCTCAACCAGCAGGTGGGCAAGTCTGCCAGTGCTTACCACAAGTGAACCACGTTGCTTCAGCTTTGGTGGGCTTACCTGTGATTAGTTAGTGAACCAAGGTACTGATTTAACGACTGGTACCCTATCGATAGTTAAACCCTTAGCATCCGGTTCGTTGGTTGGGAGGCAGCCTATATGGCAGTGTGACATATGCCAAATAAATTGAAACATACTCTTTCCATGCCACAAGTCCCAATATAACTCGGTATTCAGTGAGCAGTTAACCAGACTCAGGATCGGCAATCTAAATGAATTTGTTATGAATAAGACTCAAAATTTGGTCGTTTCAAATATCTCTGAAATTATCATAACATCACATGACTTTGAAAAAACAATAAATGACATGCCCATGCACTCTGCCCCAGACCCGGACTCATGGAACTCCGTGTTCATCAAGAACTGCAAGAAGCCCTTGTCACGTGCCTTCAGCATTCAGTGGAGAGGAAGCATGGACACAGGAGTCGTCCTACAATCACTAAAAACATCAGACATAGCCCCACTCCACAAAGGTGGTAGTAAAGCAATAGCAAAGAACTACAGACCGATAGCACTAACATCCTATATCATAAAAATCTTTGAAAAGGTTCTATAAAGCAAGATCGCCAACCACCTAGATACCCATCAGTTACACAACCCAGGGCAACACGGGTTTAGAGCAGGTTGCTCCTGCCTGTTCCAGCTACTGGACCTCTATGACAAGGTCCTGGATACTTTAGACTTTTGAAGCATAAACAAAATGCAGATGTAGTATACACAGACTTTGTGAAAAGCTTTGACAAGTGAGACCATGGTGCAATAGCGCACAAAATCCCTGACAAATTAATAACAGAAGAAGTTGGTATATAGATCGATAACTTCCTGACAGAATACAAAAAATAATAGTAAAGAAAGTAAAGTATAAGTCGGCTACGGTGCAACGTTCAGTTCCACAAGGCGGCTACGGTGCAACGTTCAGTTCCACAAGGCGGCTACTGTGCAACGTTCAGTTCCACAAGTCGGCTACGGTGCAACGTTCAGTTTCACAAGGCGGCTACGGTGCAACGTTCAGTTCCACAAGGCGGCTACGGTGCAACGTTCAGTTTCACAAGGCGGCTACGGTGCAACGTTCAGTTCCACAAGGCGGCTACGGTGCAACGTTCAGTTCCACAAGGCGGCTACGGTGCAACGTTCAGTTCCACAAGGCGGCTACGGTGCAACGTTCAGTTCCACAAGGCGGCTACGGTGCAACGTTCAGTTCCACAAGTCGGCTACGTGCAACGTTCAGTTCCACAAGCGGCTACGGTGCAACGTTCAGTTCCACAAGGCGGCTACGGTGCAACGTTCAGTTCCACAAGGCGGCTACGGTGCAACGTTCAGTTCCACAAGGCGGCTACGTGCAACGTTCAGTTCCACAAGGCGGCTACGGTGCAACGTTCAGTTCCACAAGGCGGCTACGGTGCAACGTTCAGTTCCACAAGGCGGCTACGGTGCAACGTTCAGTTCCACAAGGCGGCTACGGTGCAACGTTCAGTTCCACAAGGCGGCTACGGTGCAACGTTCAGTTCCACAAGGCGGCTACGGTGCAACGTTCAGTTCCACAAGGCGGCTACGGTGCAACGTTCAGTTCCACAAGGCGGCTACGGTGCAACGTTCAGTTCCACAAGGCGGCTACGGTGCAACGTTCAGTTCCACAAGCGGGCTACGGTGCAACGTTCAGTTCCACAAGGCGGCTACGGTGCAACGTTCAGTTCCACAAGGCGGCTACGGTGCAACGTTCAGTTCCACAAGGCGGCTACGGTGCAACGTTCAGTTCCACAAGGCGGCTAGTGCAACGTCAGTTCCACAAGGCGGCTACGGTGCAACGTTCAGTTCCACAAGGCGGCTACGGTGCAACGTTCAGTTCCACAAGGCGGCTACGGTGCAACGTTCAGTTCCACAAGGCGGCTACGGTGCAACGTTCAGTTCCACAAGGCGGCTACGGTGCAACGTTCATTTTCACAAGGCGGCTACGGTGCAACGTTCAGTTCCACAAGGCGGCTACGGTGCAACGTTCAGTTCCACAAGGCGGCTACGGTGCAACGTTCAGTTCCACAAGGCGGCTACGGTGCAACGTTCAGTTCACAAGGCGGCTACGGTGCAACGTTCAGTTTCCACAAGGCGGCTACGGTGCAACGTTCAGTTCCACAAGGCGGCTACGGTGCAACGTTCAGTTCCACAAGGCGGCTACGGTGCAACGTTCAGTTCCACAAGGCGGCTACGGTGCAACGTTCAGTTCCACAAGGCGGCTACGGTGCAACGTTCATTCCACAAGCGCTACGGTGCACGTTCAGTTCCACAAGGCGGCTACGGTGCAACGTTCAGTTCCACAAGGCGGCTACGGTGCAACGTTCAGTTCCACAAGGCGGCTACGGTGCAACGTTCAGTTCCACAAGGCGGCTACGGTGCAACGTTCAGTTCCACAAGGCGGCTACGGTGCAACGTTCAGTTCCACAAGGCGGCTACGGTGCAACGTTCAGTTCCACAAGGCGGCTACGGTGCAACGTTCAGTTCCACAAGGCGGCTACGGTGCAACGTTCAGTTCCACAAGGCGGCTACGGTGCAACGTTCAGTTCCACAAGTCGGCTACGGTGCAACGTTCAGTTCCACAAGGCGGCTACGGTGCAACGTTCAGTTCCACAAGGCGGCTACGGTGCAACGTTCAGTTCCACAAGGCGGCTACGGTGCAACGTTCAGTTCCACAAGGCGGCTACGGTGCAACGTTCAGTTCCACAAGGCGGCTACGGTGCAACGTTCAGTTCCACAAGGCGGCTACGGTGCAACGTTCAGTTCCACAAGGCGGCTACGGTGCAACGTTCAGTTCCACAAGTCGGCTACGGTGCAACGTTCAGTTCCACAAGGCGGCTACGGTGCAACGTTCAGTTCCACAAGGCGGCTACGGTGCAACGTTCAGTTCCACAAGGCGGCTACGGTGCAACGTTCAGTTCCACAAGGCGGCTACGGTGCAACGTTCAGTTCCACAAGGCGGCTACGGTGCAACGTTCAGTTTCACAAGGCGGCTACGGTGCAACGTTCAGTTCCACAAGGCGGCTACGGTGCAACGTTCAGTTCCACAAGGCGGCTACGGTGCAACGTTCAGTTCCACAAGGCGGCTACGGTGCAACGTTCAGTTTCACAAGGCGGCTACGGTGCAACGTTCAGTTCCACAAGGCATAGTACTTGTTCCCATCCTGATCCTTATCCTCTTATCTGACATAGACAGAGATGTAAGCCATAGCTCCGTGTCTTCCTTTGTGGATGACACCCGGATTGCCATGACAGTGTCTTCCATCGCAGACACCACAAGACTCCAGGTGGACATGTAGCAAATCTTCAAATGGGCCGCTCGAAACAATATGACGTTCAACGAAGAAAAATTTTAACTACTCTGACGTGGAAAACTTGAGAAAATTAAAACTGTATCAGGGTAAACAAAAAATTCTAACAATTCAGTAGAGCGAAAAAGTAATGTAAAGGACCTGGGAGTGATAATGACATAGGATCTCACCTTCAAAGACCACAACAACGTATCTTCCTCATCTGCTAGAAAAATGATAGGGTGGATAATGAGAACCTTCAAAACTAGGGATGCCAAGCCCATGATGATTCTCTTCAAATCGCTTGTTCTCTCTAGGCTGGAATATTGCTGTACACTAGCTACCTTCTTCAAGGCTGGCGAAATTGCTTACCAGGAGAATGTACAGAGAACTTTCATGGCACACACAAGTACGATAAAGTGCCTAAATTACTGGGAACGGTTGAAGTCCCTTGATTTGTATTCCCTGGAATGCAGGAGAGAAAGATACATGATAATTTACATTTGGAAAATACTAGAGGGATTAGTACCAAACCTACACATGAAATCACTTTCTATGAAAGCAAAAGACTCGGCAGGAGATGCAACATTCCCTTGATGAAAATCAGGGGCGCCACGAGTACAATCAGAGACAATACAATGAGGGTCAAGGGCCCAAGACTGTTCAACTGCCTCCCAGCATACATAAGGGGGATTACCTATAGACCCCTGGCTGTCTTCAAGAAGGCGCAGGACAGGCACCTAATGTCAGTACCTGATCAGTCGTGCTGTGGTTCGTACGTCGATTTAATTGCTGCCAATAGTAACAATCGGGTTGAACAGATCCTAATCCAACACAAGGCCTGGTGTCAGACCGGGCTGCGGGGGCGTTGACCCTCGAAACCCTCTCCAGGTATACTCTAGGTATACCTTTCCCAAATTCTACTACCAACCTTCGTAACTTCTCTTCAAAATCTCACAAAAGAACCGAGTCATCAGTAAGAAAAAAAATTAAAAAAAAAAAACTGAATATTGTATTAGATTCATTAAACATGCTTCCCACTTCCTTACTCACCTTCTTCACACTCACATCTGGCTCTTCCTCACTCCTAACTGATGTTATACCTCCCTGCCCAATGCAAGAAATCACTGCCTCTCTTCCTCAGTATCCAACAATGCTTCAAAATATTGTCTCTATATTTTCAATACTTCCCTCTGTTGTTTTTAAGTTGTTAAAGCCATTATTAATTCACTAGTCTTATTCGATTAATTGCTCTCCAAACATTTTCTTTATTCTTAGCAAATTTTGCTGATAAAATCTAGACCAATCTCTCCTTATCTTTCTTTCAGCACTCTGTCTCCAACCTTTAATTTCTTTAACTCTCCTAATGCTCTCCCCTCCACATATTACTTCTACATTATAAAAAGACTAATATTCGATCTTTTTCTCCCTTTCCGCCCTCTTTTCCTCGTCATTCCACCAATCGCTTCTCCTCATTGCAACATCCACCCTCCCATACCTCCTCGACTCCCTCCTCACTACCTGTACTCTATCTAGTCAACCTTTTTCCAAACAGTTGCTTATATCTTATCTTAAATGTCTCCTTTAATTTATAAACTTTCACTTCTCTCTTCCCCACTGATGACATTCTTGTATCTCATCTACCTATCGCTCTCACTGTGCCTCATTTTGATACATATAACTCCCTTATGAAGACATTTGCATCCAAAAGTATACCCTTCATCCTTTTAACTACTAATATATAGTCTATCATTGTATCCGATGTTGTATCTCGTTAATTCATTTATCCTCTTTTTTTTTAACATACGCATTATATACATTGCCAAACCATTTTTGTACACTTAGTTTAATTAGTATCGTCTCATTATCATTTACTCATTACACTCCAAACTAACCTATAACGTCCACTACGATGGTTTCTCTTGTTGTTTTTAGGTCCCTCACAACAAAACTGAACACTCGCTTAATACCTCCCAAACTCTCTCTCCTCTACACTCCTCTCTTTCCCAGGTACATAAACTTCTCACATTCCACCCTTACTTTAAAATTCTCGAATTTATTCATATATATTCCCTCTTTTCTTTCCATGATTGATTAACTGATATTAATATTACTCCTTTCTGAGCTCTGATTCTCTCAGATAAACCTGACCTAATTCCATTTACCGAGTGAACTGCATATTTAAAGACTGCCAGAATGCATGTGAAATTATATATTACATGAGTCAGCACAAATGCTCAGCTATATGTGATACACGTATGCTAATAATATTTAATATTTTTTCACAGTTTTGTGGGATCTGGTATCAGGTGGAGGAGGTACCTAACACCTACGTTGATGTGAAACAGTGTATAAGGTTAAATTATACGTGGGATGGTATGTATTACTTCCATGTATTGCTTCTTATTTGCTTTAATAACAGAGTGAATGTTGCTTTCTTACTTCTGCTAGCCAGCACCTGTATGGCTGTTGCAAAACAGCCTTTTATAACGCTGCTGTTGCAACAAACCCAACTGTATGTTATTGCATGGTATTAGGACATTATTTGTATACTAACCTTTTATTATAAAGACATTGTTGTACGTCCACTGATAATGCATTATGTCCTGTGCCGTGTCAACATACTTGTCGGTAATCCTACCATTCCACAACACTATTATACAGAGGTACTGTGAAAGAGATTGGCTGACTCCCAAGTGTATGGTTGTGATGTAGCCACTGAACGTGAGGGATTGTTGCTGCAATCCCAATGTGATTTTATGGTGTATGTTTGTGTGTTGTTTGGTCATTTGGCAGACAAGAATACCTTAATACCTAAAATACGTATTAGAGTAAACTCTCGATGTATATTCGCTGAAATATACCTCTCGGTATATATATTCTGGATGTGGTGTTGAGCTACTGGAGACAAGGAATCCGTCAGGGATGCGAGGAAACAGAGCATGCAGAACATGGCTAGGGAAATGTCCAAACCTTACGTGGGGGAGATAGCTGTTGGTTAGTTAAAGAAGTTAAAACCCTATCGACTGCACGAGTCACTAAGGTTGCATGGCACCCGTTCACCACCAGTAAAGACTACTGACAGACAAGGCTGCATGGCACCCGTTCACCACCAGTCAAGACTACTGACAGACAAGGCTGCATGGCACTCGTTCACCACCAGTCAAGACTACTGACAGACACTCTTCTCGGTGTGTATCACATTAAAGTGTTTACAGCTAGTCATGAAGCTGGCAGCTGGTCATGGGGTGAGTGGAGGCGGAGGTGGCTGCACCTCCACCGGGTGAGTGGAGGCGGAGGTGGCTGCACCTCCACGGGGTGAGTGGAGGCGGAGGTGGCTGCACCTCCACGGGGTGAGTGGAGGCGGAGGTGGCTGCACCTCCACGGGGTGAGTGGAGGCGGAGGTGGCTGCACCTCCACGGGGTGAGTGGAGGCGGAAGTGGCTGCACCTCCACGGGGTGAGTGGAGGCGGAGGTGGCTACACCTCCACGGGGTGAGTGGAGGCGGAAGTGGCTACACCTCCACGGAGTGAGTGGAGGCGGAGATGTGAGACAGAACAGCCACCCAGTGATGGACTTAATACTATAATGATACTTAAATAACTATTGTTCAAAGATATAAATGGCTGTTAAACAATATGTTGAGAAATGGCATTACCAACTAAGTTTAAAGAGTTTGTACGTAACTTAGAAAGACAGCTCATCGCCTGCACAGCTGCCCCTGCAGACGAGGTCTTGAGAAACTGTCGAAGTCATCTATCAACTGGCTGTAAAGAGTTATAATTTGTAAGATTATAAATTACCCCTAGGGGTATTATGTCAGCATATTTCATTCACTGATTGCTGACAAATTACATACTTGTTTGGACTCAAAAGTCCGCACCTTACTGCCGACTATAGGTTGATTACAAACTCCTTGCGACTCGAGAACTGCGCAGTCCCCAGTACTACAAGAAATTCGTAACCTACCTTGCTCTTGTAGCGTGAGCAATGATGTTCTTCACACCTTCGACAGATATCGGTGACTTGATAGAAGCTGAAGTGTCCTTGAATGTCCACGTCTTCCATAGTCTAGGAATATGCACACGGGTTTACACTATGTTCCACAAGATATGTCTTATTATTCACAATCTTATCACTAAAGAAGCTGATCACCCCTTTCCCTTCAAGTGTTTATTGTGTTTTATGAGACACTTTTTTCACATTAACGCACAGATCGTTCTTTGTTGGTTATCCTGGCGTCAGTGTGACTCTCAGTAGAGTCAAAAGTAATCTGAAGACGCCACAGCGCCCCACGCCATTACTCCCCTAGCACAAAGAAAAAGCTGACCTAGTACTTTTGCTTCCTTGCCACTTCCTCGATGAAGTAAAGCAGAATGTTTAAATCTTGCTGTCTTAAGCATAGACAACAATGTCCACTATCTTTACTATGGTAATAAAGTGGGAGCAGGATTTTCCTTAATTGTCCTGCTAAAGTAAGAGATGTACTGTCTCTTATTAAAATACTTTCTGCAACACTGGACTGCAAGGAGCAGCGGTCAACTTGACCACGTCGCATACTCGTACGGCATCTGTGATCAATTACTCACTGTAGCAGTAAACAAGATGTTCCCCCTTCTGAATGGCTGGGCCCCTCAGGGCAAAAGGGCTGGGGCGAAAGGGGCTGAAGGGGCTGATACCCCCCTCCTGGAGAAAATTTCTCCACACTGCGGGCGGCGGAGTTCGCTGCAGGTGAACTATTCATCATTTAACATTAATTTAATTTTCTCACTCGCCACCACTGCTGCTTGCCCTTTTCTGAACAGCTTTAGTCTGTGTGGTTTCTGGAGAATCACAAAATTTGTTTTAAAACACTGTGTAATTCTAACGGCACTAGTTTATTTATTGTCCGCTTATTCACAAACACTTTGCTCAAAACATCAACTGTCCTGATGATTCCATTTGCATCGGGATATATGGTCACAATTTTTTCAAGTGGCCATTGGGACCTCGGACCATCATTGTCAATAATCACTATGTCACCAGGTCTTAAGGATTTAAATGATTTTTCAGGAACACCAGCTCCATAGAAGTGTTCTCTCAATGGGGTGAGATAGTTTCTCGCCAAAATTTTTCCCAACGTTCAATCACTTTATTAAGGTTTTTGAATTTACGTCTGAGTTGCTCAGGTTAAAAATAAGTAGGATCCTCTATGATTTCTTTATCATTCAGGGAAGGAACAGGTTCGACCCCTTCTGCCATGGAGTAAATGAGATGGACTTAACACTTCTAAATTGTCCAGATCATCGGAAACATAAGTTAGAGGTCTGTTGTTTAACTCTATTTTTCTATTTAAAGTCACAACTGTACGGAATTCTTCTAAGTCGATTCTTTGACGATGAAGAGTCTTCCTTAAACAGCGTTTTAAAAATGCCGATATTCTTTCATAAAATCCGCCGTGCCATGGAGATTTAGGAGGGAATGTATCTCCAACGAAAAATGCGTTGATTCAGCATCTGTTGTATTCTGGTTGATCAAAGATCTTGCTTATATAAAGCAACACCAGCAACAAAGTTCGTTGCATTATCTGGAATCATCAGTCTGGAACATGCCTTTCTGGCTGCAAACCTTCTGAATAATTTGATAAAGGTTTCAGCAGACATGTCAGTGGCTACTTCTAGATGTACTGCTCTAGTTGTAGCACAAGTGAACAAACAGATGTACACCTTGATGGGAACTTTGTAAACTGTTTTGGTTAAAATTATTGGTCCAGTGTAATTACACACTGTCACCTCAAATGGAGTTGACATGACAAATTTCTTTCAGAGGGATTATGGGAGGTGGACCTGGATACTAAACATACTCGCATATCGTAGTGACGACAAAGTAATACAGTCCCTTAATTTTGTTTTTTCCCCACTTTGTCGACCTTGAGGTTATCCAGTAGGATTTTTGTATATGAAAAAGTGTGTCGCTACCCACCATGTAACACGTTACTGTGGGCGTTTTGCACAATCAGTTTTGTTAGCCAATGATTCTTGGGGATCAATATTGGATGTATGGGTTCTTTAGGTAGTGAAGAATTATGAATTCTTCCTCGACAGTCTTATAATCTTTTCTGGGTCGAGATAAAGTCCAAAGAATTAATCATAACAGGTTTCTTTGGGGATTTATCTTTTTGTTTCTAGAAATTTATATTCGTAGAGAAAACATCTTTCTGTGTTATTTTCACCCCAGTATTTAATGGGTTCAAGATATTCTAATCGGGTTTTATTCCTTTAATGAATTTATGGACAAGAGCTTAACTCTTAAGAGTTTACCCAAAGATGATTTATTTAGATCCATCAATGACTATTTCTGTTGTGTCTGCAGTATATTACACAACTTATTTCCGCTGTGTTCAAGCAACTGTTTCTTCTGGCATAATGTGAGCTTTTTGCTGGGGCCCAGTTATTTTCATTAAGAGCCAGTTCGGTCCGTGGGCCAAAATTTTAAATTATCCAAAATTTCTTGAGTGGGACACCACGTGACAACATGTCAGCTGGATGCTCTTGGGTAGAGACGTGGAGAAAGAGATAATCTCTCTTGCATCTCTTTTAATTTCTGCTACTCTGTTCTGTACATAAACCAACTTACTCTTATTATTTCTTAAACCACTGGGAAACTGCTTCATTATCACTCCAGATCACGGTTTTTTAAATAGTGAGATGTCAAGTACTTTGTTGAGATAGACAGCTAGTTTTGTACCTACATAGAGTGCTTCATTCCAATTGTGGTACTGTTCTGACCTTCAAGGGTGCTACCCTGGCCTATGAAGTAATTAGTGTATTTCCCTTCAGCATTACTCATGTAAGCTACAGCGCCATAACCTCTGGTTGACGCATCACAGAACACATTTTAATGTGAAACTTGTTTCCTCTTGCCCTATTTGTCTGGGAAGTTTAAATTTGATGAAGTTGTTTAAACTCCTTGGATTTTTTCATCCCATGCTTGACTCATTTCTAGAGGCAAGTTCTCATCCCATCCAATTTTGAGCTTCCATGCATCTTGCATAAGCATTTTACCCTTTATGGTAATTGGTGAGACGAGTCCTAGAGGATCAAAACATTGTGATACCTCTGACAGTAAACAAACGTTTAGTGAGTGTACTGCATGATTATTGTTTATCTTTTGAGACTCGAAGTATCTTCCGTGTGTTCCAATTAAGTCCCAGCAAAATTGTTGTAATCAGGAATTTCAGCTTCAGCGAAAAAAACTTCTTTGATAAGTTCCCTTAATTGCTTTGAATTTGTATTCCACATCCTTAGAGGCATATTTGCTTCTTTCTTCTCCTTGTTAGCTTCTCTGATAAGGATTTCAAATCCTCTCCTTATTCACAGTACCTTGAAGATTGTCCACATAGAAACTTTCTTTAAGATTTCTTAGAAGGGACTTTCTGATTTCTTCAAATGGGGTATTTAGAGTAGCTTCTAGTAAGAATGGAGAGGATGTTGCACCAAATAATACTGATTTGAAACGATAAGTTTCACAGGACTTTGAGGATATGTGGATTTTTAGGCCACAAGAATCGAGTATAATCCCTATCTATTTTTTGTAGTCCTACTCTTAAGAAAGCTTTGGAAATAACAGCCGTTTTTAGGTATATGAATTTGTGCGAAAATTTTTTAAGCACGTCTCCAAGCTTCTCAGTTAGTGAGGGTCCGGTCATCAGACAGTCATTAAAAACTTGCTACATCTTTATTTGCACGTGCGCTGCAATTATATACAACACGTAGTGGAGTGGTTTCAGAATCTTTTCGACTCCATGGTGCGGGAGATAATGAGGCTTCGTTTTTCAACCTTTTCTTCGACTATTTCTTCCCAAAGAATTTATTGTCCAACTGTTCTTGTAATATTATCATCGACAGTCAGTAGCTCTGGATTCTTCCTGAGCTCATGTATTTTGTGCTTTCATCTGTCCGAAAGCCATGCGATAATTGCTAGGCAGATTTGGTGGGTTTAATTTCCATAGTAAACCTAACCCAATACTGTCCATCTTTAAACTTGACAGTGTCCAAATACGGGTTATAAGTTGAGACCTTGTGGGCTTGGTTTATTTTTCGTCAATACCTATCGCATCTAAATCCCACAACTTATCAACTGGTTCATGCATTTTTTTCCAGTAATGATAATTTTTGCTGTTTGGTACATGATCAGCGGTTATTCTCGTAACTAGTACATTTTCCACTGAATCAATATCCCGCTTCTTCCCATTTGAGAGGGAAAGGGACTACATATCATGTGGCCTCCTGCTGTTTTCAGAAGTGAACATCATGGTTTTTATAATTACTATATTTTGCACAAAAATGTGATAATATCACTTCCAATGATTAAATCAATTGGAACTAATTGTGTCCGTCTGTATGTCAGGACAGGCTAAAATTGACCTTAGCTGCTTTCAGTGCTGCAACTGTTTCTTTTAATCCTGGATCTGCACAGACTTAGGCAAATCACTACTACCAAGCTTCTACTGTCTTTTTTCCTGTTTCCAAGACCAACGTGATTCTGGCTTTGGTCATATGCTGTTGAAGGACTTTGTGAGCCTTGAATCAAAAAGTGTTAGCACATCGGTTTGTGTAATTTATTAGATAACTCAAAATCGAGCTATCGGGAGAGCTGGTTGCTTTAAAACTTATCTCTCACTTTAATGCTGTTGCTTGTTGACTTCCTGATTCTGTGGAAGTCTTCTGCTGTTCAGCAAAAGTATTTGGGCATAATGCTGTATGATGCATTACCCTTGCATTTAAAACACTTCTTCAGTGAGCATTTTCCTCCTTTGTTTTCACCTAACACTTGATCATCTTTTCAGCTGATGAACACTTGTTTACGTGCCTCCATTGATGTGATTGACTACAAATACTGTGCCCCAATGTGTTCCATCACAAAGTAAAACATTTTGGAGTACGTTATGTATGACCCGTCTGTTTACTGTCTGTTGTATTCACAGCCTTGATAAATGCCTATTGGGATTTCCCAAATTTTGTGGTTTTAGTGAGTAGGTTTTAAATTTTTTATACTGAGTTTTAAGGTTTGTTATCCACTGGATTGTGGATTTTCATCTTGTCTCATTGCTTGCATGCATGAAACTATTGTTTGTAAACCATTGCTAATTTCTTCACAAGTGAAATAGGTTTATTGAACATAAAATTTAATCGTTCAATATTTGTTGGTGACAACTTATCTTGTACAATACCACTGATAACCAATCACATTGTCTTAGGTCATATTTAGCATCTAGAGATCTGAGACAATTGTCTAATGTGATTCTAAATGCCTTTAAGTCTGAAAAACAATGTTTGGGTGGCTTCAAGCTTGATATTAAGACTGCATGTCTAACTCTAGCCTTGTCAGCATCAAAGTAATTGTCTGCTAAGACACGTAAAGGGTATTTTTAATTACCTTTAACCACCGGAAAAGACTTAATCAGTTCATAGGGTTTCTCCCTTCACAACATTTAAGGTAATTGAACTTAGCAATTCATCTATGTCAGTTCGTGAATTTACTATGGGATTGAAAACCACTAATGAATTCTTCATAATTATGACCTTGGAAAAATGAGGTTTAAAGACAAGGTAGGTAAGTTTGGTAATGGGCACTTGTTTTTTACAGGTGTAACAGGTGTTTGACCACTAGTTACAGTAGGTCTCTGTGACAGAGTTTTGCGGCAGATAGCCTGTCTCCTGTCCACCTTAACTGTTGATTACTAAAAGTATCCAAAACATTTTTAATTTCATCCTCAGATGGATCTGAAATTCAAGAAATTCCTTTTCATAATGTGTATAGTCTGAATTAATTATTTTCAGACGTTGTGCAAGTAATTCAAAAATTTTACCTCAAGATCATCAAATCTATGTTTGTACCTTGAGTTAATCCTATACAGACTGAAATTAGATTTTCTAATTGTGTAATCTTAGTCTGTAAAGACTGAAATGAGTTTTCAAACAAGCCATTTTAATGATAACTGAAAATTCTAGCACCACACTTAGAGTGTTTAAAAAACACTGTGCTGCTAAAAACCAGCTGAGTTTTTGTTTTTGCTTAAGTCACAATAAATTTAGTAAAGGACAAATACTGACCTACTAAGCTTAACCTCAGGGTCAAAAGACCATGAAGGTACACCCTACATGTGGCCGGTGTTTATGGCTTGAGTTTGCTGTTTTCAGCCTGACCACGATGATTTAATCGTAAATAACGATGTAATACCTTCATTTACTTAAAACTATAAATGTCACTGTATAACTGTAAATTTACCGTGAATATTACTTTACACATATATAAATGTCACTGTTAATATATTTTTAAAGCTTACACTTCATGTATAAGTTCCTTTAATTATAACAGGTATAATCTATAAGAAACAAACTTTAACACAATCTTGTCTCTTAATTTCTGTCTATAAACATTTTAAACACTGTGTATATACACTCAGACAAACGAACACACTTAGGGTTTTTGTTTTCTTAATCAGCGCTTCTTCGAGTTTGGAGCGTGGATGCCGGTGCCATCCCCCGTTTTCTTGTTGGGTGAGTCACCCGCTCCCGTTTTCTTTGGGTGAACGCTGGGTGAGCGCCCGTTTTCTTTTGGCTGCCCATTCTCTGTGATTGAGTCTGGAGGGACTCATTTATACTGATTTAAATTGTAAAACACTAGTTTTACATCATTTTTCGAAGGACCTTGGCTCATAGGTTATTTGTACACTGTAGTACAACATATTTGGACCACAGTGGGGGCTTTATTTCCCGGTTCGAGCACAACCAATATGTTGAGAAATGGCATTACCAGCTAAGTTTAAAGAGTTTGTACATAACTTAGAAAGACAGCTCATTGCCTGCACAGCTGCCCCTGCAGAAGAGGTCTTGAGAAGCTGTCGAAGTCATCTCTCAACGGGCTGTAAAGAGTTATAATTTGTAAGATTTTAAATTACCCCTAGGGGGTGTTATGTCAGCATATTTCATTCACTGATGGCTGACAAATTACATACTTGTTTGGACTCAAAAGTCTGCACCTCACTGCCGACTATAGGTTGATTACAAACTCCTTGCGACTCAAGAACTGCGCAGTCCCCCGTACTACAAGAAATTCGTAACCTACCTTGCTCTTGTAGCGTGAGCTATGGTGTTCTTCACACCTTCGACAGATATCGGTGACTTGATAGAAACTGAAGTGTCCTTGGATGTCCACGTCTTCCATAGTCTAGGAATACGCACACTAGTACACTATGTTCCACAAGATTTGTCTTTATTATTCACAATTTTATCACTAAAGAAGCTGATCACACTTCTCTTAAGTGTTTATTGTGTTTTATGAGACACTTTGTTCACACTAACACACAGATCGTTCTTTGTTGGTTATCCTGGCATCAGTGTCACTCTCAGTAGAGTCAAAAGTAATCTGAAGACGCCACAACGCCCCACGCCGTCACTGCCCCTTGCACAAAAAAAAAAATCTGACCTAGTACTTTTGCTTCCTTGCCACTTCCTCGATGAAGTAAAGCAGAATGTTTAAATCTTGCTGTCTTAAGCATAGACAACAATGTCCACTATCTTTACTATGGTAATAAAGTGGGAGCAGGATTTTCCTTAATTGTCCTGCTAAAGTAAGAGATGTACTGTCTCTTATTAAAATACACTCTGCAACACTGGACTGCAAGGAGCAGCGGTCAACTTGACCACGTCACATACTCGTACGGCATCTGGGATCAATTACTCACCGTAGCAGTAAACAAGACGCTTGCCCCTTCTGAGAGGGCTGGGCCCCTCAGGGCTGAAAGGGCTCAAAAGGGGCTGAAGGGGCTGATACCCCCCTCCTGGAGAAAATTTCTCCACAGTTATAACAATACCAAAGTATGGCTATACTTTCAATGCAACAGACATTGTTATTATAATTTTCACAATACAACGTAAACTTTATATAATATAATAATATTATATCTTTATTTGTACAAGTACACGTACATGAGACACAGGAATAGTTGACAGCAATCACGTACTACTATATATAAAGCCGCATTTCGGATAAATTAGGTCAACTTTGTCCCAGGATGCGACCCACACCAGGCGACTAACACCCAGGTACCCACTTTATTGATTAGTGAATATGGACAACCTGTGTAAGGAAACACGCCCAATAGTTTCACCTTCGCCGGGAATCGAACCCAGACTCTCACCGTGTGAAGCGAGAGCTTTTGCCACCAGGCCACGGTGTATCGTTAATATATCCTACAATACCAGCTACAATCCTAGTAAGACCTAGTACCTATGAAATGTTCTGTTATAGAATGCATTACGCAAACTGCTTATCACGTAAGTTAATATGTACTTGTAGAAGTAAAGATTATTATTATAATTGGGAATTAATATTTAAGAGATGTTTTCAAAAACAAAACTGACTTAATAAAATCAGAGAACATAGAGTTGAGAGGTCAGGTGTGTTGAGGTCAAACGTAGTTTAATATGTCGGGTCACATGGCAACAGTGATTAACGTGGCCAAAAAAAATCTGATACAGAAACTACTGGAGTTTTACGTCCCTGTAGCGCTCAGTACAATTATGATTGCTGTTTGGCAACGGCACCTTTACTGGCACACTTCTTGTTAATGGTGAGTGCAGCCTCGTCTAACTTGTTAATGGTGAGTGCAGCCTCGTCCAACTTGTTAATGGTGAGTGCAGCCTCGTCCAACTTGTTAATGGTGAGTGTAGCCTCGTCCAACTTGTTAATGGTGAGTGTAGCCTCGTCCAACTTGTTAATGGTGAGTGCAGCCTCGTCCAACTTGTTAATGGTGAGTGCAGCCTCGTCCAACTTGTTAATGGTGAGTGCAGCCTCGTCCAACTTGTTAATGGTGAGTGCAGCCCTCGTCCAACTTGTTAATGGTGAGTGTAGCCTCGTCAACTTGTTAATGGTGAGTGCAGCCTCGTCCAACTTGTTAATGGTGAGTGCAGCCTCGTCCAACTTGTTAATGGTGAGTGCAAGCCTCGTTCAACTTGTTAATGGTGAGTGCAGCCTCGTCCAACTTGTTAATGGTGAGTGCAGCCTCGTCCAACTTGTTAATGGTGAGTGCAGCCTCGTCCAACTTGTTAATGGTGAGTGCAGCCTCGTCCACTTGTTAATGGTGAGTGCAGCCTCGTCCAACTTGTTAATGGTGAGTGCAGCCTCGTCCAACTTGTTAATGGTGAGTGTAGCCTCGTCCAACTTGTTAATGGTGAGTGTAGCCTCGTCCAACTTGTTAATGGTGAGTGCAGCCTCGTCCAACTTGTTAATGGTGAGTGCAGCCTCGTCCAACTTGTTAATGGTGAGTGCAGCCTCGTCCAACTTGTTAATGGTGAGTGCAGCCTCGTCCAACTTGTTAATGGTGAGTGTAGCCTCGTCCAACTTGTTAATGGTGAGTGCAGCCTCGTCCAACTTGTTAATGGTGAGTGCAGCCTCGTCCAACTTGTTAATGGTGAGTGCAGCCTCGTCCAACTTGTTAATGGTGAGTGCAGCCTCGTCCAACTTGTTAATGGTGAGTGCAGCCTCGTCCAACTTCTTAATGGTGAGTGCAGCCTCGTCCAACTTGTTAATGGAGAGTGCAGCCTCGTCCAACTTGTTAATGGTGAGTGCAGCCTCGTCCAACTTGTTAATGGTGAGTGCAGCCTCGTCCAACTTGTTAATGGTGAGTGAAGCCTCGTCCAACTTGTTAATGGAGAGTGCAGCCTCGTCCAACTTGTTTAAAGGTGAGTGCAGCCTCGTCCAACTTGTTAATGGTGAGTGCAGCCTCGTCCAACTTGTTAATGGAGAGTGCAGCCTCGTCCAACTTGTTAATGGTGAGTTTCAGCCTCGTCCAACTTGTTAATGGTGAGTGCAGCCTCGTCCAACTTGTTAATGGAGAGTGCAGCCTCGTCCAACTTGTTAATGGTGAGTAGCCCCGTCCCAACCTTTTTAAGGTGAGTGCAGCCTCGTCCCAACTTGTTAATGGTGGTTTCAGCCTCGTCCAAATTGTTAATGGTGGGGCAGCCTCTCCAACATGTTTTAAAGGGAGTGCAGGCCCCGTCCAACTTGTTAATGGTTTAATTCAGCCCCCGTCCAAAATTGGGAAAGGGAGTGCAGCCCCGTCCAAATTGTTTAAAAGGGGAGTTTCAACCTCGCCAACTTGTTAATGGTGAAATTACCTCGTCTAAACTTTTTAATGGTGAGTGTAGCCTCGTCCAACTTGGGTTTAAAGGTGGTTTCAGCCTCTTTCCCAAATTTTTAATGGTTATTTCGCCTCGTCCAACTTTTTAATGGGGGAGGGTGCACCTCGTCCCAAATTGTTAATGTTGATGCAGCCTCGTCCAACGGGTTTAAAGGGGAGTGCAGCCTCGTCCAACTTGGGAAAAGGGGAGTGTACCTCGTCCAACTTGTTTTAAAGGGAGTGGCAGCCTGTCCAAAATTGTTTAATGGTGAGTGCACCTGTCCCAAATTGTTTAAAAGGTTATTGGGACCCCCGTCCAACTTGTTAATGGTGAGGCAGCCTCGGGCCAACTTGTTAAATGGTGGGGTTTTAGCCTCGTCCAAATTGTTTTAAAGGGGAGTGCCCCCTCGTCCAACTTTTTAATGGTGAGTGGGAGCCTCGTCCAACATGTTTAAAAGTTGAGTGCAAAACCTCGTCCAACTTGTTAAAGGGGAGTGCAGCCCCCCGTCCAACTTTTTTAATGGGATGCACCTCGTCCCCAAATTTTTAATGGGTGAGTGTTGCCCCCGGGCCAAATTGTTAATGGTGAGTGTAGCCCCCGTTTCCCAACCCTTGGGTTTAAAGGTGAGTGCAAACCTCGTCCCAAATTTTTTTAAAGGTGGATGCAGCCCCCGTCCAACCTTTTTTAAGGTGAGTGCAGCCTCGTCCCCCAAATTGTTAATGGTAGTGCACCCCCTCCAACTTGTTAATGATGAAGCTCCAAAACAGAGACTCCCCCAAAAGAAAAGCTCAACCCAGATACTCCAACACAGAAGCTCCAACACAGAGCTCCACCACCCCAAAAAGCCCACCACAGAAGCTCAACCACAGAGAGTCCCCCACTGAGCTCAACCACAGAGAGCTCAACCCAAAGAGCTTCACCACAAAAGAGCTCAACCCCAGAGAGCTCTACCAAAAGAGCCCCCACCCCCAAGAGCTTTCCCCCACAAGGGGAGCTCCACCAAAAGAGAGCTCACCACAGAGAAACTAAAACCCAAAAGACTCCCCCCCGAGAAGCTCCACCCAAAAAAAAGACTCCCCCACAAGAGCTCCCCCACAGAGAGCCCCCACCCCCAAAAGAGCTATCCCAAGAGAGCTCCACCACAGAGAACTCCCCACAAAAAGAGCTTCCACCAAAGACAGCTCCAACCAAAAGAGAGCTCGAACCCACAGAGGGGCTCCACCAAAACAGAGATCTCCATTTTACAGAGAGACTTTCCCCCACAGAGAGGGGTCCAACACGAAAAGCCCCCCAAAAGGGGAGAGATCCACCACAAGAGCTCCACCCCAAGAGGCCCCCATCCCCAGAGAGTCCACCCAGAGAGCTCAACCACAGAGAACTCCACCACAGAAGTTCCACCAAAGAAGCCCACCACAAAGCTCCACCCCAGAGAGCTCCACCAAAGAAAGCCCACCACAGAGACTCCAAACCCCAGAGAGCTCCACCAAAAGAGAGCCCCCACAACAGAGAGCTCCCCCACAAGAGCTCCACCAAAAGAGAGCTCCACCACAGAGAGCTCCACCCAGAGAGCTCAACCACAGAGAAAACACCACCACAAAAGAGCTCCACCACAAAAGCTCCCAAACCCCAGAGAGCTCTAAACCCCAGAGAGCTCCTCCACAGAGAAACCCTCCGCAAAAGAGTTTCCCCCACAGAAAAGCTCCCACCACAGAGAGCCCAAACCCCAGAGAGCTCCACCAGAGAGCTTTCCCCCAAAAGAACTCCAAACCCCAGAGCTCCACCACAGAGAGCCCCCCCACAGGAGCTCCACCACACAGGCCCCCAAGAGAGCTCCCCCACAGAAAAGGGTCCACCACAAGAGCTCCACACCAGAGAGGGTTTTTACCCCCAGAGACTCCACCTCAGAAAAGGGTATACCACAGAGGGGCTCCACCCCAAAAGCTCCACCAACACAGCTCCACCACAAAACCGCTCCAACCACGGAGAGCTCAACCACAAGAGTTCCACCCCAAGACCCCAAACCCCAGGGTAGTGCAAACCCCAGAGAGCTGCACCACAGAGAGCTCCACCAAAAGAGAACTTTCCCCCCACGAGAGGCCCCCCACCCCAGAGAGCTCCACCAAAAGAGAGCTCCACCACAGAGAGCTTCACCCCAGAAGAGCCTACCACAGAGAGCTCCCCCACAGAGAGCCCAACACAGAGAGCTCCCCAAAGACACGCACCACAGAGAGCTGCAAAAACCCCAAGAAACTCCACCACAAAAGAGCTCCACCACGGGCTCCACCACAGAGAGCTCCACCACAGAGGCTCAAACCCCAGAAACTCCACCACAACAGCTCAACCAAGATAGCTCAAACCCCACAGAGCTCCACCACAAGAACTCCCCCACAGATAGCGCCACCACAGAGAGCTCCAAACCCCAGAGAGCCCACCACGAAAAGCTCCACCCCCCCGAGACTCCACCCCAGACAAACTCAACCCCAGAGAGCTCTACCACACAGAGCTCCCCCCAAGAAACCCCCACCACAGATAGCGCCACCCCCAGAGAGCTCCACCACAGAGAGGGTCCACCACAGAGAGCCCACCACAAGAGGGTCAACCACAGAGAGCTCTAAAACCAAAAAAGAAACCCAAACCCCAGAAAGCTCCCAAATACAGAGAGCTCTACCACAGAGAGCTCCCCACAGAGAGCTCCCTTTCCCCCAAAGAGCCCGCCACAGAGGGGTCCACCCCACAGGCTCCACCACAGAGAGCTCCCCTTTTCAGAAGCAAAACCCCAGAGAGCTTTTACCACAGAGAGCTCCACCAGAGGAGTTCCAAACCCCAGAGATTCCCCCCACCACAGAAAGCCCACCACAGAGACTCCCACCATAGAGAGCTCCACCACAGAGAGCTCCACCACAGAAAAGCTCCAAACCCCAGAAGCCCCAACAACAGAGAGCTCTACCACAAGACCCCCCACCACAGAGAGCTCCACCAAAGAGAGCCCCCACCAAGAGAGCTCCACCACAGAGAGGGTCCACCACAAGAGCCCACCAAAAAGAGGCTCCCCACCGAGAGCCCACCACAAAGAGCTCCACCCAAAAAGAAAAAACACCACAGAGAGGCAAACCCCAGTGAGATCCACCTCAGAGATCTCCAAACCCCAAAAAGAGCTCCACCACAAAAAGAGCTCATCCCCCCAAAAGAGCTCAACCAAAAGAGAGTTGTACCACAGAGACTCCACCACAGAGAGGGTTTCCCCCACAGATGCCCCCACCACGAGAGCTCCACCACAGAGAGCTCCCGAACAAAGCTCCACCCCCAGAGAGCTCAAACCCCAAGGCCCCCCCACGAGAGCTCCACCCCCCGAAAGCTCAAACCCCTGAGAGTTCTACCCCCAAGAGCTCCACCAAAGAGAGCTCCTCCACAGAGAGCTCTGCCCCAGAGAGCTCCACCCCCCAAAAGAAACCCACCACAGAGAGCTCCAAAACCCCAAAGAGCTATACCACAAAACTTCACAGAGAGCCCCCCAGAGACAGCCCCTTCCCCCACAGAGACTCCCAAAGACAGGGGGGGACTCCATCACAGAGGCTGGGACCCCCAAGAGGGTCAACCAAGAAAAGCTCCACCCCGAGACCTCAACCACAAGAGCTCCAAACCAAAAGGGGAAATCCCCCACAAGAGAGCCCCACCACAGAGAGCTTTCCCCCACAGAGAGCTCCACCATAGAGAGCCTTTCCCCCACAAAAAGACCCCCCAAAAAAAACAAATTTTGCCTCAAACACGAGAGCTCTAACCCCAAGAAACTCCACCAAAAAAGAGCCCCCCACCACAGAGAGCTCCACCACAGAGAGCTCCACCCCCAGAGAGGGGTCCCCTCACAGAGAGCCACACCGCAAGAGCTCCACCACAGAGAACCAACCACAGAGAGCTCTAACCCAGAGGGGAAACCAAAACCCCAAAAAAGGGCTCCACCACAGAGAGTGCACCACAGAAGCTCACCCCAGAGAGCCCACCCCAGAGACTTTCCCCCCAAAGAGACTCCACCAAAGAGAGCTCCTCCACAGAGAGCTCTACCACAGAGAGCTCCACCACAGAAACCCTCCCACACAGAGGGTCCAAAAACCCCAAAAAAGCTCCAGCACAAAAACTCCCCCCCAAAAGAGAGCTTTTCCCCCACAGACAGCTCAACCACAGAGACTCTACCACACAGAGCTCCAACCCACAGAGAAACTCCCCACCACAAGGGCTCCACCCCAAGACTCCCCCACAAAAAACTCCACCACAAGAGCTCCAAACCCCAGAACTCCACCCCCAAAAAGAGGGTCCCCAACCCCAGAAAGCTTTCCCCCACAGAGAGGTCCACCCCAGAAAAGCCCCCACCCACAAAAGAGCTCCACCACTGAGAGCTTTCCCCCACAAGAGCTCCACCAAAAAGAGCCCAACCCAGATAGCCCACCACAAGATTTCCCCCACAAGAGCTCCACCACCCGAGACCCACCAGAGAGAACTCCTCCACAGGAGCTCCACCACAGAGAGCTCCACCAGAGAGAGCTCCAACACAACAGCTCCCCACAAAACAGCTCCCCCACAAAAGAGCCCGCCACCCGAGAACTCCACCCAAAAGGGGAGCTCCACAAACTCAAACACACAGAAGTGAAATTTAGAGTTTTCCCCATGTTTTTAAAATCTCTCACGCTAGTTTTTTTACATTCTTCCCCTGGGGAAGGTCTTTAACCTGAATTTTTTCTTTTCAAATGGTGAAGGGCTTGAACCTGACTCTTACATTCTCACTGGTGAAGGTCTTGAACCCGATTCTTTCAATTTTTCACTGGTGAAAAGGGCTTGAACCTGACCTTACATTCCCTTTTGAAGGTCAGAAAACCGATTTTTACATTTTCATGGTGAAGGTCTTGAAACCCGACTCTTACATTTTTCCCTTTGGGGAAGGGCCCTTTAACCTGAACCCCTTACATTCTCACTGGGGGAAAGGGCTTTAACCCCGATTTTTAAAATTCCACTGGTTTAAGGGCCCCTTGAACCTTTACTCCTTTACATTCTCACGGGGGGGGGGGGGTCTTGAACCCGATTCCCTTTCATTTTCCCCTGGTGAAGGTTTTTAACCTTTTTCTTTTCAAATTTTTCCCCTGGTGAAGGGCTTGAACCTGATTCTTTCATTCTCCCCTGGGGAAAATTTTTGAAACCCGACTCTTTCATTTTCACGGGGGAAAGGGCTTGAACCTTACTCTTAAAATTCTCACTGGTGAAGGTTTGAACCTTTAAATTTTTACATTCTCACTGGTTAAGGTCTTTGAAACCCACTCTTACATTCTCACTGGTTTTTTGGGCTTTAACCTGACTCTTACATTCTCACTGGTGAAGGTCTTTAAAACCCGACTCTTACATTCTCAAATGGGGAAGGTCAAAGGAACCCGATTCCTTTTCAAATTTTCACTGGTGGGAAGGGCTTGAACCTGATTTTTACAATTTCCCCACGGGGAAAGGGCCCTTTAACCTGATTCTTAACATTCTCAAATTTGGGGAACGTCCCTTTAAACCGATTCTTACATTCTACTGGTGAAGGTCTTGAAACCCGGGCTCTTACATTCCTTTAAATTTGGGGAAGGGTTTTAAACCCACCTTTCATTCTTTACTGGGGAAGGTCTTGAACCCGACCTTACATTCTCATGGTGAAAAGGCTTGAAACCTGATTCTTACACTCTCACTGGGGGAAGGTTTTTGAACCTGAAATCCCTTTCAATTTTCCCCTGGGGGAAGGGCTTGAAAACCCAAATTTTTACATCTCACTGGGGAAGGTTCCCGAACCTGACCCTTACATTCCCCACGGGGAAGGTTTTTGAACCTGACCCCTTTTCATTCTCACGGTGAAGGGCCCTTTAACCTGATTCTTACATTCTCACTGGGGAAAGGTTTTTGAACCTGGGCCTTACATTCTCACGGGGAAGGTCTTGAACCATTCTTAAAATTCTCACTGGTTTAAGGGCTTTAACCTATTCTTTCATTCTCACTGGTTTTAAGGCTTTTAACCTGGGTTCTTAAAATTTTCCCCCACTGGTGAAGGTCCCTTTAACCCCGATTCTTACATTCCACTGGTGAAGGTCCCTTTTTCCCGACTCTTACATTCCACCGTGAAAATTTTTGAACCCCGATTCCTTAAAATTCTCACTGGTGAAGTCTTGAACCTTACTCTTACATTTTTCACCCGGTGAAGGTCTTTTAACCAAAATTTTTTACATTCCCCACTTTGGTTTGGGGAAAGGGCTTGAACCTGATTCTTACATTCTCACTGGTGAAGGTCTTGAACCTGATTCTTACATTCTCACTGGTGAAGGTCTTGAACCTGATTCTTACATTCTCACTGGTGAAGGTCTTGAACCTGATTCTTACATTCTCACGGGGAAAGGGGCTTGAACCGGAAAATCTACTTCTCACGGTGAAGGTCTTGAACCTGATTCTTACATTTTTTTCCCCACGGTTTAAGGTCTTTAACCCCGAATCTTACAATTTTCAAATGGTGAAGGTCTTGAACCGATTTTTTACATTCTCACTGGGGGTCTTGAACCTGACTCTTACATTCTCACGGTGAAGGGCCTTTAACCTGACTCTTACATCCTTTTACTGGGGAAGGTCTTTAACCTGACCCCTTTCTTTTTACTGGGAAGGTCTTGAAACCCCGAAATTTTTACATTCTCCACTTTTTGAAGGTCTTGAAACCCGATTCTTACATTTCACGGGGAAGGTCTGAACCTGATTCTTACATTCTCACTGGTGAAGGGCATGAAAAACCCGATTCTTACATTTTTCAAATGGTGAAAGGGCTTTAAAACCCGACTCTTACTTTCTCACTGGTGAAGGTCTTTAACCGACTTTTTACATTCTCACTGGGAAGGTCTTGAACCTTACTCTTTTCATTTTCACGGTGAAGGGCTTTAAAACCCGACCTTTTCATTCTCACTGGTGAAGGGGCTTGAACCTGACTCTTACATTCTCACTGTTTAAGGTCCTTTAAACCCCGATTCTTACATTTTTCATGGTGGAAGTCTTTAACCGATTCTTAAAAAATTTTTTTTTCCCCCCCCCAAATGGTTTAAAGGTTTATGAAAACCCGATTCCCTTTCATTCTCACTTGGGGAAAGGGCCCTTTAACCCCATTCTTACGTTCTCAAATTGGTTTTAGGTTCCTGAACCTGCTCTTAAAATTTCACTGGTGAAAATTTTTGAACCTGACTCTTACATTCTTTACTGGAAAGGTTCCCTAAATGAATTTTTACATTTTCCACTGGGAAAGGGCTTGAACCCGATTCTTACATTTTTTTACTGGAAGGTTCCCTTTAACCTAAATTTTTACGTTCTCACTGGTGAAGGTCTTGAACCGATTCTTTCACCCTCACGGTGAAGGTCTTTAACCTGACTCTTTTCATTTTCAAATGGTGAAGGTCTTGAACCTGATTCTTACATTCTCACTGGTGAAGGTCTTGAACCTGATTCTTACATTCTCACTGGTGAAGGTCTTGAACCTGATTCTTACATTCTCACTGGTGAAGGTCTTGAACCTGACTCTTACATTCTCACTGGTGAAGGTCTGGGGAAACCCGATTCTTACAAATTTTCACTGGGGAAGGCCCTTTAACCTGATTCTTTTCATTTTCACTGGTGAAGGCTTGAACCTGATTCTTACATTTTCCCCTGGTGAAGGTCTTTTAACCCCGACACGACAACATTAAAAAAACGAGGGGAATGTCAAAAAATGTCCCAAATTAGATTATCTACTAAATACACAATCCTCTAAAATAATGACAGTAAAGTAATGCTTCATATAACCTTGTTAAATATAATTTTATTACCTTGAGTGTGACCACATGTTTAGTTACCTTGAGTGTAACCACATGTATAGTTACCTTGAGTGTGACCACATGTATAGTTACCTTGAGTGTGACCACATGTATAGTTACCTTGAGTGTGACCACATGTATAGTTACCTTGAGTGTGACCACATGTTTAGTTACCTTGAGTGTAACCACATGTATAGTTACCTTGAGTGTGACCACATGTATAGTTACCTTGAGTGTAACCACATGTATAGTTACCTTGAGTGTGACCACATGTATAGTTACCTTGAGTGTGACCACATGTTTAGTTACCTTGAGTGTAACCACATGTATAGTTACCTTGAGTGTGACCACATGTATAGTTACCTTGAGTGTGACCATATATACAGTTACCTTGAGTGTGACCACATATACAGTTACCTTGAGTGTAACCACATGTATAGTTACCTTGAGTGTGACCACATGTATAGTTACCTTGAGTGTGACCACATGTATAGTTACCTTGAGTGTAACCACATGTATAGTTACCTTGAGTGTGACCACATGTTTAGTTACCTTGAGTGTGACCACATGTATAGTTACCTTGAGTGTAACCACATGTTTAGTTACCTTGAGTGTAACCACATGTATAGTTACCTTGAGTGTGACCACATGTATAGTTACCTTGAGTGTGACCACATGTATAGTTACCTTGAGTGTAACCACATGTATAGTTACCTTGAGTGTGACCACATGTTTAGTTACCTTGAGTGTGACCACATGTATAGTTACCTTGAGTGTAACCACATGTATAGTTTACCTTGAGTGTGACACATGTTTAGTTACCTTGAGTGTGACCACATGTATAGTTACCTTGAGTGTGACCACATGTATAGTTACCTTGAGTGTGACCACATGTATAGTTACCTTGAGTGTAACCACATGTATAGTTACCTTGAGTGTGACCATATATACAGTTACCTTGAGTGTGACCACATATACAGTTACC
>NC_069434.1:1774375-1786875 GCF_026875155.1 Cherax quadricarinatus | reverse complement strand
TTTTTAACCAGGATGGTTAGCCACCCATGATTTTTAACCACGATGGTTAGCCACCCATGATTTTTAACCAGGAAAGTTAGCCACCCAGGATTTTTCACCAGGAGGGTTAGCCACCCATGATTTTTCACCAGGAGAGTTAGCCACCCATGGTTTTTCACCAGAAGGGTTAGCCACCCATGATTTTTCACCAGGAGGGTTAGCCACCCATGATTTTTCACCAGGAGGGTTAGCCACCCATGATTTTTCACCAGGAGTGTTAGCCACCCATGATTTTTAACCAGGAGGGTTAGCCACATTTGATTTTTAACCAGGAGGATTAGCCACCCATGATTTATAACCATCAGGATTAGCCACCCATGATTTTTAACCAGGAGGATTAGCCACCCATGAATTTTAACCATCAGGATTAGCCACCCATGATTTTTAACCAGGAGGATTAGCCACCCATGATTTTTAACCATCAGGATTAGCCACCCATGATTTTTAACCATCAGGATTAGCCACCCATGATTTTTAACCATCAGGTTTAGCCACCCATGATTTTTAACCAGGAGGATTAGCCACCCATGATTTTTAACCAGGAGGATTAGCCACCCATGATTTTTAACCAGCAGGATTAGCCACCCATGATTTTTAACCATCAGGATTAGCCACCCATGATTTTTAACCAGGAGGATTAGCCACCCATGATTTTTAACTATCAGGATTAGCCACCCATGATTTTTAACCAGGAGGATTAGCCACCCATGATTTTTAACCATCAGGATTAGCCACCCATGATTTTTAACCATCAGGATTAGCCACCCATGATTTTTAACCCAGAGGATTAGCCACCCATGATTTTTAACCAGGAGGATTAGCCACCCATGATTTTTAACCAGGAGGATTACCCACCCATGATTTTTAACAAGCAGGATTAGCCACCCATGATTTTTAACCAGGAGGATTAGCCACCCATGATTTTTAACCAGGAGGATTAGCCACCCATGATTTTTAACCATCAGGATTAGCCACCCATGATTTTTAACCATCAGGATTAGCACCATGGATTTTTAACCTGAGGATTAGCCACCATGATTTTTAACCGGAGGATTAGCCCACCATGATTTTTAACCAGGGATTAGCCACCCATGATTTTTAACCATCAGGATTAGCCACCCATGATTTTTAACCATCAGGATTAGCCACCCATGATTTTTAACCAGGAGGATTAGCCACCCATGATTTTTAACCAGGAGGATTAGCCACCCATGATTTTTAACAAGGATGGTTAGCCACCCATGATTTTTCACCAGGAGGATTAGCCACCCATGATTTTTAACCATCAGGATTAACCCAGGATTTTTAACCATCAGGATTAGCCACCCATAATTTTTAACCATCAGGATTAGCCACCCATGATTTTTAACATTCAGGATTAGCCACCCATGATTTTTAACCATCAGGATTAGCCACCCATGATTTTTAACCAGGATGGTTAGCCACCCATGATTTTTAACCAGGATGGGTTAGCCACCCATGATTTTTAACCAGGAGGGTTAGCCACCCATGATTTTTAACCAGGAGGGTTAGCCACCCATGATTTTTAACCAGGATGGTTAGCCACCCATGATTTTTTACCAGGAGGGTTAGCCACCTGATTTTTCACCAGGAGGGTTAGCCACCCATGATTTTTAACCAGGAGGGTTAGCCACCCATGATTTTTAATCAGGATGGTTAGCCACCCATGATTTTTAACCAGGATGGTTAGCCACCCATGATTTTTAACCACGATGGTTAGCCACCCATGATTTTTAACCAGGAAATTAGCCACCAGTTTTCCAGGAGGTTAGCCACCCTTTTTACCAAGGATTAGCCACCCATGTTTTTCACCAGGAGGTTAGCCACCCATGATTTTTCACCAGGAGGTTAGCCACCCTGATTTTTACCAGGAGGTTAGCCACCTTTTTCACCAGTGTAGCCACCCATGATTTTTAACCCAGGATTAGCCCCCATGATTTTTAACCAGGGATTAGCCACCCATGATTTTAACCATAGGATTAGCCACCCATGATTTTTAACACGAGAGTTAGCCCCCATGATTTTTACCATAGGATTAGCCACCCATGATTTTTAACCCGGAGGATTAGCCACCCATGATTTTTAACCATCAGGAGGTTACCACCCATGATTTTTACCATGGATTGCCACCCATGATTTTTAACCAGCAGGATTAGCCACCCATGATTTTTAACCAGGAGGATTAGCCACCCATGATTTTTAACCAGGAGGATTAGCCACCCATGATTTTTAACCAGGCAGGATTAGCCACCCTGATTTTTAACCATCAGGATTAGCCACCCATGATTTTTAACCAGGAGGATTAGCCACCATGATTTTTAACATCAGGATTAGCCACCATGATTTTTAACAAGGATTAGCACCCATGATTTTTAACCATGGATTTGCACCACTGATTTTTAACCATCAGGATTAGCCACCATGATTTTTACCCGGAGGATTAGCCACCCATGATTTTTAACCAGGAGGATTAGCCACCCATGATTTTTAACCAGGAGGATTACCACCCATGATTTTAACAGCAGGTTAGCCACACCATGATTTTTACCAGTAGGATTAGCCACCCATGATTTTTTAACCAGGAGGATTAGCCACCATGATTTTTAACAAGGATGTTAGCCACCCATGATTTTTAAACCCGGAGGATTAGCCACCATGATTTTTAACCACAGGATTAGCCACCCATGATTTTTAAACCACTCAGGATTAGCCCCATGATTTTTAACCATCAGGAGGTTAGCCACCCATGATTTTTAACCAGGAGGATTAGCCACCATGATTTTTAACCACAGGATTAGCCACCCATGATTTTTAACAAGGGGTTAGCCACCCATGATTTTTAACCAGGATGGTTAGCCACCCATGATTTTTAACCAGGATGGTTAGCCACCCATGATTTTTAACCAGGAGGGTTAGCCACCCATGATTTTTCACCAGGAGGGTTAGCCACCCATGATTTTTAACCAGGAGGGTTAGCCACCATGATTTTTAACCAGGAGGGTTAGCCACCATGATTTTTACCAGGAGGTTAGCCACCCATGATTTTTAACCAGGAGGATTAGCCACCCATGATTTTTAACCATAGTGATTAGCCACCCATGATTTTTTTAACCAGGATGGTTTAGTCCACCCATGATTTTTAACCGATGGTTAGCCACCATGATTTTTAACCAGGAGAGTTAGCCACCATGATTTTTACCAGGAGGGTTAGCCACCCATGATTTTTTCACCAGGAGGTTAGCCACCATGATTTTTCACCAGGAGGTTAGCCACATGATTTTTACCAGGAGGGTTAGCCACCCATGATTTTTCACCGGAGGGTTAGCCACCATGATTTTTAACCAGGAGTGTTAGCCACCCTGATTTTTAACCAGGAGGTTAGCCACCATGATTTTTACCAGGAGGGTTAGCACCATGATTTTTAACCAGGATGGTTAGCCACCATTTGATTTTTAAACAGGAGGTTAGCCCCCAACCCATTGATTTTTCACCAGGAGGTTAGCCACCCATGATTTTAACAGGATTAGCCACCTATTTTTAACCAGGAATTAGCCACCCATGATTTTTAATCATCAGGATTAGCCACCCATGATTTTTCACCAGCAGGATTAGCCACCCATGATTTTTAACCATCAGGATTACACCCATGATTTTTTTCCAGGATTAGCCACCATGATTTTTAACCAGGATTAGCCACCCATGATTTTTAACCATCAGGTTAGCCACCCATGATTTTTACAGGAGGTTAGCCCCTGATTTTTAACCAGGATGGTTAGCCACCCATGATTTTTAACAGGAGGTTAGCCACCATGATTTTTCACCAGAGGTTAGCCACCATGATTTTTAACCAGGATGGATTAGCCACCCATGATTTTTAACCAGGATGATTAGCCACCATGATTTTTAACCAGGAGGTTAGCCCCCATGTTTTTCCAGAGGTTAGCACCCATGATTTTTACCAGGAGGTTAGCCACTTGATTTTTAACCAGGGATTAGCACCCATGATTTATAACCATAGGATTAGCCACCCATGATTTTTAACCTCAGGATTAGCACCATGATTTTTAACCATGGATTAGCCACCATGATTTTTAACCAGGAGGATTAGCCACCCATGATTTTTAACCATCAGGATTAGCCACCATGATTTTTAACATAGGATGGTTAGCCACCATGATTTTTACCATAGGTTTCAGCCAAGTTTTTTTAACCAGGAGGTTAGCCACCATGATTTTTAACCAGGAGTTAGCCCCATGATTTTACCAGGAGGTTAGCCACCCATGATTTTTAACCAGGTGGTTAGCCACCTGATTTTTTACCAGGAGGGTTAGCCACCCATGATTTTTAACTATAGGTTAGCACCTGATTTTTAACCAGGAGGTTAGCCACCCAGATTTTTAATAGGATTAGCCACGATTTTTTAACTCAGGATTAGCACCCATGATTTTTACCAGGAGGTTAGCCACCATGATTTTTAACCAGGAGTGATTGCACCCATGAGGGATTTTTTCCAGGAGGATTACCCCCCATGATTTTTAACAGAGGATTAGCCACCCATGATTTTTAACCAGGGGATTAGCCACCATGATTTTTAACCCAGAGGTAGCCACCATGATTTTTAACAAGGATGGTTTGCCACCCATGATTTTTCACCAGGAGGATTAGCCACCCATGATTTTTAACCATCAGGATTAACCCATGATTTTTAACCAGAGGATTGCCACCCATGATTTTTACCATCAGGATTGCACCCATGATTTTTAACCATCAGGGATTAGCCACCCATGATTTTTAACCAGGAGGGTTAGCCACCCATGATTTTTAACCAGGAGGGTTAGCCACCCATGATTTTTAACCAGGAGGGTTAGCCACCCATGATTTTTAACCAGAGGTTAGCCCCCCCATGATTTTTAACCAAGGTTAGCCACCCATGATTTTTAACAGGAGGATTAGCCACCCTGATTTTTACACAGGATGGTTAGCCACCCTTGATTTTTACGGAGGATTAGCCACCATGATTTTTAACCAGAGGTTAGCCACCCATGATTTTAACCAGTGGAATTAGCCACCCATGATTTTTACCGGAGGTTAGCCACCATGATTTTTAACCAGTGGTTAGCCACCATGATTTTAACCAGGAAGGTTAGCCACCCATGATTTTTACAGGAGGTTAGCCACCCATGATTTTTAACCAGGAGGATTAGCCACCATGATTTTTAACCAGGATTAGCCACCCATGATTTTTAACCAGGAGGTTAGCCACCATGATTTTTAACCAGGAGGATTAGCCACCATGATTTTTAACCAGGAGGGTTAGCCACCCATGATTTTTAACCAGAGGGTTAGCCACCCATGATTTTTAACCCATAGGTAGCCACCCATGTTTTTACAGGAGTTAGCCACATGATTTTTAACCAGATGGTTAGCCACCTGATTTTAACCAGGAGTAGCACCAGATTTACCAGGAGGTTACCACCATGATTTTTACAGGAGGTTAGCCACCTGTTTTTCCCGGGGGTTAGCACCCATGATTTTTACGGAGGTTAGCACCAGATTTTTACCAGAGGTAGCCACCTGTTTACAGGTTAGCACCATGATTTACCAGGGGTTGCCACCATGATTTAACCAAGGTTCCCAGATTTTTAACAAGGTTGCCACCATGATTTAACCACAGGTTAGCCACCCTGATTTTACCGGATAGCCACCCGATTTTACGGAGGTGCCACATGATTTTTAACCGGTTAGCCACTGATTTTTACAGGAGGTTAGCCACCAGTTTTTACCAGGAGGTAGCCACCATGTTTTTAACAAGGTGGTTAGCCACCATGATTTTTACCAGGAGGTTAGCCACCTGTTTTTAATCCGAAGGTTAGCCACTGATTTTAAATGGTAGCCACCCATGATTTTTAACCAGGTTGCCACCTGATTTTTAACCACAGGTAGACCCATGATTTTTAACGGAGTAGCACCGTTTTTACAGGGGTTAGCCTGATTTTTACCAGGAGGGAGCCCCCTGATTTTTCCGAGGTAGCCACCATATTTTTTCGGAGGTTAGCCACCATGATTTTACGAGGTAGCCCTGTTTTTAACAGAGGGTACCACCATGATTTTTACAGGAGGTTAGCCACCATGATTTTTACCCAGGTACCCAGATTTTTAACACAGGTTAGCACCTATTTTACCAGGATAGCCCCTTTTTCACCGGGTTGCCACCATGATTTACCGGAGGTTAGCCACCATGTTTTACAAGGGTTAGCCACCCGATTTACAGGGGTAGCACCATGATTTTTCGGAGGTTAGCACCATGATTTTTACAGGAGGTGCCACCAGATTTTCCCAGGAGGTAGCCCCATTTTCCAGGTAACCAGATTTTTCACAGGATTAGCCACCCATGATTAACCAGATTAGCCACCTGTTTTTAACAAGTTAGACCTTGATTTTTACCATCAGATTAGCACATGATTTAACCAGGGGATAGCCACCATGTTTTTAACCAAGATTAGCCACCATGATTTAACAGGGTTAGCCACCATGATTTTGGTTAGCCACCCATGATTTTTTACAGGAGGAGTTAGCCACCATGATTTTTCACCAGGAGGGTTAGCCACCCCTGATTTTTAACCAGTAGGGTTACCCACCCATGATTTTTAATCAGGATGGTTAGCCACCCATGATTTTTAACCACGATGGTTAGCCACCCATGATTTTTAACCACGATGGTTAGCCACCCATCATTCTTAACCAGGAAAGTTAGCCACCCAGGATTTTTCACCAGGAGGGTTAGCCACCCATGATTTTTCACCAGGACGGTTAGCCACCCATGATTTTTCACCAGGACGGTTAGCCACCCATGATTTTTCACCAGGAGGGTTAGCCACCCATGATTTTTCACCAGGAGGGTTAGCCACCCATGATTTTTCACCAGGAGCGTTAGCCACCCATGATTTTTCACCAGGAGGGTTAGCCACCCATGATTTTTCACCAGTAGGGTTAGCCACCCATGATTTTTCACCAGGAGGGTTAGCCACCCATGATTTTTAACCAGGAGGGTTAGCCACCCTTGATTTTTAACCAGGAGGATTAGCCACCTATGATTTTTAACCATCAGGATTAGCCACCCATGATTTTTAACCAGGAGGATTAGCCACCCATGATTTTTAACCATCAGGATTAGCCACCCATGATTTTTAACCAGGAGGATTAGCCACCCATGATTTTTAACCATCAGGATTAGCCACCCATGATTTTTCATCAGGAGGATTAGCCACCCATGATTTTTAACCATCAGGATTAGCCACCCATGATTTTTAACCAGGAGGATTAGCCACCCATGATTTTTAACCATCAGGATTAGCCACCCATGATTTTAACCATCAGGATTAGCCACCCATGATTTTTCACCAGGAGGATTAGCCACCCATGATTTTTAACCATCAGGATTAACCCAGGATTTTTAACCATCAGGATTAGCCACCCATGATTTTTAACCATCAGGATTAGCCACCCATGATTTTTAACCATCAGGATTAGCCACCCATGATTTTTAACAAGGATGGTTAGCCACCCATGATTTTTAACCAGGATGGTTAGCCACCCATGATTTTTAACCAGGATGGTTAGCCACCCATGATTTTTAACCAGGAGGGTTAGCCACCCATGATTTTTCACCAGGAGGGTTAGCCACCCATGATTTTTCACCAGGAGGGTTAGCCACTCATGATTTTTAACCAGGATGGTTAGCCACCCATGATTTTTTACCAGGAGGGTTAGCCACCATGATTTTTAACCAGGAGGGTTAGCCACCCATGATTTTTAACCAAGATGATTAGCCACCCATGATTTTTAACCAGGATGGTTAGCCACCCATGATTTTTAACCACGATGGTTAGCCACCCATGATTTTTAACCAGGAAAGTTAGCCACCCAGGATTTTTCACCAGGAGGGTTAGCCACCCATGATTTTTTCACAGGAGGTTAGCCACCATGATTTTTCACCAGGAGGGTTAGCCACCCATGATTTTTCACCAGGAGGTTAAACCACCATGATTTTTCACCAGGAGGGTTAGCCACCCATGATTTTTCACCAGGAGGGTTAGCCACCCATGATTTTTCACCAGGAGGGTTAGCCACCCATGATTTTTCACCAGGAGGGTTAGCCACCCATGATTTTTAACCAGGATGGTTAGCCCCATGATTTTTAACCAGGAGGGTTAGCCACCATGATTTTTAACCAGGATGGTTAGCCACCCATGATTTTTAACCAGGAGGATTAGCCACCCATTATTTTTAACCAGGATGATTAGCCACCCATGATTTTTAATCATCAGGATTAGCCACCCATGATTTTTCACCAGAAGGATTAGCCACCCATGATTTTTAACCATCAGGATTAACCACCCATGATTTTTAACCATCAGGATTAGCCACCCATGATTTTTAACCAGGGATTAGCCACCATGATTTTTAACCATCAGGATTAGCCACCCATGATTTTTTACCAGGATGGTTAGCCACCCATGATTTTTAACCAGGATGGTTAGCCACTTATGATTTTTAACCAGGATGGTTAGCCACCCATGATTTTTCACCAGGAGGGTTAGCCACATATGATTTTTAACCAGGATGGTTAGCCACCCATGATTTTTAACCAGGAGGGTTAGCCACCATTTTATTTTTAAACCCGGAGGATTAGCCACCCATGATTTTTAACCATCAGGATTAGCCACCCATGATTTTTAACCAGGAGGATTAGCCACCCATGATTTTTAACCATCAGGATTAGCCACCCATGATTTTTAACCAGGAGGATTAGCCACCCATGATTTTTAACCATCAGGATTAGCACCATGATTTTAACCATCAGGATTAGCCACCATGATTTTTAACCATCAGGATTTTGCCACCCATGATTTTTAACCAGGAGGATTAGCCACCCATGATTTTTAACCAGGAGGATTAGCCACCCATGATTTTTAACCAGCAGGATTAGCCACCCATGATTTTTAACCATCAGGATTAGCCACCCATGATTTTTAACCAGGAGGATTAGCCACCCATGATTTTTAACCAGCAGGATTAGCCACCCATGATTTTTAACCAGGAGGATTAGCCACCCATGATTTTTAACCATCAGGATTAGCCACCCATGATTTTTAACCATCAGGATTAGCCACCCATGATTTTTAACCCAGAGGATTAGCCACCCATGATTTTTAACCAGGAGGATTAGCCACCCATGATTTTTAACCAGGAGGATTACCCACCCATGATTTTTAACAAGCAGGATTAGCCACCCATGATTTTTAACCAGGAGGATTAGCCACCCATGATTTTTAACCAGGAGGATTAGCCACCCATGATTTTTAACAAGGATGGTTAGCCACCCATGATTTTTCACCAGGAGGATTAGCCACCATGATTTAAAGATAACCCATGATTTTTAACCATCAGGATTAGCCACCCATGATTTTTAACCATCAGGATTAGCCACCCATGATTTTTAACCATCAGGATTAGCCACCCATGATTTTTAACAAGGATGGTTAGCCACCCATGATTTTTAACGAGGATGGTTAGCCACCCATGATTTTTAACCAGGATGGTTAGCCACCCATGATTTTTAACCAGGAGGGTTAGCCACCCATGATTTTTCACCAGGAGGGTTAGCCACCCATGATTTTTCACCAGGAGGGTTAGCCACCCATGATTTTTAACCAGGATGGTTAGCCACCCTTGATTTTTTACCAGGAGGGTTAGCCACCCATGATTTTTAACCAGGAGGGTTAGCCACCCATGATTTTTAACCAAGATGGTTAGCCACCCATGATTTTTAACCAGGATGGTTAGCCACCCATGATTTTTAACCACGATGGTTAGCCACCCATGATTTTTAACCAGGAAAGTTAGCCACCCAGGATTTTTCACCAGGAGGGTTAGCCACCCATGATTTTTAACCAGGAGGGTTAGCCACCCATGATTTTTCACCAGGAGGGTTAGCCACCCATGATTTTTCACCAGGAGGGTTAGCCACCCATGATTTTTAACCAGGATGGTTAGCCACCCATGATTTTTTACCAGGAGGGTTAGCCACCCATGATTTTTAACCAGAAGGGTTAGCCACCCATGATTTTTAACCAAGATGGTTAGCCACCCATGATTTTTAACCAGGATGGTTAGCCACCCATGATTTTTAACCACGATGGTTAGCCACCCATGATTTTTAACCAGGAAAGTTAGCCACCCAGGATTTTTCACCAGGAGGGTTAGCCACCCATGATTTTTCACCAGGAGGGTTAGCCACCCATGATTTTTCACCAGGAGGGTTAGCCACCCATGATTTTTAACCCGGAGGATTAGCCACCCATGATTTTTAACCAGCAGGATTAGCCACCCATGATTTTTAACCAGGAGGATTAGCCACCCATGATTTTTCACCAGGAGGATTAGCCACCCATGATTTTTAACCATCAGGATTAACCCAGGATTTTTAACCATCAGGATTAGCCACCCATGATTTTTAACCATCAGGATTAGCCACCATGATTTTCAAAGGGGATTAGCCCCATGATTTTTAACCCGGAGGATTAGCCACCTATGATTTTTAACCAGCAGGATTAGCCACCCATGATTTTTAACCAGGAGGATTAGCCACCCATGATTTTTAACCAGGAGGATTAGCCACCCATGATTTTTAACAAGGATGGTTAGCCACCCATGATTTTTCACCAGGAGGGTTAGCCACCATGAATTTTACATCGGTTAACCCAGGATTTCCATCAGATTAGCCACCCATGATTTTTAACCATCAGGATTAGCCACCCATGATTTTTAACCATCAGGATTAGCCACCCATGATTTTTAACCATCAGGATTAGCCACCCATGATTTTTAACCAGGATGGTTAGCCACACATGATTTTTTACCAGGAGGGTTAGCCACCCATGATTTTTCACCAGGAGGGTTAGCCACCCATGATTTTTAACCAGTAGGGTTACCCACCCATGATTTTTAATCAGGATGGTTAGCCACTCATGATTTTTAACCAGGATGGTTAGCCACCCATGATTTTTTACCAGGAGGGTTAGCCACCCATGATTTTTAACCAGGAGGGTTAGCCACCCATGATTTTTAACCAAGATGATTAGCCACCCATGATTTTTAACCAGGATGGTTAGCCACCCATGATTTTTAACCACGATGGTTAGCCACCCATGATTTTTAACCAGGAAAGTTAGCCACCCAGGATTTTTCACCAGGAGGGTTAGCCACCCATGATTTTTCACCAGGAGGGTTAGCCACCCATGATTTTTCACCAGGAGGGTTAGCCACCCATGATTTTTCACCAGGAGGGTTAGCCACCCATGATTTTTCACCAGGAGGGTTAGCCACCCATGATTTTTCACCAGGAGGGTTAGCCACCCATGATTTTTCACCAGGAGGGTTAGCCACCCATGATTTTTCACCAGGAGGGTTAGCCACCCATGATTTTTCACCAGGAGGGTTAGCCACCCTTGATTTTTAACCAGGAGGGTTAGCCACCCATGATTTTTAACCAGGATGGTTAGCCACCCATGATTTTTAACCAGAAGGGTTAGCGACCCATGATTTTTAACCAGGAGGGTTAGCCACCCATGATTTTTAACCAGGAGGATTAGCCACCCATTATTTTTAACCAGCATAATTAGCCACCCATGATTTTTAATCATCAGGATTAGCCACCCATGATTTTTCACCAGGAGGATTAGCCACCTACGATTTTTAACCATCATGATTAACCACCCATGATTTTTAACCATCAGGATTAGCCACCCATGATTTTTAAATATCAGGATTAGCCACCCATGATTTTTAACCAGGATGGTTAGCCACCCATGGTTTTTCACCAGGAGGGTTAGCCACCCATGATTTTTAACCAGGAGGATTAGCCACCCATGATTTTCAACCAGGATAATTAGCCACCCATGATTTTTAATCATCAGGATTAGCCACCCATGATTTTTCACCAGGAGGATTAGCCTCCCATGATTTTTAACCATCAGGATTAACCACCCATGATTTTTAACCATCAGGATTAGCCACCCATGATTTTTAACCAGGAGTATTAGCCACCCATGATTTTTAACCATCAGGATTAGCCACCCATGATTTTTAACCAGGAGGATTAGCCACCCATGATTTTTAACCATCAGGATTAGCCAACCATTTTTTTTAACCAGGAGGATTAGCCACCCATGATTTTTAACCATCAGGCTTAGCCACCCATGATTTTTAACCATCAGGATTAGCTACCCATGATTTTTAACCATCAGGATTAGCCACCCATGATTTTTAACCAGGAGGATTAGCCACCCATGATTTTTAACCATCAGGATTAGCCACCCATGATTTTTAACCATCAGGATTAGCCACCCATGATTTTTAACCTGGAGGAATTTTGCCAC
>NC_069434.1:1747348-1773875 GCF_026875155.1 Cherax quadricarinatus | reverse complement strand
CCACAACGCTCCTTCCCCATACCCACACTGCTTCCCACCACCCACATGCAAATAATCACTTTGTCTGATTTTGGGGGTTATCCTAGGTAATTCCCATAGCTGCTATGTTTTTACACAAACTCAGTTGTTTTCCCCCCCACAGATCTCCCTTCTCACTACCCACACTGCTTTCCCCACCACCACATTGATATAAGTCACGTTGTCTGACTCTTTTGGGTTATCCTAGGTAATCTACACATATGTTGCTGTGTTTACACAAACCCATGCTGCCTTCTCCACCACCGACGCTCCCTTCCATACCACCAATGCTGCCTTCCCCACCATCGACGCTGCCTTCCCCACCATCGACGCTGCCTTCCCCACCATCGACGCTGCCTTCCCCACCACTGACGCTGCCTTCCCCACCACCAATGCTAACTTCCCCACCCCCCACACTGCCTTCTCCCCCGCACACACTGTCTCCCCACCATCTATGCTGTCTTCCCCACCATCCACATGCAAATAAGTCACTTTGTCTGACATTTTGGTGGAAGGTGGAGGTTGATAATGGTCTGGGTTTTCATCACTATTTCTTGGTTCCTGGTCATTACTTTCTGTCACAAACTCCTCAAAACCATTAATTCATCTTCACTGACACATCAGTCTGTGTTTAAACTATCACTTGGGAAGGGAAAAGAGTCCCAGTTCACCAAGAGTGAGGTATTCCTTACTGCTTGTCTTGGTGACCACTTCCACAATGCAATGCAGGTGCCCGATTTTTTCTTTTCTGCACGCACTGACCACACAGACCCTTTCTTTTCCATGCAGGTCTCCAGCTTTCTCCCACTAAATTTGATGGCACTAGAATTTTGGTGTAGTTTTACGGGACCAACATGAAAGAGTTAAGGCCATAGGCTCTGTCTTGTCAAATAAATCTATTTTCTTTCTTCATTACTCTAAGACTTAAATGCTGATACCTTTCCTTGCCACTTTCAGCAACACTTGTATGCTTACTGGGTGCCATGATTGTTTGGCAGATACAAGATATGGCAATTAAAAATATCAAAGCCACAATTCACAAACACAGGTAGCTCCTAGGAGGCAATCATTCTGGACATGTATGGACAAAGGCTGGGATGGGATGGCAGGAGTGTCGGGGGTGGCAGGGGGATGGCATTGGGTTGCTTCCCTGCTGACACAGTGATCTGACCCCAACAAGGCAGCAGCTTGAGCCGGTGAAATTTTTTTTCCGTTCCCGCAAACGAAACCGTGTTAAGTTAATTTTACAAATGTTTGTATCAAATTGTAACCAAAATGTGGCAAATAAATCTGTGTAATATAATGATCTGCTATACGTTATAAGTTGCTTTTCATGTATAATGTCTTGGTATACTTGCATATACAATGGAAAGTCATTTTCCGTTGCTCGGGTTTTTTTGCCAAATTCAGTTTTTTGATGACTTTTTTGTCAAAAATTTTTGTCCAGTTTTCGTTCATCCACTCGGTATACCGGGAGTTGACAGTGGTCTGCTGTCCCAAAATGCATCCACCTGGCCCATGCCCACACAAAACATCCCACATGTTTGATTCAGTCTGGCTTTTTTCCCTCTTTCGGTGAGCATTACCCTGCTCGTTCATCCAAAACATTTCATAATAATCCATTGTTTTTTGTGCTTGTTTATTGAGTGTGACTGCTAAATAAACCAACATGGGGCCAAAGAAAGTTTCGAGGCCAGCCCTTTGATAAGAAGGCAAGAAACATGATAAAATTCGAGAAAGAACAAAGAAGGGAAGTAACCCCGGATAGGGCCTTGATACCTGAATTTCCTTATAGAGGGGGATTCCCCCTTCCAAACAATGTCTCCTATCCCTTTCCTCTCCTCGCCATCTTCCATATGCCAACAAGAGTCTTCAGTAAGGGTTTAAAAGTGATGTTAAATGTTCATTTATCCATTTCATTAGTCATTTATATTTATTTCTCATTGTTTTCTGTATGTAAAACTGTAGTTATTATCTCTATAAAAAGTACTTTTTGTTTATACTTTTGGGTGTCTGGAATGGATTAGTTGGATTTCCCATTATTTCTTATGGGAAATATTTCTTCAGTTTTTGTAAAAATTCGGTTTTCATCAGACTTTCTGGAACGAATTAATCATGAAAACCGAGGTTCCACTGTATTATATTATTGCCTGGTATATTATAATATTACCTTGATATAATTACTTTTAATATTGCCTGGTATATCTACCTTAATATACATAGGTTTTAATATTGCCTGGTATATCGGGCTTGATAAACACCTCTCCTCACTTAACGATGGAGTTCCTTTACTAAGGTCCCATCAGTAAATGAATTCGTCGCTAAGCAAGGAGTATACATGTACTATAATGGTAGTGAGTTTGTGTCAACCTCTTTGATATTTTTTTTAAATGTCATTTTTTTCCACCTTTATAACATTTTTAGTAGATTTTTAAATGTGTATGTAGTAGTGAAACTGTATATAGTAGGCTGCACTTTATGGTGTGTCACCTTATTGCGTTATGGTAATACATGGACCCCCGGTATTCGATGGCATCGGTATTCGATAAATCCGGTATTCGATGCATTATATCGCAAAAATTTTGCCTCGGTATCCGATTGAAAACCTGGTATTCGATTACGATTCATACGAGACGTGTCCACGTGTGGCCTGAACTGCCCCTTGTGTCATTGTTTACAAGCCAGCCAGTTTGCGCACATCTAAGGATACATTCGGTACATTCCATATTATCCATATTATCATGTTTTGGTGCTTCTTTCTGCAAAATAAATCACCATGGGCCCCAAAAAAACTTTCTAGTGCCAACCCTTCGAGAAAAAAAGGCGCTAATGACTATTGAAATGAAGAAAGAGCTAATTGCAAAGTACGAAAGTGGAGTGCGGTGTCGGGGCTGGTCAGGTTGTATAATAAACCCCAATCAACCATCTCTACTATAGTGACCAGGAAAACGGCAATCAAGGAAGCTGTTCTTGCAAAAAAGGGGCAACTGTGATTACGAAACAGCGACCGCAAGTGTTAGAAAATGTTGAGGACTTGTATTAGTGTGGATAAATGAAAAACAGATAGCAGGGAGATAGCATCTCTCAAGGATCATTTGGTAAAAGGCTGGGGGGTTGCATGATGATTTGGTAAAGAAATTTCCTGCAACTAGTGCTGATGTGAGTGAATTTAAGGCCAGCAAAGGTTGGTTTGAAAGATTTAAAAACGTAGTGGCATACCAGTGTGGTAAGGCATGGTGAGGCTGGTCCTAGTGGCATTAAAAGAAGAGGGAAGTAACCCCGGAAAGGACTTGCTACCTCAAGTCCAATGGAAAAGGGGGTTACCCTTCTAAACACTAACACCTCTCCCTCCTCCCATCCCATCAATTTATCACCAGATCTTCATTAAAGGTAAGTGTCAATTGTTTTATGTTTATTGTAATTATTCTACGCATTAAAACTTAATATTTCATGTAAAAAATTTTTTTTCATACTTTTGGGCGTCTTGCACGGATTAATTTGATTTCCATTAATTCTTATGAGGAAAATTGATTCGGTTTTTGATATTTTCGGTATTCGATGAGCCTCTCAGGAATGGTTAATATCGAATACCGGGGGTCCACTGTTCAGACATTTCAGATTATGACCAAAACTTGCTATATGGCATCCCCCACCTGACTTTCTAATTGATCACTGCCCCCCCACCCAGTTTGTTTTTCATTCTCCGTGAGCACGACCCTCCATTATGTCTGAAAACTCTCCAAAATTTCAAGTGTTTTAAAGTTATTTCATATTTTATATGTTTTTTTTTAACACTTCGGCCATTTCTCACCAAGCAGGGTGACCCAAAAAGAAAAAAACAAAAACTTTCTTTATTCAAACACTTTCACCTCACTCATACACAATCACTGTCTTTGCAGAGGCGCTCAGATTGACGTTTAGACGTCCCTCCAAACTGCCAATATCATGTTTCCCCCTCCTTTAACCCTAAATTGTCCAAAAATAGAACTATGATTTCTTGCCCAGCGCTCCACAGATACCTCAAGCACCACTCACTTTTTTTTTCCCTCATCAAATCTATGGTCATCTCCCAAATATCTGAAAACAAATTTACTTCTTCCATACTCCCTCCCTCCAATTTTTTTTATCTAAATGTTTGATACCCTCAACAACTTACTCTTATCTATACATTGGACCCCTTTGGGTTTTGTCGATCTTAGTTATCGCCGATTTCAGTTTTGGCCAACTTTTTTCGTTAATTTTTGGCTTTAGTTTTTGTTGATTACCTCCATCTTTCATTGACGTACAGAACCTGTCCAGTCCCCAGCACGCAGAAAAAAGCCACTTCCCACACGCATTCTGAGCCACATGTATTCTCAGCCATTCTACGCATTTTCAGCATTATTTCTCGGTCAGTGAACATATCCTGCCAGGTCATACGAAACATGTCATAATAATCCATTGTTATTGCTAATTGTTTATCGTATGTGATGGGTAAATAAGTGACCATGGCCCCAAAGAAAGCTCCCCAGTGCCAGTGCTTTGGTAAAGAAGTGAGGACACCGTAGAACTGAAAAAAAGAAATCCTAAGAAATATGATAGTGGCATTCGCATTGCTGAACTTGCGTGTTGTACGGAAGTCACCATCAACAATCACCTCCATTGTGACAAAGAGAAGAAATCATGGAAGCTGATGTTGTGAAAGGGGTGAATATACAATAACCAAACAGAGATCCCAAACAATTGAAGAAGTGGAGAAATTGTTGTTGGTGTGGATCAGAGAGGAGTTAGCAGGAGATAGTCTTGTGCAGTCCATTGTTTGTGAAAAGGCAAGGCAATTGCATGAGGATCTCATAAAGAAACTGCCTAAAACAAGTGTTGATAAAGTGAATTCAAGGCGGGCAAAGGCTGGTTAAAAAATTTCAAGAAGAGAAGTGGCATACACAATGTTATAAGGCACAGTTCAGACAAACAAGCGGCTGAAAAATTCATGCGGGAATTCAAAATGTTTATGTAAGTCTGAAAAATTCCAACCCCCAACAAGTATTAATTGTGACAAAACAGGCCTCTTTTGGAAGAAAATGCCAAAGAGGACCTACATCACGCAGGAGGAAAAGGCACCCAGGACACAAGCCTATGAAAGACAGGCTAACTCTCTTGTTGTGTGGCAATGCTAGTGGGGATTTCAAAGCGAAGCCTTTACTGGTGTATCACTGAAAATTCCAGAGTGTTCAAGAAAAAGTGTTGTCAAGAGTAAATTGTGTGTGATGTGGAAGGCAAACAGTAGGGCATGGGTCACAAGGAAGTTTTCCTGGAATAGTTTAATGAAGTGTTTGGCCCCAGTGTGACAAAATACCTCCTGAATAAGATATTGCCACTCCAGTTCCTGATGATAATCGATACTACGTGCCGCAAACTGCCCTTCTCACACTATACCATTCACTTATATATCCATACCTCACTTATGCTATCTGTGCTTGGGGTTCAACTGCAGCAACACACCTAAAGCCAATAATAACCCAACAAAAAATCTGCAGTAAGAATAATCACTAAATCCCATCCCTGGCAACACACCCCCCCACTCTTCATAGATCTAAACTTACTCTTGTTCAGTACATCCACACTTACTACTGTGCAATCTACATCTACAGGACCTTAAATTCCAATATTAACCTTGACCTAAAATGCTTTCTGATAGTTGTGACAGAACCCACAGGCATAACACCAGACACAAACATCTCTATGACATTCTCCGTGTCCAACTAAACCTTTACAAAAATTCAATGTATGTCTAAGGCCCTAAAATCTGGAACACCCTACCTGAAAACTCTAGAACTGCAGACACATTCATCACCTTCAAAACTACCATTAGAAAACATCTTATCTCCCTGATACACCTGTCAACTAATTACACGAATACCACCTGGTGGTTCTCACTTTCACTCACTCACCCATTTGACCATAAACAGAAATATCAATCTCAATCTTAAAATAATGAATCCTAACTAGTCATAAGTTGGCCTGTGATACTCCAATACTGAAACTATGTATTGTGCCAAAACAAAAGCATTCACATTGCTAAACTCACAACTAGTATTTAGTCATTTAGCCATAATACCAACTTACCTCATAATTTGTAATATTTTAAATTTAAGATTTAATCTAAGTCTGCCCGAAATGCCTAGCCATGCTAGGTGTTCTAGTGGTACACTCTGCAATTATTATTTTACTACATGTAAACCACAAATAACCAAATTCTGTAAACTCAGCATTGTATTCCTTAAGAGAATAAACTTTGAATTGAATTGAATTGAATTGACAATGCTCCTACTCATCCTCCAGGCTTGGAAGACCAATTTGCCTCCTAACACCACTCCTTTCCTCCAGCCCATGACCAGCAGATCATTTGCAAACTTCAAAAAACTGTACACCAAAGCAATGTTTCAAAGGTGCTTTGACATAACCTGGGACTCTGAAATGACCCTAAGAGAATTCTGGAAGAATCACTTCAATATCTTCACTGCATAGGCCTTATAGATAAGGCTTGGCAGGGAGTGACTTCCAGGATGATGAACTCTTCTTGGAGAAAATTTGTGGCCAGATTAGTGTCCAAAATATGGATTTTGAAGGATGTCAGGCTGACCCTGTTGATCCTACACCTGTTGTGCAATCAATTGTGGCATTGGGGAATTCCATGGGTTGGATGTGAGTTTGGAGGATGTGGAGGAGTTGGTGGAGGACCACAATGAAGAGCTAACCACTGATGAGCTGCAAGAGCTTCATCTGCAACAACAACAGACCACAGCACAGGAAATTGCTTCAGAGGAGGAGGAAGAGAAATTGAAGAAGGTGCCTTCTCCAAAGATTAAGGAGATTTGTGCAATGTGGACTAAAGTGCATTCATTTGGAGGAACATCACCATGAGAAAGATGTTGTAATCCGTGCTGGTGACTTTTAACAGTGACAATGCGATGTCCCATTTTAGGCAAATCTTAGAGACCCAGAAACAGACCTATCTGGACAGATATTTTGTGCGACAGGGGTCCAGTGACTCTCAAGCTGGTCTAGAGGCAGTAAAAAACAAAGGAAGGAAGTGAACCCCAGATAAGGACTTGGTACCTAGAGTCCTTACAGAGGGGGATTCCCCCTTCCAAACAATAACCTATCTTCCCTCTTCCTTCCAGCAACAACAGCCTTCAGTAAAGGTAAGTGTGATGTTTAATGTTCATTCTTTTTTGCATGTAAATGTATATTTGACGTAAATTTTTTTTATTTTTGTTGATACTTCTGGGTGTCTGGAATGGATTAATTCCATTTACATTATTTCTTATAGGGAAAATGGTTTCAATCTTGGCTGATTGTGGTTTCGGCCGATGGCTCTGAAACAGATTAAACACGAAAACCAAGGGTCCACTGTATTCACTTTCACTTTCTATCTTTACACACCCTCTTAAACTTGTCCACTAATCTCTGCAACTTTTCTTTAGAATCTCCCAAAAGCACAGTATCATCAACAAAAAGTAACTGTGTCAACTCCCATTTTGTATTTGATATCCCCATAATTTAATCCCACCCCTTTCCCCAACACCCTAGCATTTACTTCTTTTACAACCCCATCTATAAATATGTAAATAACCATGGTGACTTTACACATCCCTGTCTAAGACCTACGTTTTACTGGGAAGTACTCTCCTCTCTCCTACATACCCTAACCTGAGCCTCACTATCCTTGTAAAAACTCTTTATAGCATGTAGTAACTTACTAACTATTCCATACACTTGCAACATCTGCCACATTGCTCTCTTATCCACTCTACATAGGTTTTTTCTAAATCCAAAATGCAATTTTATTATTCTACTGTACCAAGGTGGAGACAACTTGTACCCCAATGTAAAGTGTTTGTATTATGATATAAGCTTTACAAATATGGGGAATGATTGACAACACTCTTTTTGGGCTTAACATAATGAAGGAAAAATTCCTATGCCTGCACCTTGACAGCAACCTGAAATTCAACACCAATATCCGCACTTAACAAAAAAAGTATCCAAAACAGTTGAATCCTCTCCAAGAAAATTTTAAAACTGTGTACCACAACCAGCCCTACTCACCTGTAGTATTCACTCTTCTTTCCCTACATCGCCTATGCTATTTGTAGGATAGGATAGGATAGGGCTTCTTTGGATTTTTAACCCTGGATAGTTAGCCACCCAGGATAACTCAAGGGAAATCAGTGCGTCATCGAGGACGCCTAACTTTTTTCCATTGGGGGTCCTCAATCTTGTCCCCCAGGGTGCGACCCACACCAGCCAACTAACACTCAGGTACTTATTTGTTGCTATGAACAAGACAACAGGGGTAAGGAAACGCATCGAAATGTTTCCACCCGCCGGGAATCAAACCCGGGCCCCCATGTGTGAAGCGGGAGCTTTAGGCCACCAAGCCACCTAGGGGCAACAGCAGTAAGTCACCTAAAGCCAATAATAACCCAGCAAAAAGCCACGGGAAGAAATTTTCATGCAATCCAATACTAGACAACACCCCTCCCCCACTCTTCAAAGACCTAAACTTACTCACTGTACCTTTAAAATTCACACCTACTACTGTGCAACCTACATTTACAGAAAACCCAAAAAATTCTAATATTAACCCTGAACAAAACACTTTCTTGATAGTTGGAACAGGACCCATAGACACCAAATATCTCCCATGACATTCCTCTTGTCCCCATTAACCCTTTGGGGGTCGACAGGTCCCTCAGAGACTTGTTTCCTCAGAGTCGGCCAAATTTCAAAAAAAAAAATTATTTTTTCTTATAAAAAAGATATAGAATCTTTTCCCGATCATAATGACACCAAAAGTATGAAATTTTTGATGGAAAACTTACGGAATTATGCTCTTGCAAAGTTAGCGGTCTCGACGATGTTTACGTATCGGTAAATTTGCCCTTTTTGGGAGGCCCAATTTTCGGTCAATTCTAGTATACAAGTCGACAAAAATCATAGCTATTTTGCTAAAACTAAATTTTTTTTTTCTATCGAATGAGTACAAGAAACCACCCATTTACCGATTTCAACTATCCAATAAAGTGATCGGAATTTAGCAATTTTGCCAATTTCACACAAATTTTTTTTCAAAAGATGCCAATTTCCGAATAGGGGGCCAAATAAACAAGACATTCCTGGGACAAAATAACAAGTTCTCTGTTCGTTAGTCACATCCCCCGGCCCCTCTTATATCTCTTTGGCTTTCCACTTTGAATTTTTATTCTTACAAAAAAATAAGATTTACTGTTATGCAGACTAAATGCATTAGTGTAGAAATGGTATATATAATATCAGCGCACTTGTGAAAGAATATTAGACTCACCAGTTTTATGTGTATTGGATGCTTGGCATGATTTGTTTTCTTTTGAACTTTTTAAAAATCGAACATTTCTGCTACTTAGGGCTTTAATTTCAAGGCACTTTTCATTGTAAAACCAGTCAAAATCATCTCAATTTCTGTAATATGTCTTCCATTCTATAAAATGAGATCAAGAAAACTAGAATACAACAATAAATACCATAACGAAAATACAGTGCAAAGTCGCTGTTTTAATCCAAAAACACGGTCAAAGTTTTTTTTTCTCATTACGCACTGTGTGCTGCAGGATTTTTTTTATACTGTGCACACTGACCTGATAGACCCATTCTTACTTATGTAGGCCTACACTTTCTGTCACTAGATTTGAGGGCGCTAGAATTTAGGCGTACTAGTACATCAAAAGCCCTGGGTCGTAAGACGTACTGGTACGTCCAAAACCCCCAAAGGGTTAATTCTACAAAAACTTGATGTACATAAAAGGGCCTAAAATCTGGAACTCCCTGCCTGAAAACTCTAGAACTGCTGAGTCAACCACCATTTTCAAAACTATCATTTAAAACATCTTTTCTCCCTAACACACCCCATCATCAGCTAACTAATGAAATACCACCTAATTCTCTTTTTTTTCAAACAAACAAAGTTTATTTTCTTTGCAAGGTTACATTGAGATTATGAAATTAAAATAATGGGTACAGTGCAAAGAGAGCCACTGTCATGCCTATGCATTATGGGCAGGCTTAATTTAATGGCTTACATTTAATTTAATTTAATTTTGTATCATGAACACATCCAAAACAAAATAGGCATACTCTCATTATCTGTAATTCCCCCTAATTTACATGCCCAGATGACTGTAAACATAAAATTCCTAATGCAGGTTGGCCATCACTAATCTGACAATCAGTTATCTGGTTCCATCAGTAATCCGGCACTAATTTCAGCTAGCATAATTTCAAATTTCATTATTATACTGACTCAAATTTCATCATTATACCGACTCAGAAATTGTGCAGATGGTTGTAAATCCACAGCACAAGCTAATGGATGAGAAAGGAGTGATGAAAATGAGGAAGATGTAGCAGAAAGAGTCCCTGTTGATGGTTAATTAAGTGTATTCTAACCTTACCACTGTGTAATCCGGCAAACTACAGGCCCCCATTGATGCTTGATTAGTGATGGCCGACCTGTACAGTATAGCTGTTGCCAAATAAATCTTGAGTTAGTCCTAAGTTTGCCTAAGATACTCTCCCAATAGGAACTAAGACAAAACCATTCCCATTACCAAATCTACCATTGTAATATTATTATATGTTGTGTACTACCTCACTATTATAAATCTAATTAATGACTTCAGTTACCTAACTTGTATACCAGTATGCAGTAATGTTTGTTAAAATGTACTGCTCCATAACTTGTGTTAATATAGAGTAAGAATTAGGATAGTCTGCCCAAAATGCCTAGGCATCCTAGTGGCCTTCCTTGTAATTAATATTTTAAAAACATGTAAACCACACATTGTAAGCTTTGCAAGGAAATAAACGTTTTTCATTTTCATTTTCAATAAACGTGTATCTTTGTTAACATACTCTGTGGCCCTGTCCTCTCTCATTTATCATTCTTTCTTGTTTATTCATTATCTCGTTTACTCACCTCTCACCCTACATTAAGACTACAAATATTTTAAGACAAGTAATGAGTGTACTGTATATGCATTTTATCATCCAGGGCTCTTTAAATGTTGTTGTATACAACGTGTGGGTGGGGTTTGGGCCCGGTGGGCTACCGTACCTACTGCACCTGACTTCTTATAATAAATAATACTCACCTCTCACACTACATTAAGACTACAAATATTTTGAGATAAGTAATGAGTGTACTGTGGTGTATTTTAATTTTTCTTGTTTTTAACCCTTTGAGGGTCCATGCCGTAGATCTACAGCTTTACGTTGAGGGTCCAAACCGTAGATCTACGCCATAAGCTCAGCTCACTCTGATAAGCTTGAGGGGGAAATTTGGGCCTAGATATGAGAGAATACATCTGTGTGGTATGTGTGCACCACATAAAACAAATCCTGCAGCACACAGTGCATAATGAGAGAAAAAACTGAGACCGTAATTTTCGATTAAAACAGCAACTTTGCAGTGTTTTTTCGTATGTTTTTTATAGTTGTATTTGCAATTTCTTGGTCTCATTTGATAGAATGGAAGATATATTACAGAAATAGAGATGATTTTGATTGGTTTTAGTACTGAAAATGGCTTGAAACTGAGCTCAAAGTAGCGGAAATGTTAAATTTTTGCCGATGTTCAAGAGTAAACAAATGACCTCACACATCTAATGACACGCCAGCTGGTGGGGCTAATATATGTTCACAAATGTGCTGATATTATTTATACAATTATTACAATATTGCATGACAGTAAATCTTCCATTTTTTGGTTTGAATAAAAATTCTTATATGAATTAAAAATGAAATGGAATTCATTTGTAAAGCCTGAAAGCATAATTAAAGAACAGGAAATGTTAGTTTAGTGCCAGGAATGCCTGCATGTTTATTCTGGACCCTATTTTGAAATTGGAATATTTTTAAAACTTTGCACAAAATTTGGCCAAATTACCAAAATTCCAATCACTTTATTTTGTAGTTGAAACAGTTGAGTTGGAAATTTCTTGTGCTCAATCTATAAATAGAAGTAAACTATGAAATAACTAAGAATTTGGGCGACTGGAATAAAGTAATTTGGGCCCAAAATGGGAGTCAAAGTCAGCAAAATTGCCAAAGTGTAAATATCGCTGACGCATCAAAATTCGCGTGAACATAATTTCGTCAATTTTCCATCAAATTTCATACTTTTTGTTTTATTACCTTCACAAAAAGATTCTCTACCATTTCATAAGAAAAAATAAAATTATTTTTTGAAATTCTTGGACACTGGTGCACACTTCGAAATTTGGTCTTTGGACCCTGAAAAGGTTAATGCCTAGTTCTATTGCTAAGCTAATACAGTGGAACCTCTACTTGCAAATTTAATCCGTTCCACGACCTTGGTCGCAACTGGATTTGCTCGTTTGCAGAGTCAATTTTCCTCATTTAAATTAATTGAAATGCAATTAATCCGTTCCAGTGGAATTCTGTACTTCAATAATTTCGCTAATATCAACACTACGGCTTATTTATCTATCTCACGTCATCTAATATGACATAATAAACAATATAAATAACATAGAAACCTGATATATACTCTAAAATGAATAAAATATGTCATTCATGTAGTGGTATGGGCGATGTCAGTGGTGGACGAGTTTGGAGACCGGGCAAAATGCTTCATGAATAATTTCGCTAATATCTATACAGCTTATTTATTTATCACAGTTCATCTAATATGACATAACAAACAATATAAATAACATAGAAACATGATATATACTCTAGAATGAATAAAATATGTCATTATGTAACAGGTGGAGGAGGCCACAACCGCTCCCTCTTTGTTGTGGTCAACACTGTCATCTAGTGACAGCCTTTTGAAGCCGTCTATTATTATTAATTATTATATGTAGTAGTATTATAGGTAGTAGGTTGGTAGACAGCAACCACCCAGGGAAGTACTACCGTCCTGCCAGATGACTGTGAAACAGAAACCTGTAACTGTTTTGCATGATGGTAGGATTGCTGGTTTCTTTTTCTGTCTCATAAACACGCTAGATAACAGGGATATCTTGCTACTCCTACTTACACTTTGGTCACACTTCACAGACACGCACATGCATATATATATATACATACATATTGGTTTTTCTCTCCTTTTTCTAAATAGCTCTTGTTCTTCTTTATATCTTCTATTGTCCATGGGGAAGTGGAAAAGAATCTTTCCTCCGTAAGCCATGCGTGTCGTATGAGGCGACTAAAATGCCGGGAGCAATGGGCTAGTAACCCCTTCTCCTGTAGACATTTACTAAAAAGAGAAGAAGAAAAACTTTATAAAACTGGGATGCTTGAATGTGCGTGGATGTAGTGCGGATGACAAGAAACAGATGATTGCTGATGTTATGAATGAAAATAAGTTGGATGTCCTGGCCCTAAGCGAAACAAAGCTGAAGTGGGTAGGGGAGTTTCGGTGGGGGGAAATAAATGGGATTAAATCTGGAGTATCTGAGAGAGTTAGAGCAAAGGAAGGGGTAGCAGTAATGTTGAAGGATCAGTTATGGAAGGAGAAAAGATAATATGAATGTGTAAATTCAAGAATTATGTGGATTAAAGTAAAGGTTGGATGCGAAAAGTGGGTCATAATAAGTGTGTATGCACCTGGAGAAGAGAAGAATGTAGAGGAGAGAGAGAGACTTTGGGAGATGTTAAGTGAATGTATAGGAGCCTTTGAACCAAGTGAGAGAGTAATTGTGGTAGGGGATCTGAATGCTAAAGTAGGAGAAACTTTTAGAGAGGGTGTGGTAGGTAAGTTTGGGGTGCCAGGTGTAAATGATAATGGGAGCCCTTTGATTGAACTTTGTATAGAAAGGGGTTTAGTTATAGGTAATACATATTTTTAAGAAAAAGAGGAAAAAATAAGTATACAAGATATGATGTAGGGCGAAATGACAGTAGTTTGTTGGATTATGTATTGGTAATAAAAGACTGTTGAGTAGACTTCAGGATGTACATGTTTATAGAGGGGCCACAGATATATCAGATCACTTTCTAGTTGTAGCTACACTGAGAGTAAAAGGTAGATGGGATACAAGGAGAATAGAAGCATCAGGGAAAAGAGAGGTGAAGGTTTATAAACTAAAAGAGGAGGCAGTTAGGGAAAGATATAAACAGCTATTGGAGGATAGATGGGCTAATGAGAGCATAGGCAATGGGGTCGAAGAGGTATGGGGTAGGTTTAAAAATGTAGTGTTAGAGTGTTCAGCAGAAGTTTGTGGTTACTGGAAAGTGGGTGCCGGAGGGAAGAGGAGCGATTGGTGGAATGATGATGTAAAGAGAGTAGTAAGGAGAAAAAGTTAGCATATGAGAAGTTTTTACAAAGTAGAAGTGATGCAAGGAGGAAGAGTATATGGAGAAAAAGGGAGAGGTTAAGAGAGTGGTGAAGCAATGTAAAAAGAGAGCAAATGAGAGAGTGGGTGAGATGTTATCAACAAATTTTGTTGAAAATAAGAAAAAGTTTTGGAGTGAGATTAACAAGTTAAGGAAGCCTAGAGAATAAATGGATTTGTCAGTTAAAAATAGGAGAGAAGAGTTATTAAATAGAGAGTTAGAGGTATTGGGAAGATGGAGGGAATATTTTGAGGAATTGTTAAATGTTGATGAAGATAGGGAAGCTGTGATTTCGTGTATAGGGCAAGGAGGAACAGCATCTTGTAGGAGTGAGGAAGAGCCAGTTGTGAGTGTGGGGGAAGTTCGTGAGGCAGTAGGTAAAATGAAAGGGGGTAAGACAGCCGGGATTGATGGGATAAAGATAGAAATGTTAAAAGCAGGGGGGATATAATTTTGGAGTGGTTGGTGCAATTATTTAATAAATGTATGGAAGAGGGTAAGGTACCTAGGGATTGGAAGAGAGCATGCATAGTTCCTTTTTTGGGTGGTGAAGCGGCAGCGGCAGCGGCAGCAGCGACTTCCAAGCTCCGTATTTTTCTCCAACTACCAGAGCTACAAATGCTCCTATGATGACCTAGTTACAAGCAAAACTGCACTACCCAACGTAGCACCCAGAATGACAAAAGATTACCAACAGTGAAACCTACAAATCGAAAAAAAGAGAGATCAAAGGAAGACTGCACACAAACCGAAAGCAACACCCCGCTGCCAGCCGAACAACGTAACCCTAAGCTTTGTATACTACAACTTCTTCTTAACAACAACAATTCCTGTAGTATTATGAGGCGCAATCTAAGAGGAAACAACACCAAGGCCAGCAAGAAAACACCGAAAAATCAACTATTCAACAAGTGTAGCCAGGAGGACGCCGGCCCAGCAACCACCCCACTCACCACCACTCAAGGCGACACCACAACAATAACAACAAACATGGCTGCCACCAGCCCATCCTCCCCTCTCTTCCCCGGATTCAACCTACCTAGTAGTCTCTCAGGTATGACCAACGATCCAGATACCCTAAAGTCATGCATCTCCAACTTAGTTATTGAAAATATGAATCTTCGAGAGACGCTAACAAAACAAGACACCAGGATGACACAACTCGAGAACAAAATCCTCAGTCTTGAACAAAAGTTATCAACACCTGGAATGACTAACTGTGACAAGACCATCCAAACAGTCATAGATAGCCATACCCAAAAAAATAATATCTCTTAATACAAAGGTTGAAAGAAGCAGTAAAACAATGGAAGAACAACTTAGATAACCAGTTCAGTGACTACTTTGCTCTCCAAGAAGATAAAACTGAGCAAGAAAAAACTATCGGACGCAGTAATAGTTAACAGTCCACTTTTCCCAGTGATATGAACCAAACAAACAGTAAAGAAATTACTCTGCAGATCATAAAGGACCAAACAAGTGTTATTGTACCAGAGTCTGAAATAAAAGAAGCCAGATTACTAGGATCCCATGGTAGAAAAGTGTTATGCTTAGATTCAACTCACATGATAGGAAAAAAGACTTAATTATTGCATCTATTAAAGGTAAAGAAAGAGGTATACATAAACGAGTGTCTTACCAAAAAACGTCAGAACCTCCTGTATAGAGTCAGAAAACTTAAGCGGAGAATAACGACACAATACACCAATGCTTCACACGGGATGGGAAAATTCTAGTTAGGAAAACAAATGTAGGTCAACTGTACACAATCACGAACGAGAATGATCTATCACGATTTCTCGGGGATACTAATCTTACAGAGAATAACAAAAACAATGTCCAACTTAAAAGTCTACGTAGTGTAGTGTATGTTTTGCTCCATTATTGTTCAAATTTCATTGTACAATCTCTTAGTATTTAAATAATCAACTACCTCATTTTGTGATTTTACTAGTAAGCATAAATCACCTTATGTGATTTTCTTATTTACTATTGTTCGCTTGAACATTAGCTGAATTGATACTTTCTCTGTCCATATTACTACCTCATATTTTTTTTAAATACTACAATTGATATTACTTACTAAAATTAATAAATATAAATTTTTACTAAATTTCAATTTACTCTTAACATTTTTGACATTTAATAACCATTACTTGACTAATTACCTTTACCTGTTTTAATACCACATTTACTATCCTAGATTACTCTTAATTACCTTGTACTGCCATATAACCTCAAGTATAACTACCAGTGCAATATTGAATGAAATAAACATTACTATTTCACTTTTTTGTAATCATTATTACTTACTAAAATTTTATTAAACACCATATTTACTACCAGTCAATTTTACTTTTGTACATTAAACATTATTTTATACTTCCCATAACATTTTGTTCCCAAATTTTTCAAGTTTTTATATTCAACCCCAACCTTGTATTATCCTTTGTACCTGTGTACCTGGGTACCTGTCTACCATCTTACTATCATATTATAACCAAGACATTACCATTGTGATTTTTTACTATTATTCTTTTGTACTTTAATTGTGAATTTTATTTTGTCAATTTAAATCTATAGTTATAACCTTGATCTTGTCAACAACCCATACCAGACTCCTAGTGCAATTGCAAGTACCATTTCAAATTGTATTTTTATATTATAAGTTTATATTATAATTCCTACCATCTGTCCATTTAACTTTGCTTACCATTACTTAATTTTAGTCCCTTTTATATTTTCTCCTTTATTTTAGCTTTATATAACTATCCTAGTTTATATATCCACAACTGTTAAAATAATCAAGGTGCTATCTCAGGTGCTAAAGTAGAATAAGCTCACAATCTTGCCATTATATTCCAAAGCTCATTTATTCACAACCTATATTAGTCCCTTTTTATTATAATTTTAAAACTATAATTATAACTTTAAAAATTACCTTTATAGTACTACCTACTATCATATTCCCAAGCACTATTATATGATCATCACTTTATTTGTATTAGTCCCTTAGCTCATTATTTTACATTTGTTAAATAATTCAGGTGCTATTTTTTTAGCTTAAGACTATTTACTTTGTTTTATACTTAATTCTAACTATAGATTCACTACAAATCTTATGATTACAAACATTGATCCTGATACCAACCTCTTATTTAATGACTTAAATGAATCAAACAGTTACTGTAATTACTACACTGCAGAACAATCAAAGGCACTTCTCAGTGCCAACAACAACATAACTATCTTTAACTACAATATCAGATCTTTAAGCAAGCATTACGATGACCTCATAGCATTACTAAATTCCTTACATGCCAATATGTCCATCATTACACTAACTGAAACCTGGCTAAAGCCTGATAGTACAGATGTCTATGACATTCCTGGTTACACAGCCATACACAACTGTAGGCCAGACCAACAAGGGGGTGCACAGCCATATACTACTCAGACCAACTAAATGTATCACTAATACTTGCACAAGGGATGAACATGGGGAATAATAATAGCTAAATTCAAATCCAAATACCTACAAAAACCTCTCACATTGATAAACATCTACAGAGTTCCACAGTCAAACATTAGCCAATTTAGTCAAAATCTGGGAAAGTATGATAACGATGCACGCATGAACAAAGATCACTTACTACTCTCAGGTGACTTCAATATAAATCTCCTGCAAGACCAGGACCCACACGTTACTGAATTCACAAACACAATGAGTAACTGTATGTTACTACCAACAGTAACAAAACCTACAAGAGTTACAGAGACTAGTGTTTCCCTACTTGACCACATCTGGACCAACACCATATCCCCTTTAAAATCAGGCATAATTACAGATAATACCACAGACCACTACCCTACTTTCCTCATAAAAACTCTTGGTAAACTACCCAAGACACTACTAAAGTCACCTTCAGACTTCACAATGAGGCAGCCATTAATAACTTCGCAACAGCATTAGCAAACATTGATTGGCACACTGAGCTAGAAATCTATACAGATATTGACGAATGTATTAATAATTTTCTAAAAAAGACCCAATACCTCTATAACAAGCACTGCCCTAAAAAAACTAAACAGATGACAGCAAAGAGACTGAACAGTCCCTGGCTAACACCCAGCATTCTCAAATCCATAAATACAAAACACCAATATGAAAAACAGTACAGAATGGGTCACATAACCAGAGACCAAACAAAACGTTACTCGTCAATCCTAACCAGCCTGATAAGAAGGGCAAAAAAATTGTATTATGAGAACAGATTATCCAACTTACGAGGTGATATAAAAAAGACCTGGAAAACACTATCTGAAATTCTGGGAACAAAAAAGATATCACGAAATAGCGAAATAAAATTAGCAAAATCAGATGAACCCCAACTCCCACCAACAGAAACAGCAAACAGACTCAATGATTTCTTCTCCACTATAGGACAAAACCTTGCCCATAAAATCCCAAGCTCAGATACACCACCAAATAACTACCTCACCGGCAACTACCCGAACACACTGTTCCTAGCTCCGACTAACCCATACGAAGTCTCCCTTATTATCAATGCACTAAAAAACAAGGCAGGAGATTTAAGTACCTTACCACCCTTTATATATAAAAAAGTGTCACAAGTGCTATCTCCAATCATTGCAACACTCTTTAACAAATCCATTGAATCCTCCACCTTCCCTACAGTACTCAAAATAGCAAGGGTCACCCCGATCCACAAAGGAGGAGACCAAACAGAGTTGAATAACTATAGGCCAATATCCAACTTACACCCTCTCTCAAAAATCTTTGAAAACTAATTCATAAACGAATCTACTCCTACCTTATCTCCCAGAACATAACTCAACCCCTGCCAATTTGGATTCAGGCCTAATAAAAATACTAATGATGCTATTATACACATGCTAGAACATATATACACTGCAATAGAGAAAAAAGAAGTCCCACTGGGGATCTTCATTGACTTACGTAAAGCTTTTGATACAGTTGACCATGACTTGCTCCACGTAAAATTGTCACACTATGGGATAAGAGGGCACTCCCTCAATTACCTCAAGTCATACCTCAGCAACAGAAGCCAATATGTGTACGCAAATGGGGCAAACTCTTCTGCGCAACCAATTACAGTTGGTGTCCCCAGGGAAGTGTCCTTGGCCCTCTTCTCTTTCTCCTATACATAAATGACCTTCCAAATGCTTCGCAATTACTCAAACCCACACTATTTGCAGATGACACTACATACGTCTTCTCTCACCCGAGCCCAGTCACACTAGCCAATACGTAAATACCGAATTACAGAAAATATCTACCTGGATGAGGACTAACAAACTTACACTAAACATTGACAAAACCTACTTCATTCATTTGGTAACAGAGCTACAGATGTCCCTCTTAACATAATGATAAACGGATCACCTATCACAAAGCTAACAGAGGAAAATTCTTAGGAATCCACCTTGATAATAGACTCAAATTTCATACACATATACAACAAATTTCTAAGAAAATTTCCAAGACTGTAGGCATACTATCGAAGATACGGTACTATGTTCCACAGTCAGCCCTCCTGGCCCTATATCACTCTCTTATTTACCCCTATCTCACCTATGGAATTTGTGCATGGGGCTCAACAACAGTTAACCATCTCAGACCACTAATTACCCAACAAAAGGCTGCAGTTAGAATGATAACAAATTCTCACTACAGGCAGCACACTCCACCAATATTCAATACACTAAACCTACTCACCATACAAAACATCCATACTTATTACTGCACCTATTACATACATAGAACACTTAACTCTGATATTAACCCTCCCCTCAAACATCTCCTTGCCAACCTCAACAGAACACATGACCATAACACAAGGCACAGATCACTCTTTGATGTTCCTCGTGTTCATCTCACACTATGCAAAAACTCAATGCACATAAAAGGCCCTAAAATCTGGAATTCATTACCTGTAAATATAAAAGAAACACTACCTGTTTATAAATTCAAGTCTCTACTCAAAGATCACTTACTCACCCAAAACCAAATAAATACTGAATAACTGAACCTTATAAATTGTATATCTTAAATGTTTCTCACAATTATATCACATAAATGTTAAACCTAAAACCCAATCTAACTTTATTATTTTTTAAATACACTACCTAACAGAATCCTTCATATGACCTGTCTTTGTAATACTCACTTGTGCTTTATAGTAATCTGTTTACATTAATGTTTTATCACTGACTTCATCATTGCTTAATTAATCTTAAGTTAATTTTAAGCCAGCCCGTAATGCTATGCATAGTATAAGTGGCTTTGGCATACTGCTCTTATCTGTATTTTTTTGTACCTCTGTATGTGTGCACAAATTTATAATAAATAAATAAATAAATAAATAAGTATAAAGGCAAAGGGGACAGAAGAGAGTGCAAAAATTATTGGGGGATAAGTCTGTTGAGTATACCTGGTAAAGTGTATGGTAGAGTTATTATTGAAAGAATTAAGAGTAAGACGGAGAATAGGATAGCAGATGAACAAGGAGGCTTTAGGAAAGGTATGGGGTGTGTGGACCAGGTGTTTACAGTGAAACATATAAGTGAACAGTATTTAGATAAGGCTAAAGAGGTTTTTGTGGCATTTATGGATTTGGAAAAGGCGTATGGCAGGGTGGATAGTGGGGCAATGTGGCAGATGTTGCAGGTGTATGGTGTAGGAGGTAGGTTACTGAAAGCAGTGAAGAGTTTTTATGAGGATAGTGAGGCTCAAGTTAGAGTATGTAGGAAAGAGGGAAATTATTTCCCAGTAAAAGTAAGCCTTAGACAAGGAAGTGTGATGTCACCGTGGTTGTTTAATATATTTATAGATGGGGTTGTAATAGAAGTAAATGCGAGGGTCTTGGCAAGAGGCGTGGAGTTAAAAGATAAAGAATCACACATAAAGTGGGAGTTGTCACAGTTGCTCTTTGCTGATGACACTGTGCTCTTGGGAGATTCTGAAGAGAAGTTGCAGAGATTAGTGGATGAATTTGGTAGGGTGTGCAAAAGAAGAAAATTAAAATTGAATACAGGAAGGGTAAGGTTATGAGGATAAAAAGATTAGGTGATGAAAGATTGGATATCAGATTGGAGGGAGAGAGTATGGAGGAGGTGAATGTATTCAGATATTTGGGAGTGGACGTGTCAGCGGATGGGTCTATGAAAGATGAGGTGAATCATGGAATTGATGAGGGGAAAAGGGCAAGTGGTGCACTTAGGAGTCTGTGGAGACGAAGAACTTTGTCCTTGGAGGCAAAGAGGGGAATGTATGAGAGTATAGTTTTACCAATGCTCTTATATGGGTGTGAAGCATGGGTGATGAATGTTGCAGCGAGGAGAAGGCTGGAGGCAGTGGAGATGTCATGTCTGAGGGCAATGTGTGGTGTGAATATAATGCAGAGAATTCGTAGTTTGGAAGTTAGGAGGAGGTGTGGGATTACCAAAACTGTTGTCCAGAGGGCTGAGGAAGGGTTGTTGAGGTGGTTCGGACATGTAGAGAGAATGGAGCGAAACAGAGTGACTTCAAGAGTGTATCAGTCTGTAGTGGAAGGAAGGCGGGGTAGGGGTCGGCCTAGGAAATGTTGGAGGGAGGGGGTAAAGGAGGTTTTGTGTGCGAGGGGCTTGGACTTCCAACAGGCATGCGTGAGTGTGTTTGATAGGAGTGAATGGAGACAAATGGTTTTTAATACTTGACATGCTGTTGGAGTGTGAGCAAAGTAACATTTATGAAGGGATTCAGGGAAACCGGCAGGCCGGACTTGAGTCCTGGAGATGGGAAGTACAGTGCCTGCACTCTGAAGGAGGGGTGTTAATGTTGCAGTTTAAAAACTGTAGTGTAAAGCACCCTTCTGGCAAGACAGTGATGGAGTGAATGATGGTGAAAGTTTTTCTTTTTCGGGCCACCCTGCCTTAGTGGGAATCGGCCAGTGTGATAATAAAAAAAAAAATGTATTATTATTATACATATATAATTATTATTATTATTATAGTATTATATTATTATACTATTATTATTATACATATTATTATTACACATATTATACATATTATTATTATTATTATTATTATTATTATTATTATTATTATTATTATATAAATAATTTGTAATTTTTATTCACACAAAAAATATAAGATTTACTGTTATTCCTTATTGCAGTAATTGTATTAATAATGTCAACCCATTCATGACTGTAGTATATTGGAATGGACAGTGACGTCATTTGTTTACTCTGAAACAGCCAAGCATTGGACCATTTCTCCTACATTGATGTCAATTTCAAGTCACTTTTCGTTGTGAAAGCAATCAAAATCATATCTGTTTCTGTAATATATCTTCCATTCTATTAAATGAGACCAAAAAAAAACGAGAATACAACCATAAAAACCTTTGAAAATTACTGCATAGGGATGGCTAATTGCTGAGAAGTGAACTCCATTATTTATGCTTAGATTTCTTTCATTTTTGGTGTACATTAAGAAGCATCTTTCCAGACATTGCCCAAGTTTCAATAAGAGAGTCCAACAAACAACTGAAATACAATTCCTGAGATCAAGAGCAAGAACCCCTCACTAGTGTCATGGAACCTGTCTTGAGGTCTGCTCGCTTATGGAAATTTTGCTCGTGTATGGAAGCAAAAAATCGACCCATTGACTGCTCGTATGTGGAAAAACCTACACGTGGACACACTCGCAAGTAGAGGTTCCACTGTATATGTTAGTGTAAACTTATTATCTGGCATTTATATGCATATACAGTGGAACCTCGGTTTTCATTTGCCCTGGTTTTCATCGAATTCAGTTTTCGATGACTTTTTTTCATCAAAATTTTGTCCCAGTTTTTGTTCATTGCCTTGGTTTTTGTCGGTCTGCCATACCTAACCTATCCACCTGCCTGCACCAACACAAAGCATCCCACGCAGTCTGAGTCAGTTTGGCTTTGTTTTTTGTCGAGTGAGCATTACCCTGCTCGTTCATCTGAAATATTTCATAATAATCCATTATGTTTTGTGCTTGTTTATTGAGTATGACTGCTACATAAGCCACCATAGGGCCAAAGAAAGTTCCGAGTGCCAGCCCTTTGATAAAGAAGGCAAGAAACACGATAAAATTTAAAGAACTCGTAGTGGTGTAATAAAGTGGTGTACGCTTTGGGGAAGTCCATGGGGTTGGATGTGAGTGGTCAGGATGTGGAAGAGTTGGTGGACAACCACAGGGAAGAGCTAACCACTGAAGAGCTGCAAGACCTTCAACTGGAACAGCAACAGATCGCAGCTGAGGAAATTGCTGCGGATGAGGAAGAGAGAGGGGAGAAGGTGCCTTCTTCAGTGATTAAGGACATGTGTGCAAAGTGGAGTGAGTCGCAAAGTTTTGTGGAGAAATATCACCCTAACAAAGCTGTTGCAAGCTGTGTCTGCAACATGTTCAATGACACTGCCTTGTCCCATTTTAGGCAAATCTTAGAGATGCCATAAACAGATCTCTCTGGACAGATTTTTTGTATAACAGGGATCCAGTGCTAGTAAAAGACAAAGAAGGGAAGTAACCCCGGATAGGGACTTGATACTTGAAGTCCTCATGGAGGGGGATTCCCCTTCCAACCAATAGCCTCTCCTACTCCCTCTCTCCTCCTTGCATCTTCCATACACCAACAAGAGTCTTCAGTAAAGGTAAAAGTGATGTTAAATGTTCATTTATCCATTTCATTGATCATTTATATTTATTTCTCATTGTTTTCTGAAGTGCTTTCTACTTTCCGGCGATGTCCGCTTTCCAGCGGTAGCCTGGAACCTAACGTGCCATATAAGTGGGGCCCTGCTGTATTGTAAAATACAAAATAGAGGAAATCAGCTCTAATATACATTATTTAGGTATGCATACTAGTCAAGGAGCCTGTCATAAGTCCCAGACATTGGTAAACGAGTATGTCGCTAAGTGAGGAGAGGCTGTACTTCCATTATAATATTGCCTGGTATTTCTACCTTGATATATGTAGATTATAATATTACCCAGTATATATGTCTTGATATATTTCCTTGTAATATTGCCTGGTATATCTTCCGTGACATATTTTTTTTTTTTACAGATCTTTTGCAATGCAAGTGCAGTAGCATACACTGCTGACAGTGTTATCACAGTGTAAGTTCAGTAGTATACACTGCTGACAGTGTTATCAGTGTAGGTTCAGTAGCATACACTGCTGACAGTGTTATCAGTGTAGGTTCAGTAGCATACACTGCTGACAGTGTTATCAGTGTAGGTTCAGTAGCGTACATTGCTGACAGTCAAGGTTAGCAGGAAGTACCAAAAAAGTTCACCACACTGTTAGAAATATTTTACATATACATGTAGTGTTATTAAGGTCATCTCAAGTTCCTGACTACTCTGAGTTCAGCCTTGTTCATTGAGTAAGTTTGCTGATCTTAATTGTTTACATTTAGAAAAATCACCTTATTGTTCAAGTGTTCTTGTTCATGAGGAACACTAAACAGGCAGCAACCAAGCTCAAGTTTCATAAATGGAACTTTATATTGCTGTTTCAACCAGTAATGTATTTAAAACTTGACAGATGGTAGTATTACTCTATTGAACTTTTCTACTGACTGAAAACCTAAGTTCATCTATTTTATTGCAGTAATATTGAACTTTATTTTGTGTTAGTCATGCATGTGTAATAAAGTTCTCAGTCATGTAAAAATAATGTTATTTGCTGTGAGAACTTTGTATTTCAAGGAATTATTTTCTTGTTCCTTTATTATCCCAGTTTAGTGCATTCAAATGTATGTCTGAGGTAATATATATCTGAGGTAATATATGTCTGAACTAATGTATATACTTGAAGTATACCTCATGTATGCCATACATAATCTGCTATAGTGTATACATAAGTGTATATGAAGCTGTCTTTAATGATTGACTTATTTTTTTTTATTATTTATTATTATTAGTAATAATAAGTTGATTAAAACTTAAACTTTATCCAGTGTCCAGTAAAGTTGAAAATAATGTTGTCAAAATACATTGAATGGAAAATATATTTTTGGGAATGGATAAAACATTATTCAAATTTTGCATGCTATGAAGATTTTGATATTGTGAACATTCATGAAGAACAATGTTATTAGTGACTAAGTTCTTTTTTGGGGAGAATGTTTTAATGTGGAGTTATATAAGAGAGAAACCTTATAATGCTTTAGGATGCTGTGTTTGAGCTTGCATGTGGGCCAGGAGCTGTGACTTAATTCTTGCAACCACATGTAGATGAGTACACAATACAGGAATATATTAAATTGGAGTTATAAGCAAATGTGTACCATACTAACATAGGTTGTACTTGATGTATGAGGGCAGTACGTGGTCTTAGTGATCACAACTGTTCAGTAATGTCTGATGTAGAAGTGAACATGAACAGGGATAAGGAAGAGAAGCCTTTTCCCTGTTCATTGTGTTCAAAATCATTCTCCTCTAACTCTCACCTCCTGAGACATCAGAGTGTTCATTCAGATGACAAACCATACCAGTGTTCACTGTGTCCAAAATCTTTTGCAAACAGCTGCTACCTGGCCAGACATCAGCTTGTTCACTCGGAGGAGAGACCATACCAGTGTTCTGAGTGTCTGAAGTTCTTTAAGGCGAAGGGTAGACTGACGGAACACCAGAAGTTTCATTTGAAAGAGAAACGGTTTCAGTGTAGTGTGTGTCTGAAATTATTTTCACATAAGATTGGCTTAAAGAAGCACCTCATAGTTCATACAGAAGAGAAGCCATATGAGTGCTCAGTGTGTCTAAAGAATTTCAAAGATAAAAGATCTCTCAGTCAACATACAATTATACATACTGGGGAAGCTTCATTCCACTGCCAGATATGTCTAAAAGGCTTCACACACACTGCTTCCCTTAGCAAGCATATGAGGATTCATACAGGAGAAAAGCCCTACAAGTGTTCAATATGTGAAAAAAGCTTCACACACACTACTTCTCTTAGCAAGCATATGAGGATTCATACAGGAGAAAAGCCCTACAAGTGCTCAATATGTGAAAAAAGCTTCACACAAGCTGGTCACCTGACAACACACATGAAAAT
>NC_069434.1:1606136-1746848 GCF_026875155.1 Cherax quadricarinatus | reverse complement strand
AATCCCCAAAAAGCACTCAGGTCTGTGACCTCACGTGACGACTGACCACTGACGACTGACCCTCATGTTCACTTGTACCAGAACGAAAGAGGAAACTACAGCGGAACCTCTACGATTTTTTCCAAATATGACGTCACTGTCCATTCCAATATGCAGTTGTGAATGGGTTGACATTATTTATACAATTATTGCAATAAGGCATAACAGTAAATCTTATATTTTTTGTGCTAATAAAAATTACAAATTATTTATATTGTAATAATAATAATGTAATAATAATAGTACATATAATAATATAATACAGTAGGGCCCCACTTATATGGCAGGTTAAGTTCCAGGCTGTCGCCGGAAAGCAGACATCGCCGGAAGGCAGAACGCCATTTTTTCCATTTATAAATGGATGTAAATGCCAGACAAGAAGATTACACTAAATTATATTAAGTTAGTAATAGAACTAGGCATTAAAAACACTCAAAGTAAAATACATTCACAGTAAATTCATTACTTATCTTAATGTATTTGTAATCTTAATGTAGGGAGAGAGCTGAGTAGTACTTATTTGTAGGAAGTCAGGTGCAGGTAGCCCAGGTGTAGGTAGCCCTGGCTCCCCGTCTCATACTTAATATACGATATTTAAAATATCCCAGAGGTAAAATACACATACAGTACACTCATTATTTACCTTAAAATATGTGTAGTCTTAATATAGGAAGAGAGGTGAGTAGTATTTATTTGTAGGAAGTCAGTGTAGGTAGCCGGTAGGTGTAGCCCGCCTGGGCTACACCTACCGGCTACCTACACTGTGGCCCAGAGCCATATTATTAAGATCGACATACTGTGTTCACTGAATTTAATAATTTCTAACAACTACCTTTAGATACCATCATAAACGAAGGGAGAATTAATGAATAATACATTTATTTTTATTTATTTATTTATTTATTTATTTATTTACAATTTGAGCACACATACAGAGGTACAAAAAATACAGATAAGAGCAGCATGCCAAAGCCACTTATACTATGCATAGCATTACGGGCTGGCTTAAAATTAACTTAAGATTAACTAAGCAATGATGAAATCAGTGATAAAACATTAATGTAAACAGATAACTATAAAGCACAAGTGAGTATTACAAAGACAGGTCATATGGTTGCATGCATTGTTGTACATTCAGTAGAATGGAGTATTCTGTTAGGTAGTGTATTTAAAAAATAATAAAGTTAGATTGGGTTTTAGATTTAACATTTATGTGATATAATTGTGAGAAACATTTAAGATATACAATTTATAAGGTTCAGTTATTCAGTATTTATTTGGTTTTGGGTGAGTAAGTGATCTTTGAGAAGAGACTGAATTTATAAACAGGTAGTGTTTCTTTTATATTTACAGGTAATGAATTCCAGATTTAGGGCCTTTTATGTGCATTGAGTTTTTGCATAGCGTGAGATGGACACGAGGAACATCAAAGAGTGATCTGTGCCTTGTGTTATGGTCATGTGTTCTGTTGAGGTTGGCAAGGAGATGTTTGAGGGGAGGGTTAATATCAGAGTTAAGTGTTCTATGTATGTAATAGGTGCAGTAATAAGTATGGATGTTTTGTATGGTGAGTAGGTTGAGTGTATTGAATATTGGTGGAGTGTGCTGCCTGTAGTGAGAATTTGTTATCATTCTAACTGCAGCCTTTTGTTGGGTAATTAGTGGTCTGAGATGGTTACTTGTTGTTGAGCCCCATGCACAAATTCCATAGGTGAGATAGGGGTAAATAAGAGAGTGATATAGGGCCAGGAGGGCTGACTGTGGAGCATAGTACCGTATCTTCGATAGTATGCTACAGTCTTGGAAATTTTCTTAGAAATTTGTTGTATATGTGTATGAAATTTGAGTCTATTATCAAGGTGGATTCCTAAGAATTTTCCCTCTGTTAGCTTTGTGATAGGTGATCCGTTTATCATTATGTTAAGAGGGACATCTGTAGCTCTGTTACCAAACTGAATGAAGTAGGTTTTGTCAATGTTTAGTGTAAGTTTGTTAGTCCTCATCCAGGTAGATATTTTCTGTAATTCGGTATTTACAGTATTGGCTAGCGTGACTGGGCTCGGGTGGGAGAAGACGTATGTAGTGTCATCTGCAAATAGTGTGGGTTTGAGTAATTGCGAAGCATTTGGTAGGTCATTTATGTATAGGAGAAAGAGAAGAGGGCCAAGGACACTTCCCTGTGGGACACCAACTGTAATTGGTTGTGCCGAAAATTGTAAACAAAAGGGGAGTGGGGGAGTGGCTGGGCCAAATGCAGATTCATACACGTTTTCTCTGATGGCTGAGCAGTGAAAACGTAGCGTTGTCCCTCCACCCAGCTACCACACAGCTCCACAAGTATTATTATCAGAGCACACATAAAATATGCAATAAATGCCAGACAACAAGTTTACACTAACTTATATTAAGTTAGCAATAGAAATAGGCATTAAAAACACAATACGTAAAAGGTAAGATACACACACAGACACTTATTACTTACTTTAAAATATTAATTTTTAATGGTGAGAGGTGAGTGGCGGGGGGTTTATTAAATAAAATCAAAAAATGGCACCCCATCATCCTTAATTTGGGCCCTTAAAAGGGGCCAAGGGCTTACGACTTCTTTTTTTTATCACAGCTAAGCTTAGAGCCTCGTAAAAGAGACCCAAAAATGGGTTAAGGAAAAAAGTAAACGAGAGAGGGGAATGAGATAAAGATTTTTGGGGAAAATGTAAAAACCAAAAAATAAAACAGGTAGTGTACGATCATTTGGGTCGGGAAATAAATCCCATATTAATATGTGTTATTTTTAGTTCATTCAGGGTTCCTTTTGAAAGATTTTTGAAAAAAATTTACCTAAAATTTTTTTTTTAATTAAATAAAAATTTACCCACAATAAAAAATATTTCTTATACAGTGGCCCCCCCCAAATACAAATTTCCTCCAAATGTGACCAATTATGTAAGTGTATTTATTGTAAGTGCTTTTGGGTCGTGTATGTTTGGGGGGCCCTGAAATGGAAAAAATCTACTTCACAATTTTTTTAGGGAACAAATTGGGTCAGTACTGGCCTGAACATACTTCGGGAAAATAAAAAAAAAAATACTTTAAACCGGGGGTCCACTGTATTGTTACAATTTTGTCCCCAATTTTAGTTCAAAAAAAAAACAAACAGAAACACACCCTTTTTTAGGGGAAAAAGTTCAGGGGCCCCCCCCGCATACCGTTGGATCACAAAAACTTTAAACCCGCATACCGAAAACTTTTATCGCTTTAAAATTTTGCCTCCCATAAACCCCAAAAAAAACCCCCTCAAGCTATTCGTCCGAGACCCATCTAATGTGCAGCCCGAGCCAGCCTCACATGTTCCGCCGGTGGCCCCTTGTTTACCCGCCCGGGCCCCCCGGGGTTTAAATCCAAGCATTCAATCGGAACATTTCCTATTTTTACAAATTGGGTTTTTGGGGGTTTTTTTATCTGCAAAATAAGTGACCATTTGGGCCCCCAAGGGGAAAACTTCTAGTGCGAACCCTACCGGGAAAAAGGGGGAGAATTAAATACAGAGATGAAGGGAAAAAGATCATTGATAAAATATTTAAAGTGGAGTGCGTGTCTCCGGGGGTGGCCGGTTGTATAAATAAACCCCCAAACCCATCGCTACTATTTTTGTCCCAAAAAAAACGGCAATCAAGGGAACTGTTCTTTGGGCCAAAGGTTCAAAAGTGTTTTCAAAAAGAGATTTCAAGTGATGGAAAATTTTTTAGAGACTCTTTTTTGGTATGGGGTAAATGAAAAAAAAGGGGGTAGAAGGGGGGATAGCATCTCTCAAGTGTTTTAAGGGAAAAGGCTAGGAAGTTGCATTTAGGGTTTTAAATTTAAAAAAAAGCCTGCAAAATAGTGTGATGTGGGTGAAATTTTAAACCCAAAAAGGTTTTGGGTTTTAAAGATTTAAAAAAGGTTGTGGCATACATAGTGTGATAAGGATGGTGAGGCTGCCATTTTCGGACCACAAAGCAGCTGAAAAAAAAGTGCAGGAATTCAAGGAGTACAAGACAGTGAAGGGGGCCCCGAAACCTGAACCCCCAAATGTTTTTAATTGGGGAGGGAAAAAAGGGGCCCGTTTTTGGGAAAAAAAATGCCAAGCAGGGGCCTTTCATTTCTCAGGAGGAAAAAGGGATCCCAGGCCCTAACCCATGAAAGACAAAGGGTTTTCTTGTTGAGTGGGTTCCCCAAAGCTAGTGGTGATTTCAAAGTGAAGCCTTTATTGTGTATCACTCCGAAACTCCCAGGGGGTTCAGGCAAAAAAAAATATCCTCAAGGCTAATTTGGTTTTGCTGGGAGGGGGAAAACCCGTTTAAGGGGATGGGTCCCCTAGGGACTTTTTTTATGGATGGTTTTTCCAAGCATTTGCCCCCCCCTGTGAAAGATTACCTAAAATGAAAAGAAATTAAAACCCTTAAAATGGCCCCTTTGGGGGTTTTGACAATGCCCCCCGGGCATCCTACAGACTGGCCCGAGCGACTTTATGGGGACATGAGCTTCATTAAGGGAAGTTTTTGCCCCCTAATACCGCTCCTCTCCTGGGAGGGCCCTGGAAACCCGCCGGTTATTTCAAAATTTTAGAAAAAATGTAAAACAAAAGCTCTGTTTGAAAAGGGGCTTTTGTAGTGACCTCAGAAACTCAATTGACTCTAAAAGAGTTTTTGGGGAGATAAATTTAATATCCTCAATTGGGGTAAACCTTATAGGTAGGGGTTGGGAGGGAGTGACTAAGAGGACCTTGAACTCTGCTTGGAAGAAACTGTGGCCAGAATGTGTAGACCAAAGGGATTTTGAAAGGGTTGAGGCTAACCCTGGGAATCCTATGCCAGTTGAGGAATCCATTTTTGGCATTGGGAAAGTCCTTGGGGTTGGAGGTTAGTGGGGATGATGTGACGAGTTGGTGGGGGAGGACAATGAAGAACTAAAACTGATGAGCTGCTAGATCAACTTCAACAGCAAGAGGCCAGACGACCCGAGGAAACTGGTTCGGAGGGGGGGAGAGAGAAATTTAAAAAAGTTGCCTACTTCAAAGATTAAGGAAATGTGTGGAATGTGGCTTAAAGTGCAAACCTTTTTTGATGACAATCACCTTAACACAGCTATTGCAAGCCGTGCTTGGTGACTATTACACTGACACGTTGTGAAACACTTAGGAAAGTCATAAAGGAACGAGAGGTACAAGCCACTATGGACAGTTTATGTTTGTGCGACAGAAGCCCAGTGACTCTGAAGCTGGTCCTAGGGGCATTAAAAAGAAGAAGGGAAGTAACCCCAGAAAAGGATTGACACCTCAAGTCTTAATGGAAGGGGATTCCCCTTCTAAACACTAAGACTCTCTCCTCCTCCCACCCCATCAATCATCACCAATCTTCAAAAAAGGTAAGTGTCATGTAACTGTGCATGCCTTTTTCATTTTGTGTGTATTAAACTAATATTTCATGTGGTAATTTTTTTTTTTTCATATTTTGGGTGTCTTGCACGGATTAAATTTGATTTCCATTATTTTTCTTATGGGAAAAATTAATTTGCATAACGATAATTTCGCATAACAATGAGCTCTCAGAACGATTAATATCGTTAGCGGGGCCACTGTAATAAAAATAATAAAAATATCTTTAAATTATTAATAATAATAATAATAATTAATAAAAATTTAATAAATATTTTTATTATTATAAAGTAAATGTTGGATCCCGAGAATGGTCATATAAGCATTTATCACCTGGAAAGAGAGAATGCGAGGAGGAGAGAGATTTGGGAATGTTAATATTATAGGACCTTTGAACCAAGGAGAGAGTAATTGTGGTAGGGGACCTGAATGCTAAAGTAGGAGAAACTTTTAGAGGGGGTGTGGTAGGTAAGTTTGGGGTGCCGGGTGTAAATGATAATGGGAAGCCCTTTGATTGAACTTGTATAGAAAGGGGTTTAGTTATAGGTAATACATATTTAAGAAAAAGAGGAAAATAAGTATACAAGATATGATGGGGGCGAAATGACAGTAGTTTGTTGGATATGTATTGGTAATAAAAGACTGTTGAGTAGACTTCAGGATGTACATTTTTAAATAGAGGGGCCACAGATATATCAGATCACTTTCTAGTTGTAGCTACACGAGAGTAAAAAGGGAGATGGGATACAAGGAGAATAGAAGCATCAGGGAAGAGAGAGGTGAAGGTTTATAAACTAAAAGAGGAGGCAGTTAGGGAAAGATATAAATAGCTATTGGAGGATAGAGGGCTAATGAGAGCATAGGCAATGGGGTCGAAGAGGTATGGGGTAGGGATAAAAAAAGTAGTGTTAGAGTGTTTTACAGAAGTTTGGTTACAGGAAAGTGGGTGCAGGAGGGAAGAGGAGCGTTGGTGGAATGATGATGTAAAGAGAGTAGTAAGGGAGAAAAAGTTAGCATATGAGAATTTTTACAAAGTAGAAGTGATGCAAGGAGGGAAGAGTAATGGAGAAAAAGAGAGAGGTTAAGAGAGTGGTGAAGCAATGTAAAAGAGAGCAAAATGAGAGAGGGGTGAGAGTTATCAACAAATTTTGTTGAAAATAAGAAAAAGTTTTGGAAATGAGATTAACAAGTTAAGGAAGCCTAGAGAACAAATGGGTTTGTCAGTTAAAAAAAGGAGAGGAGAGTTATTAATGGAGAGTTAGAGGTATTGGGAAGATGGAGGGAATATTTTGAGGAATTGTTAAAGGTTGATGAAGATAGGGAAGCTGTGATTTCGTGTATAGGGCAAGGAGGAATAACATCTTGTAGGAGTGAGGAAGAGCCAGTTGTGAGTGTGGGGGAAGTTCGTGAGGCAGTAGGTAAAATAAAAGGGGGTAAGGCAGCCGGGATTGATGGGATAAAGATAGAAATGTTAACCCTTTGACTGTCGCGGTCGTATATGTACGTCATAGGAGATACCGTGTTTGACGTATCTATACGCATAAATTCTAGCGGCTTCAAATCAAGCAGGAGAAAGCTGGTAGGCCCACATGTGAGAGAATGGGTCTCCATGGTCAGTGTGCACCATATAAAAAAAAATCGAGGAGCCAGTGGTGCATTGTGGGAATAACATTTCAGTCGTCCTTTTTCAGCATGTCTAGCGGTAAGAAATATGTGACTTTTCCCCGCAAATCTGGGACTCTTCTCTTCCCAAGTGATGCTCTAACACAGATGGAAGTGTCAATGAAGATCAATTTCATGATTTCGAGGAGTTTGAGACCAAAAGCAATAGAGGAGGGGGAGGAGGAGGAGGAAAGGGGGAGGAAGAAGAGAGGAGGAAGAAAGGAGGAAGGAGGAAGAGGAAGGAAGGAGGAAGAGGAAGGAGGGAGAAAGGGAAGGAGGGAGGAGAAGAAGGAGGGGGAGGAAGAAGGAGGGAGGGGGAGAAGAGGGAGGGGAGGAAGGAGGGAGGGAGGAAGAAGGAGGAGGGGGGAAGAAGGAGGGAGGAGGAAAAGGGAGGGAGGGAGGAGGAGGGAGGGGGGGAAAGGTGAAGGAGGAGGAAGAAAAGAAGAAAAGAAAAAGAAGAAGAAGAAGAAGAAATAAGAATAAAAATAATCCCAAATAAAATAATATGTAATAATATTTTTCCCTTGGGGCATGAAAACAGTTCACCCCGGACAGGCAAATAAGGGGGATAAATCTGAAAAGAGTGACCTTGATGAGCGTAAAACGGGGGTGGGGGAGGGGGGCAGCTGCCCATCTGTCAAACCCAGGAGGGGAGGAGGGGAAAAGGGGAAAGGAGAAAGAAGGAGGAAAGGGGGAGGAGAAGGAGAAGGAGGAAAGGAAAGGAGGAAAGGAGGAGGAGGAGGAGGAGGAGGGGGAGGAGGAGGAGGAAAGGGGGAAAGGAGAAGAGGGGGAAAAGGAGAAGGAGGGGAAAGAAGGAGAAGGAGGAAAAGGGGAGAAGGAGGAGGGAAAAAAGGGGGAGGGGGAGGAGAAGGAGGGGAAGAAGGAGAAGGAAGAGAGAAAGGAAAAGGAGGGGGAAAGGAGAAGGAGGAGGAGAAGGGAAGGAGGAGGAGAAGGAGAAGGGGAGGAGAAGGAGAAGGAGGAAAAGGAGAAGGAGGGAAAGGAGAAGAAGGAGGAAAAGGGGAGAAAGGGGGAGGAAAAGGGGGGGTGGGAAGGGGGGGAAAAAAAAAGGGGGGGGGGGGGGGGGGGGGGGGGGGGGAAAAAAAGGAGAAAAGGGAAAAGGGGGGGGAAAGGGGGAAAAAAGGGAAAAAAAAAAGAAGAAAAAGCCCAATTTTTCCCTGCTTTTTGCGCCCCAAACTTTTTTTTCGTCTCCCCAGAGAGAGCCCAAGACGTGTCACATCACCTTTACTCCATCTTTCAAGCGAGTATAGCACTTTGTCTGGATTTTTTGGTTATCCTAGGAATTTACACATGTATAGTTGTATTTATGTGTACCGGAGACAGAGATAGACAGAGGAAGAAAGAGAGACGATTGAAAGAGAAAAAGAGGGAGAAAATATTAGATAGAATGGGGGGGGGAACAGCACCGACCCCATTGTTTTGACAGGTGGTGGGGGATGACAAATAGACATATTCATTTGACAGCTGGGGGACTCCTGACCAAAACAATTATAGCCACCCCTTTGCACACAAGAAAACTTGCTGAAGGGTGATAAAATTTTTTATAAAAGTATCTAGTGACTATTATGTGTAATATATTATAGAAACCAGAATCAAAAAAGGGAAAGGGCAGGAATGAAGGAAGGACTAGATGAAAGGGAAGGAAAAAAAAATGAAGGACAGATAAAGGGAATGTGGGAAGAGAGGGGGAATGCCCCCCGGGTAGCCTATGGAAAGGAATGAAGGAAATTAGGAAAGGGAAGGAATGTGACACAGGGGACCATTTACCTAGGAAAACTAAAACACAATCCCCTTAAAAATTTTTAAGAAAATGCTCAGAGAGTTTTTGTCTTTGCACATAAAAAAAAAAAAATTTAACGAAAATGACAACACTGATTTTATTGTGAGAGTGTAAAACACCCTTGGTTGACACCATGTTTTTTTGTGGAGAGTGTAAAAAACCACTGGTATACCCATGTTTTTTGTTTGAGAGTGTAAAACACCATGTGTATACACCATGTTTTATGTTTGAGAGGAAACACCCTGGTTGACACCTTTTTTTTTTGAGATGTAAAACACCACCCGTTAAAACCATGTTTATGTGTGAGGAGTGTAAAACCCATGTGTTGACACCTGTTTTTTATTTGAGGAGGAAAAAAACCCCTGTGTATACACCTGTTTTATTTTGGAGGTGTAAAACACCATGGTAGACACCATTTTTTTTGTTGAGAGGGAAAACACCACTGTTTGCACCCCGTTTTTTTTTTGAGGAGGAAAACACCCTGTGTAGAACCATTTTTTGTGTGAGGTGTAAAACACCACGTGTAGACACCGTTTCACAAGTTCCACAAGGCCCGAACTTCTAGGGGTATGTTCAGTGACTGTATATTGGATTTTATATTATAGAACAATAGTAATAAACAAATTTTTTTTTTTTTTTTTTTTTGTAAACAAGTTTTTGTAAACAATTATTGAAAATTTTGTTTTTTGTTCTTTTGTGTTGTAACAAAAAGATGTATATATGTACATTTCACCTTACTTTGGTCCACAGGGCCCCTAAATTTTGAAAAAAAAAAATATGAAAAAAAACAACAAACCTTCAAATACAAGTAAAAAAAGTTTACCGGGGGGCGGCAGTCGCCGCTGTTCCATACCGGGTCATTTTTTTGCAAACTCATGCCCCTTTTATCTCGGTAAGTACTGATGGGGAAATTTTTTTTTTTTTTTGGGGAAAAAAAAATCAAAAAATAATCTTTAAAATTTTTTATAAAAAAAAATAATTTTTTTTTTTTTTGAAATTTTGCGACCCAGGGGACACCAGGGTTGGGCCCTTCGAAGTCAAAGGGTTTAAAAACAGGGGGGGATATAGTTTTGGATGGTTGGGGCAAAATTTAATAAAATTTGGAAGAGGGTAAGGTACCCAGGGTTGGCAGAGGCATGCATAGTTCCTTTGTAAAAGGCAAAGGGGCAAAAAGAGTGCAAGAATTATAGGGGGATTTTTTTTTGTTGAGTAACCGGGTTTTAAAAGGAGGTGAATTATTGAAAGAATTAAAAGTGATGGAGAATAGGATAGCAATTGAACAAGGAGGCTTTAGGAAAATTAGGGGGTTGGGACCCGGTGTTTACAGTGAAAATATAATGAACATATTAGATAAGGGTAAAGGGTCTTTTGGCATTTATGATTTGGGGAAAAGGCTATGACAGGGTGGAAGGGGGGGGAATGTGGCAAAATGTTGCAGGTGTATGGTGTAGGAGGTAGGTTACGAAAGCATTTAAGATTTTTAGAGGTAGTGAGGCTCGTTTAAATACATAGGAAAGAGGGAAATTATTTCCCATAAAAATAGGCCTTTGACAAGGAGTGTGATGTCACCTGGTTGTTTAATAATTATAGTGGGTTGTAAAAAGAAATAAATCGAGGGGCTTGACAAAGGTGTGGAGTAAAAAGATAAAGAATCACACATTAAGTGGGAGTTTTCACGTTGCTCTTTGCTGAGACATGTTTTCCTTGGGGGGAAATTTGAAGAGAAGTTGCGGGATTGGGGATGAATTTGGTAGGGTGTGCAAAAGAAAAAATTAAAAGTGAATACAGGAAAGAGTAAGGGTTTTGAGAAACAAAAAGATTTGGTTTATGAAAAATTGGGTACAATTGGAGGGATGAGTATGGAGGGGTGAATGTATTCAGATTTTGGGAGGGATGGTCAGAGAGGGTGTAGAAAGATGAGGTGAAACATAGAATTGATGAGGGGGGAAAAAGGGGAGTGGTGCACTTTGGGTCTGGGAGACGAACTTTTTTCCTTGGGGGCAAAGAGGGGAAAGATGAGAGATATTTTTTACCCCCCCCCCCTCTTATATGGGGGTGAAGCATGGGGGTAAAAGTTCAGCGAGGAGAAAGGGTGGAGGCGTGGAAAGTCTGTCTAGGGCAATGTGTGGGTGAAAAAATGCGAGAATTCGTATTTTGGAAGTAAGGAGGAGGGGGGGATTACCAAAACTGTTGTCCAAGGGCGGGAAGGGTTTTGAGGTTGTTCGGACATGTGAAGAAGGAGCGATACGAAGGCTTCAAGGGTATCAGTCTTAGGGAAGGAAGGCGGGGTAGGGTCGCCTAGGAAAAAGGTTGGAGGGAGGGGGTAAAGGGGGTTTTGTGTGCGAGGGGTTGGGCTTCCGCGGATGCGTGAGCGTGTTTTTGGAGTGAAGGGCAAATGTTTTTAATACTTGACGTGCTGTTGGGGTGTATCAAAGAAAAAAAAAAATTTAAAGGGGTTCAGGGGGGTACACTGCAAAATCAAATTTAGAAGGCAATTTTTGAAATGCCTGTGATTTTAAACTGATAGAAGATAGAGGTATGGGTGTGTGTGGGAAACAAGCAGGTTGCAACACTAGGGTTGGAAACCATAAATGTATAAAAGGCATTCAGCATGAAGTTATAAATAAAGACAATAGATCAGGTCAGCAAACAAAGGAGGACAGCAGAGGGCAGCAAGGGACTAGCTCCCTTAAGGTTTACTATACTAATAGCAGGAGTGTAAGAAATAAGATAGATGAGCTAAGATTAATTGCAAGTGCAGGAAACATAGATATTGCTATAACAGATACCTGGCTCAATCTGAAAGATAGAGAGATGCCCTCTGAATGTCACATACAAGGCTATAAATTATTCCACACTGACAGGGTCAACAGGAAGGGTGGTGGAGTAGCAATGTATGTCAGAGACAATTTAAATTGTTGTGTTAGACAAGATATAAAATTAGAAGCGTCAGCCACTGAATCTGTTTGGTTACAGCTTCTCGAGGGCCGAGAAAAACTAATTTTGGGTGTGATTTACAGGGCCCCAAATCTTGATAGGGAGTGCAGTAAACTTCTATGGGACGAAATTCGTGAGGCATCTAGATAAGAAAATGTTGTGCTAATGGGAGATTTCAACTATAGACAGATTGACTGGAGCAATTTGACAGGAAATTTAGAGTCAGGTGACTTTCTTGACACGATCCAGGATTGTGTTTTAAAACAGTTTGTGACAGAGCCAACTAGGGGAAATAACCTCCTTGACTTGGTTCTTGCCAGTAGGGAAACACTAATTAATAATCTTGAGGTTAATGATGAGCTTGGGGAAAGTGATCACAAATCACTCAGTTTTAATATATCATGGAATTCCCCTAATAATGGCAATCAAGTCTCCGTCCCTGACTTTCGCTTGACTGATTTCATAGGACTGAAAAATTACTTAGGTGGGCTGAACTGGAATGACCTGACTAAGGGTCAGATAGGTGGTGATGATTGCTGATATGACGCTTCCCAGGGCATAGTTCTAGCTGCTCAGTCAAATTATGTTCCAAATAGGGAAATCAGATCAAACAAAAATGATCCTAAATGGATGAACAATAGATTAAAATATCTGATTGGTCAAAAGAGAGGCATATATAGGCAAATCAAAAGAGGAGAGGGGCAATTAAGAAATCGATATATTCAGTTAAAGAGAGAAATAAAAAAGGGAATTAGAAAAGCAAAAAGAGATTATGAGGTTAAAGTTGCAAGAGAATCGAAGACTAACCCAAAAGGATTCTTTCAGGTATACAGAAGTAAGATCAGGGACAAGATAGGCCCACTCAAAAGTTCCTCGGGTCAGCTCACTGACAGTGATAAGGAAATGTGTAGAATTTTTAACACATACTTCCTCTCAGTTTTTACACAAGAGGATACGAGCGATATTCCAGAAATGATAAATTATGTAGAACAGGACGATAATAAACTGTGCACGATTAGGGTCACAAGTGTCATGGTCCTTAGGCAAATAGATAAATTAAAACCTAACAAATCCCCAGGCCCTGATGAACTGTATGCAAGGGTTCTAAAGGAATGTAAAGAGGAGCTTAGCAAACCTTTGGCTAATCTTTACAACATATCACTACAAACTGGCATGGTGCCAGATAAGTGGAAAATGGCAAATGTGATACCTATTTTCAAAGCAGGTGACAGGTCCTTAGCTTCGAACTTTAGACCAATAAGCCTAACCTCCATAGTGGGAAAATTTATGGAATCAATAATTGCCTAGGTAGTTCGTAGCCACCTTGAAAAGCATAAATTAATCAACGAATCTCAACATGGTTTTACAAAGGGGCATTCCTGCCTTACGAATTTATTAACTTTTTTTCACTAAGGTATTTGAGGAGGTAGATCATGGTAATGAATATGATATTGTGTATATGGACTTCAGTAAGGCTTTTGACAGGGTCCCACATCAGAGACTATTGAGGAAAATTAAGGCACACGGAATAGGAGGAGAAATTTTTTCCTGGATAGAGGCATGGTTGACAAATAGGCAGCAGAGAGTTTGCATAAATGGGGAGAAATAAGAGTGGGGAAGCGTCACGAGTGGTGTTCCACAGGGGTCAGTGTTGGGCCCCCTGCTGTTCACAATCTACATAAACGACATAGATGAGGGCATAAAGAGCGACATCAGCAATTTTGCCGATGACACCAAAATAGGCCGTCGAATTCATTCTGACGAGGACATTAGAGCACTCCAGGAAGATTTGAATAGACTGATGCAGTGGTCGGAGAAGTGGCAGATGCAGTTTAATATAGACAAATGCAAAGTTCTAAATGTTGGACAGGACAATAACCATGCCACATATAAACTAAATAATGTAGATCTTAATATTACGGATTGCGAAAAAGATTTAGGAGTTCTGGTTAGCAGTAATCTGAAACCAAGACAACAGTGCATAAGTGTTCGCAATAACGCTAACAGAATCCTTGGTTTCATATCAAGAAGCATAAATAATAGGAGTCCTCAGGTTGTTCTTCAACTCTATACATCCTTGGTTAGGCCTCATTTAGAATATGCTGCACAGTTTTGGTCACCATATTACAGAATGGATATAAATGCTCTGGAAAATGTACAAAGGAGGATGACAAAGTTGATCCCATGTATCAGAAACCTTCCCTATGAGGATAGACTAAGGGCCCTGAATCTGCACTCTCTAGAAAGATGTAGAATTAGGGGGGATATGATTGAGGTGTATAAATGGAAGACAGGAATAAATAAAGGGGATGTAAATAGTGTGCTGAAAATATTTAGCCTAGACAGGACTCACAGCAATGGTTTTAAGTTGGAAAAATTCAGATTCAGGAAGGATATAGGAAAGTACTGGTTTGGTAATAGAGTTGTTGATGAGTGGAACAAACTCCCAAGTACAGTTATAGAGGCCAGAACGTTGTGTAGCTTTAAAAATAGGTTGGATAAATACATGAGTGGATGTGGGTGGGTGTGAGTTGGACCTGATAGCTTGTGCTACCAGGCCGGTTGCAGTGTTCCTCCCTTAAGTGATTGTGACCTGACCTGACTAGGTTGGGTGCATTGGCTTAAGCCGGTAGGAGACTTGGACCTGCTTTGCATGGGCCAGTAGGCCTGCTGCAGTGTTCCTTCGTTCTTATGTTCTAAACCGGCGGGCCGGACTTGAGTTCTGGAGATGGGAAGTACAGTGCCTGCACTCTGAAGGAGGGGTGTTAATGTTGCAGTTTAAAAACTGTAGTGTAAAGCACCCTTCTGGCAAAACAGTGATAGAGTGAATGATGGTGAAAGTTTTCTTTTTCGGGCCACCCTGCCTTGGTGGGAATCGGCTAGTGTGATAATAATAATAATAATTTTATTCTGTGAGTGTATGTATCATGTTTATATGCTATGTGATAGGTTTCATATATAATTTTGAGGAAAATATCATAGATGGATTAATGAAAATGCCTATATTGATGTAAAATAAGACAGTGTGCCCAAGAGTGATTATTATTACGTAGTATTGGGGTTTCATGGGTAGAGAGACTCTTAGCGATTTTAATGTGTACCTGCACACCAGCACAGTGTGTAAGTATATTTAGGTACAGGTACACATAAGTATAATTATCAGAGTACGTATAAAATATGCAGTAACTTTAAAACACTTGAAATTTTGGAAAGTTTCCTGACATAATAGATGTGGTCACGGAAAATGTAAACAAACCGGGTGGGGGGCGCTGTATTTGAAAGACCGCTTGCCGTATAGCAAATTTTGATCATAATTTGACATCCCCATATTAGCGGAATGCCGTAAGGCAAAATGCCTTAAAGCGGGGCCTTACTGTACAATAAGAATAATAATATACATAATACAATAAGAATAATATAATACATATAATAATAATACATATACAGTGGTCCCTCGATAATCTTAGGGCTCGAGAGTCGTAGATTTCGGAAATCACAGCGATATTTTCGTATAAACATGGGCTCATAATCGTAGATTGACTCGTGAATAGTAGTTCGTCTGGGACAGGTACACACAGCCCCGAGCTGCCTCACACTCCATTCCCAGCTAGTGTGCCATTGTTTATCAGTGAGTGAGGATGATCCCACGAGTTCATATGATACATTTCATAATACTGTATTCCATTCATTTTAGTGTTTGCAACTGCTAAATAAGTCACCATGGCTCCAAAGAAAGCTTCTAGTGCCAGCCCTTTGGTAAAGAATGTGAGAAACACATATAATTAAAGAAAAAGTTTGTAGAAAAATATGAAGGTGGTGGTGGTGGTAGAGTGGAAGCAGTTGTGATAGTGGTTGATGGTGGTAGAGGGTGGTAGTGATGGTGGTAGTAATGGTGGTAGCAGTTGTAATAGTGGTAGAAGGTGGTAGTGATGGTGGTAGAGGGTGTCTTTTTCAGTGATTCAACAATTCTACCAACTCCTCCAATGTGAAATTAAGACACATGTGCAACATCTGGGTCTCTTTATTGTAGACGTTTCGCCATCCAGTGGCTTTATCAATACAAATTCTAGGACATAACTTGAAGACAGAAGGACTATATACAGAAGATGAGGTAATTAGTCCCTCAACCTTGGAGTAGGTGCAAAGAGCACTGTAGTCGTGGAGAATCTCCACGACTACGGTGCTCTTCGCACCGTAGAGTTGATATTAGTGAAATTATTGAAGCACAGAATTCCACTGGAACGGACTAATTGCATTTCAATTAATTTAAATGAGGAAAATTGACTCTGCAAACGAGGAAATCCACTTGCGAGCAAGGTCATGAAACGTATTAAACTCGCAAGTAGAGGTTCCACTGTATTTTGCCGTGTACAGAACTCAGATGTGAGCAGTGAAAATGATAATGATAGTTATTTCCAAGCTATTGAAAGCAGTTCTAGTTGTGACAGTGAGGGTGAATATTCTCCAGTGAAATGGCAGTATATATGATGTAGCATGTGGTCTGGTAATGTGTCATGTGTTGTTCCAAGGGAAAGGAGTAAATCTCGGAGTACATCCCGTGGCCCTGCACCACGAACTGATAGTGAAGATGACGATATTGTTACAATGTGGATGAATGATGTGAGTGAGGTAGCAGGTGGTGGTGGTGATAGTGGTGGTGGCATGAGTCATGTGGCACCAGCAGCAGGCCACACTACTACCCACTCTGCTAACTCAGCACAGCCACAACCAGCCTCAACCAACCCCACACTCCCAAAACATCCACAACCACAACCTGTAAATATCCAGTACCCACCAGCAGACCACATCTGAGGTTGGCAGCAAGGTGACAATTTTGTTCCCAATCCCCATTACTTTGATGAAATACAAAGTGGAATACGGCCATCATGTACACTTGGGAACAATGCTACTGAACTGGAATGCTTTCAGTTATTCTTCGATGAACCCCTGATGGACATTGTCAGGGAAAGCAATACAATAGCAAACACAATTCTTTCACCAAGATTATGCCTACACCAGTGGAAGGACACAACTGTGGCAGAGATGTATCTGTTTTTTGCCACAATAATGCTTATGCCACATGTGTATAAGCAGTGTCAACACATACTGGTTGACAGACCGCCTGATTTCAACCCCAGCTTTCGGTGACATTATACCAGTGAATAGATTTGTGTTACTGTTACGTATGTTACACTTCTCAGACAAAACAAGACCTGACACAAGCGACAGGTTATATAAGATCAGGAATGTGTTTATAAACCTGAAACAAAAGTGCTGTATGTATTTTTATCCCTTCAGGAAGCTTGTTACTGATGAGTCTTTGATTTTGTTCATAGGCAGACTGTCATTCAAGCAGTACATACCAAGCAAGAGGAAATGCTTTGGTATAAAGTTATTTGTACTGTGTGATTGCAAAAGTGGTCTGGTTTTGGATATAATTGTGTTCACTGGTAGTAATACATTGCAAGATACCAGGAAGTTACTGGGTATGTCTGGTGATGTGGTTAGAACAATGATGGAGCCATATCTTGGTAAGGGGCATATTTTTTATACTGACAACTGGTACACAAGCCCTTTACTCAGTGATTTCTTGCGAGTGAACATGACAGATGTGTGTGTGGCACAGTGCGTGGAAATCATAAGCATATGCCTAGGTTCGACGCTGGCACTCGTAGAGGTGTTGTTCAGGTGTTTGCTGCCAATGACATCATGGTATTTCGATGGCATGACAAACGTGATGTCACATTGTTGACATCAGCTCACTGACATGAAATGGTAAATACTGGCAAGCAGAATAGAGAGACCAGTGAACCCATTGTAAAACCTGCAGCTGTGATGGATTACAACCTTAGTATGCGCTAAGTGGACAAATGTGACATGCAGATTGGGTTTGCTGATTGTGTTCGCAAGAGTTCTAAGTGGTACGTAAAACTTTTTCAATCTTCTTGACATTTCCCTGCTGAATGCTTATAATGTGTATAAGTTGAAGACCAACAACAAATCCAAATATGGTGAATTTTGTTTGTCAGTTATCAGACAAGTAATATTCAAATACCAAGGAACAACACTTGAAATAGACCAGTGCCCACAAAATTATGAACACATGCCATCTCATCTGAGGCCTGGTGATCTCTACCCCATACCACTGCCTGCTACTGCTTTCAAGAAAAATGCTCAGAAGAGGTGTTATGTCTGTGCACATACCACAAAATGACCACAAAAATGCAGAGACATTCGTTTTATGTGTGAGGAGTGTAAAACACCATTGTGCATGTGCCCATGTTTCAAAGAATTCCACAAGCTGCAGCAGTTCTAGGAAAGTGTTCAGTGATTGTACGTATGTACATATATATTATAGAACAATCGTAATAAAGAATTTTTTATATTGTTTGTTTAACCCTTTGACTGTTTCAGGCCCCTTTCTGAAACTGTCATTCTATGTCGCCAAATATTCGAAAAAAAAAAAAATTTCTTATGAAATGATAGAGAATCTTTTCCCGATGGTAATGACACCAAAAGTTCGAAATTTGGTCGAAAACTCACGGAATTACGCTCCCACGAAGTTAGCGGAATCGGCGACATATGTGTATTGGCGATTTCGCCAACTTTGAGCCCTGTTTTCAACCAATTTCGTTGTTCCAGTTGACCAAACTCATAGCTATTTCTTTAGAACTCCATTTTATCTATGAGCTGAGTACAAGAAACCACCCATTTACCAATTTGAACTACCCAATATAGTGATCAGAAATTGGCAATTTGGCCAATTTCACGCAAATTAAAAAAGATGCCAATTTCAAAATAGGGTCCAGAATAAACAAGGTAGACATTCTTGGCACTAAAATAGCATATCCTCTGTTCATTAGTCACATCTCTAGGCCCCTTTTATATTTATTATTGCTTTCTATTTTGATTTTTTATTCATACAAAAAAATACAAAATTTACTGTTATGCAGACTACTGCATTATTGTAAAAATGGTATAAATAATATCAGTGCACCCAGTGAAAGAATATTAGACCTCCCCAGTTGACGTGTATTGGACGTGTGGTGTGATTTGTTTACTCCTGAACATTGGTAAAAATCAAACATTTCCACTAATTTGAGCTCAGTTTCAAGGTCGTTTTCATCGTCAAAGTAATGAAAATCATCTCTATTTCTGTAATATGTTTTCCATTTTATCACCTAAGACCATGAAAACGCGAATACAACGATAAATACTATACGAAAATACACCTCAAAGTCGGCGTTTTATTCCAAAAAAAACGATCAGTTTTTTTTTTCTCATTACGCAATATGTGCTGCAGGATTTTTTTTTGTGTGGTGCACACTGACCACACAGAACCATTCTCTCACATGTGGGCCTACCAGCTTTCTCCCTCTAGATTTGAAGCCGCTAGAATTATTGAGTATTTATACGTCAGAAACATTGGCTCGTAAGACGTATTTATATGTCGAAAACAGTCAAAGGGTTAAACAAGTTTTGTAAACTATGATGATACTAGTGTTTTTGCTATAATTGTGTTACATTCAGCGAATGTATGCATGAACATGGCACCATACTTTGGTCTCACAGGCCACATAAGTTATGTAAAAAAATAAAATAGTGAAAAGAAAAACAAGAAACCTTCATTGATAAATTAGACACATGTGCAACTCTTGGGTATCTTTATTGAGGAAACGTTTTGCCACACAGTGGCTTCATCAGTCCATACACAGGAGAAACTTGAAGAACAGGAGGAGAATGAGGTAATCAGTCCCTCAACCTTGAGTCGATGTGGTCAGTCCATCAATCTACAAGAAACCTTCATCTACAAGAAACCTTTGAATACAAGTAAACCAAAGTTTACCGGGTGAGTGGCAGTCGCCGCTGTTGCTATACTTGGCTCATTTTCTACCAACTTTACGCCTCTATATCTCGGTAAGCACTGATGGCAATTTTTTTTCATAAAGTTTTTTTTTTTTTTCAAATATTTTTCGGCACCAGGAGATACTTCAGGATTTGGGGTTTCGACAGTCAAAGGGTTAAATGTCATAGAATGTTGTGTGTGGGTGGGTTGGCCTGGTATGGTAGCCTGGCTGACTACCATACATACCACACTTGATTTCTTACAATAAATAGTACTTGTCTCACCCTAGATTAAGACTTCCAATATTTTAAGGTAAGTAATGAGTGTACTATACATGTATGTGTATTTTACTTTTTTATTGTTTTTTAATGCCTAGTTCTATAGCTAACTTAATATATGTTAGTGTAAACTTGTTATCTAGTATTTCTATGCTGCTCATCTCACTCTAGATTAAGACTACAAATATTTTAAGGAAAGTAATAAGTGTAACATGCATATTTTAATTTTTTATTTTTGAATGCCTAGTTCTATTGCTAACTAAATATATGTTAGTGTAAACTAGTTATCTAGTATTTCTATGCATTTATAAGTGAAAAAAAAGGGTGTTCCACTTTACAGCATTAGCCTGGAACCTAACCTGCCATATAAGTACATTCATTAATTACCTTAAAATATATATAGTCTTAACCTTTTGACTGTTTTGGTCGTATATATACGTCTTACGAGGTACCGTGTTTGACGTATATATACTCATAAAATCTAGCGGTTTCAAATCAAGCAGGAGAAAGCTGGTAGGCCCACATGTGAGAGAATGGGATTGTGTGGCCAGTGTGCACCATATAAAAAAAATCCTGGAGCACACAGTGCATAACGAGAAATAAAACTCCGACCGTTTTTTTTATTTAAAAATGCCAAATTTGTGGCCTATTTTTGTATAGTATTTATGGTTGTATTCTCATTTTCTTGGTCTCATTTAATAGAATGGAAAACATATTATAGAAATAGAGGTGATTTTGATTAATTTTACTATAGAAAGAACCTCGAAATGGAGCTCAAAGTAGGGGAAATGTTTGATTTTTCCTGATGTTCAAAAATAAACAAATTATTTCATTGTCCAATAAATGCCCAACTAGCCATTCTAATATGCAGTCATGAATGGGTTGATGTTATTTATACAATTATTACAGTATTGCAGTAGTCTGCATAACAGTAAATCTTCTATTTTTTGTTTGAATAAAAATTCAAAATAGAAAGCAAGAGTAATATCAGAGGGGCCTGGAGACATGACTGATGAACAAAGAAAATGTTATTTTAGAGCCAGGAATGTCTGCATTGTTTATTCTGTACCTTATTTTGAAATTGTCATATTTTTTTAATTTTCATGAAATTGGCCAAATTTCAAATTTCTGACCACGTTATTTGGTAGTTGAAATCGGTAAATGGGCAGTTTCTTGTACTCAATCGATAGAAAAAACAGAGTTCTAAAGAAATAGCTATGAGTTTGGTCGACTGGAACAATGGAATTAGCCAAAAATAGGGCTCAAAGTGGGCAAAATCGTCGATTTGTAAATATCGCCGGGGTCGTAACTTCGCGAGAGCGTAATTTCAACAGTTTTCCATCAAATTTCGTTTTTTTTGGTGTCATTACAATCAGGAAAAGATTCTCTATCATTTCATAAGAATTTTTTTTTTTTTTTTTTTTTTTTAAATTTTGTGACACTAGGACACACCTCAGGATTGGGGGTTGCGACAGTCAAGGGGTTAATGTAGGGTGAGAGGTGAGTTTTATTTGTAGAAAGTCTGCTTTGGGAACTTTGTTAGCCAGCCAAGGCAGCCCTCCCCGCCCCACCCAACTCACCTGTAATGTAAACAAACCAGGCAAACGCATCTGCTTTTCATCACTTTACATTGTGTACAAGTTGTCTCCACATTGATACAGTACAATAAATAGAGAAACATTCCCATTCTCCTGTAACATCATTTTTACAAGTAGTAATGATGCTCTGAGTGAAGGCATACGAAAGGAATAATTTTCTTAGTTACCCCCAGTAATATTATAGTGACGCATTTTCTCTGATGTTGGACTACAAGTCGCCTGGCTATCACAAGTCCTACAAGTCGCCTGGCTACCACAGCTCATATTTATGTTAATTTATTCTACCATGGGGTGTATTTATCATGTTATATGTTACATAGCATGTTTATTATATAATTTGAAAAAATATCATAGGTGGATTAATAGAAATGTCTATATTAATATAATACAGTGGACCCCCAGATTAAGTCATCATTGGAATAAGTAATGTTTTTTTCGTCAAAATATTGGCTCGGTGATTGTCACTGAACTTGGAATAAGTCATTTGTCTGGAACGTGTCCGTATGGCCTGAGCGGCCCGGACACTCCATGTACAGCCAGTGTGCCATTGTTTGCCAGCCAGTGAGGATGATCCCATGTGTTCATATGCTACATTTTGCATTATTCCATTCTTTTTAGTGTTTGTAATTGCTAAATAAGCCACCATGGGCCCAGCCCTTTGGTAAAGTGCCAGCCCTTTGGTAAAGAGGGTGAGAAACACTATAGAATTCAAGAAAGAGATCATTGCAAATTATGATAGTGGAGTGTGTGTCACCGAGCTTGCCAGGTTGTATAACAAACCCCATACAACCATCGCTTCTACCCTAGCCAAGAAAAAGGAAATCAAGTAAGCTGTTGTTGCAAAAGGTGCAAATATGCTTACAAAACAGAAATCGCAAATACTGGAAGATGTGGAGACTTTGTTGTTGATGTGGAGACTTTGTTGTTGGTGTGGATCAACGCGACACAATTATCAGAAGATAGTGTTATGCAATCAGTAATATATGAAAAGGCAAGGCAATTGCATGATGATCTCATAAAGAAAATGCCTGGAACTAGTGCTGATATTGGTGAATTTAAGGCCAGCAAAGGCTGGTTTGAGAGATTTAAGAATCGTAGTGGCATACACAGTGTGATAAGGCATGGTGAGGCTGCCAGTTCTGACAAAAAAGGGGCTGAAAAATGTGTTCAGGACTTCAAGGGGTACATAGAGGCTGAAAATTCAAACCCCAACAAGTGTTCAATTGTAACAAAACAGGCCTCTTTTGGAAGACAATACCAAAGAGGACCTACACTACTCAGGAGGAAAAGGCACTGCCAGGACACGAGCCTATGAAAGACAGGCTAACTCTCATGTTTTGTAGTAGTGCTAGTGGGGATTTCAAAGTGAAGCCTTTACTGGTGTATCACTCTGAAAATCCCAGAGTGTTCAAGACAAACAGTGTCGTTAAGAGTAAATTGTGTTTGATGTGGAAGGCAAACAGTAAGGCATGGATCACAAGGGACATTTTCCTTGATTGGTTCCATGATGTGTTTGGCCCCAGTGTGAAAAAATATCTCTTGGAAAATAAATTGGAACTCGAGTGCCTCCTGGTAATGGACAATGCTCCTGCTCATCCTCCAGACTTGGAAGAGCAAATGGTGCAGGAGTTTCGTTTCATCAAAGTGAAGTTCTTGCCCCCTAATACCACTCCTCTCCTCCAGCCCATGGACCAGCAGATCATTTCAAATTTAAAAAAGCTGTACAACAAAGCAGAATTTCAAAAGTGCTTTGAAGTGACCTCAGACACTGAATTGATCCTAAGAGAGTTCTGGAAAGATCACTTCAGTATCCTCAGTTGCATAAACCTTATAGGTAATGCTTGGGTGGGAGTGACTTGCAGGACTTTGAACTCTACTTGGAGAAAATTGTGGCCACAATGTGTACAAGAGAGGGATTTTGAAGGGTTTGGGGCTGACCCTGAGGAGCCTATGCCAGTTGTGGAATCTGTTGTGGCATTGGGGAATTCCACAGGGTTGGATGTGAGTTTGGAGGATGTGGAAGAGTTGGTGGAAGACCACGATGAAGAGTTCACCACTACAGAGTTCAAAGACTTTCATCTGCAAAACCAACAGACCACAGCTCAGGAAATTGCTTTAGAGGAGGAGGAAGAGAGATGGAGGAAGTTGCCTTCTTCAAAGATTAAGGACATTTATACAATGTGGACAAAGATGCAAACATTTATAGATGAACATCACCCTGACAAAACTGTTGCAGGCTGTGTTGGCAACATGTACAATGACAATGTTGTGTCCCATTTTAGGGAAGTTTTAAAGAAATGCCAGAAACAGACCTCTCTGGGACACTTTTTTTTTATTGACGGGTCCAGGGACTCTCAAGCTGGTCCTAGTGGCATTTAAAAACAAAGAAGGAAAGTAACTCCAGAAAAGGACTTGGTACCTGAAGTCCTTATGGAGGGGGATTCCCCTTCCAAAAAATGGTACACCTCCATCCTCTTCCCTGCTCCCATCTTATCACTCATCAATAATTCTTCAATAAAGGTAAGTGTCATTTTAGTAATGTTTTATTCTGCATGTCTCATTGTTTTCTGTGTAGGGAAATGTATATTTCATGTAAAAGAAATATTTTTTTTTTAATATTTTTTGGTGTCGGTAACAGATTAATTGGATTTCCATTATTTCTTATGGGGAAAATTAATTCGGAATTAGTCAGATTCAGGTTTAGTCACTCTCTCTGGAACGGATTAATTACGTAATCTGGGGGGTCACTGTATACGACATTTAATGCAATCAAGAGATTAGCTATTATGTCAAGAGTAGAGAGAGACTTAGTGATTTTAATGTGTACCTGCACGCCAGCACTGTGTGCAAGCATATTTAGGTACTGGTACACTTAGCTCAAATTCGTAGTGCTACAAAAGTAGATCTAATTTTTTTTACATATTTTCAAATATAACAAAAAAAAATGTAAATAAAAGTTTTTTCTACACGTTTTCAAATGTAAAACAAAAAAGAAGATCTACATTTTTTTTACATACTTTCAGATGTTGAAAAAACGTATATATACGTTTGGACCATTTAAGGGTTAAGTATAATTGCCAGAGTACATATAAAATATGTAATAACTTTATAACACTTGAAATTTTGGAAAGTTCCCAGATATAATAGATGTGCTCAAGAAGAATGTAAACAAACCGCTTACCGTATAGCAAGTTTTGGTCATAATTTGAAATCACTGTATTAACAGAATGCCATAAGGCAAAATGCTGTAAAGTGGGACCCTACTGTACATTGTCCATAAAAGATAAGGTGGCTCTGAAGCCACTGTTGGTTACCATGAGCTCAGTCTCATGATGCACAGGAATATGCTGTATTATTACACTAATATCAACACTACGGCTTATTTATTTATCACAGTTGATCTAATATGAGGTATTAAACAATATAAATAACATAAAAACATGTTAAATACAGTGGAACCCCAAGTTTCAGCTGCCCTGAGTATCGGCCACTGAGTTTCAACTGCTTATTTTGGCCAAATTTTGTCCCAAGTTTTGGCTGTTGCCTCGTGTTTTGGCTTGCGTAACAGACCTGTCCGCCTGCCCGCGCTTGCGTGCCTCCCTGCACAGGCGTCGTGAACCAGTCTAGTATTGTTTATCCTTGAGTGAACATTACCCTGCATGCTCATACAAACATTTCACAATATTTTCATTGTTTACTGCTTCTTCATTAATTGTGACTGTGAAATAAGCTACCATGGGCCCAAAGAAACTTCATAGTGGCAACCCTTTGGTACAGAAAGTGAGGAACACCATAGCAGCGAAGAAGTAGATACTGTAGTAGTAAAATACGAGAGTGGCGTTCATGTGGGGAAGCTTGCCAAGATGTGCAGCAAAAACAAATCAACTATCATTTCTATCCTGGTGAAGAGAAAAGAACTCAAGGAAGCTGATGTTGCGAGAGATGTTGACATGTTATCTAAAAATAGATCACAAACAGTCGAAGAGGTTGAGAAGTTGTTGGTGGTGTGGATCAACAATAAACAGATAGTGGGTGATAGTGTTTCAGAGTCAATCATTTGTGAGAAGGCAAGGCAGTTGCATGCCGATCTTATAAAGAAAATGCCTGGAACCGGTGCTGATTTTAGTGAATTTAACCCTTTGACTGTCGCAACCCTAAATCCTGAAGTGTCTCCTGGTGTCGAAGGATATTAAAAAAAAAAAAAAATTTCTTATGAAAATGTTGAGATTAATTTTCTGGTTGTTTTAAGCCCAAAAAAAACTTTTTTGCAATCAGAACTTACTGAGATATAGAGGCGTAAAGTTGGCAGAAAATGAGCCATGTTTTTTTTCACTATTTTATTTTTTCAGGTAACTTACGTGGCCTGTGAGTCTGAAGTAAGGTGCAATGTACATATATACACTCGTTGTATACAACACAATAAGTGCACAAACATAATTATAGATATATTGTTTACAAAACTTGTTTACACAGGCAATACAAAAAATTGTTTATTACTATTGTTTTATATATACACCTACCATCTGACTTACGACCTGCTCCACATATGTCCACTCGACTTACGACCGTGCATCTGGCAGCTGGGCTGGGCCGGCTGATGCACACCACTACAGTATTTGACAATACTCGCGGCGGCAATGCGTCAAGCAGGCAGCATCAGTTTGAGTAACCCTGCCCTATCAGCAGCATCATACTGTATTAACTGTACTAACTGGACAGTAAATTTCACCATGGCCCCTAAGATGAAGTCTGAATCTTGCACTGGAGATTGTGGCAAGAAAGGCTCTTACTCTCGAACTCTCTATTTTTCACTGTTGCACATAAACCTGTCTGTATCTGTCTGCCTGTATATCTGTGTATCTGTCTGTCTGTCTACCTGTGTCTATGTCTACCTGTGTGTCTGTCTTTCTGTGTGTCTGTCTTTATGTCTACCTGTGTATCTTTGTCTACCTATGTGTCTTTCTGTCTACCTGTGTGTCTTTCTGTCTACCTGTGTGTCTGTCTTTCTGTCTACCTGTGTGTGTCTTTCTGTCTACCTGTGTGTCTTTCTGTCTACCTGTGTGTCTTCCTGTATACTTGTGTGTCAATCTGTCTACCTGTGTGTGTCTTTCTGTCTACCTGTGTGTGTCTTTCTGTCTACCTGTGTGTCTGTCTGTTTACCTGTGTGTGTTTCTGTTTACCTGTGTGTGTCTTTGTCTACCTGTGTGTCTTTGTATCTACCTGTCTGCTTGTCTGTCTCAGAGCCACTCATTAAGAGCATAATTGGTCTTGAAGACGCCATATTAATAATGATAATAACACAATAATAATCACTGAGGCGCATTAAATGTGTATAAAACGTTGATATAGACATTTTGCTTAATCCATCTATGATTTTTTTTTTCAAAATTATATAATAAACATGCTACATAACATATAAATTAACAAATATGAGTTGTTTTTCTGGTCGGCTGGACAGAGTGAACAGGAACCATTCGTGTCCGGGCTGGTAACAACAACAACAACAGCAACGTTTGTTTACATAACTCGCCAACCTTCTACACTCTCATTCGTTTATTCATTTAATCTCGTTTACTCACCTCTCACTCTACATTAAGACTACAGATATTTTAACGTAAGTAATGAGTGGACACATTATATTATAGTTTAATAATAATATTATTATTAGTAGTATTTATGTATTATTGTAATAATAATAATAATAATAATTAGTATTATTAATTTAGGGCACTGGAGCACAGATCCACTGTATAGCACTTCGTCTGTTTTTTTTGGGTTATCCTAGGTAATTTATACTATGTATGATAACTTCACTTACGTGTACCTGTGTGTGTGTGAGAGAGAGAGAGAGAGCCACATTGAGTCAGCCAACCATCCATCCGGCCACAGCCACCCGGCCAGCCAGCCAGCCAGCTATGTATTACACATGTTCCAGAGTTGTTTCTCTTTACTTAGGGTATAGGTTATACTACATTCTGGCAGGATGACACTACCAGTGGTATTCTCCCATTCACTGTGTCGACAATACATAAAGATAACAGTAACATATGATACTGTATACGATGTAAAATTTACAATACAGTTCACTACCATGTATACATTATATACAGTACATAAATAATTAAAATATAACAATAGTAGTAAATTATGGTAAAAAGAATGAAATAATGATTGTACATTACATTACAGTACTATGTAGGTAGTTTATATAGGAAAAGTTTGACATTAGGCCCTACCCAGTATGTCGGCAATTTTCAAAGATTCAACTTACATCCATTTTGACTTACGACTGGTTGGTCGGAACCAAGCTTGGTCGTAAGTCGGATGGTAGGTGTATATACAAATGTACAGTCACTGGACATGTTCCTAGAAGTTCTGCAGCTTGTGGAACTCTTTGAAACATGGTTTCATACATAATGGTGTTTTACACTTCTCACACATAAAACGAGTGTGTGTGCATTTTTGTGAGAGATTTTTTTTTTATGTGCAAAGACAAAACACCTCGTCTGAGCAGTTTTCTTCAAAGTATTAGCAGGCAGTTGTGTTAGGTAAATGGTCGTGTGTCATCATTCCTTCCTTCCTACCTTCCTGCATTCCTTTCCTACCTTCCTTCCTACATTCCTTCCCTCCTGCATTCCTTCCCTCCTCCTCGCCTTCCTTACTTTTTTCCTTCCTTTCATAAGAACATAAGAAAGGAGGATCACTGCAGCAGGCCTGTTGGCCCATACTAGGCAGGTCCTTTACAATCCATCCCACTAACAAAACATTTGCCCAACCCAATTTTCAATGCTACCCAAGAAATAATCTCTGATAACTCTATCCACTCATTTGCAAGTCCCAACCAAATCCAACCCCTCTCACTCGTATATTTATCCAACCTAAATTTGAAACTACCCAAAGTCCTAGCCTCAATAACCCAACTAGGCAGACTGTTCCACTCATCAGCTACCCTATTTCCAATCTAATACTTTCCTATGTCCTTTCTAAATCTAAACTTGTCTAATTTAAATCCATTACTGCGGGTTTTCTCTTGGAGAGAGATCCTCAAGACCTTATTAATATCCCCTTTATTAATACCCATCTTCCACTTATACACTTCGATCATGTCTCCCCTCATTCTTCGTCTGACAAGTGAATGTAATTTAAGAGTCTTCACTCTTTCTTCATAGGGAAGATTTCTAATGCTATGTATTAATTTAGTAATTCTACGCTGAATGTTTTCTAACGAATTTATATCCATTCTGTAATATGGAAACCAGAACTGAGCTGCATAATCTAGGTGAGGCCTTACTAATGATGTATAAAGCTGCAGTATGACCTCTGGACTTCTGTTGCTTACACTTCTTGATATAAATCCCAATAATCTATTTGCCTTATTACGTACGCTTAGGCATTGCTGTCTTGGTTTAAGGTCGCTGCTCACCATAACCCCCAAGTCCTTTTCGCAATCTGTATGGCTAAGTTCTACATTATTTAACCCTTTCAGGGTCCGTCCCGTAGATCTACGGCTTTACGTTCAGGGTCCAAACCGTAGATCTACGCCATGAGCTCAGCTCACTCTGATAAACTGTGAGTGGTACATTTGGGCCTAGATATGAGAGAATACATCTATGTGGTATGTGTGCACCACATAAAACAGATCCTGCAGCACACTGTGTATAATGAGAGAAAAAAAATGAAATCATGATTTTTCGATTAAAACAGCAACTTTGCAGTGTTTTTTCGTATGTTTTTTATAGATGTATTTGTGATTTCTTGGTCTCATTTGATAGAATGGAAGACATATTACAGAAATAGAGATGATTTTGATTGGTTTTAGCACTGGAAATGGCTTGAAACTGAGCTCAAAGTAGCAGAAATGTTAAAGTTTTGCCGATATTCAAGAGTAAACAAACGACCTCACATGTCTAATACACGACAGCTGGTGGGTCTAATATACATTCACAAATATGGTGATGATATTTATACAATTATTACAGTATTGCATAACAGTAAATCTTCTATTTTTTGGTGTGAATAAAAATTCATTATGTGAATAAAAAATCAAAATGGAATTTATTTGTAAAGCCTCAAAACATAACTAATGAACAGAGGAAATGTTAGTTTAGTGCCAGGAATGCCTACATTGTTCATTCTGGACCCTATTTTGAAATTGGAATATTTTGAACTTTGTGTTAAATTGGCCAAATTAACAATTTCCGATCACTTTCTTTTGTAGTTGAAACAGTTGACTTGACGATTTCTTGTGCTCAATCGATAGAATAAAAGTAATACTAGTGAAATAGCTAAGAATTTGGTTGATTGGAATAATGTAATTGGCCTAAAATGGGAGTCAAAGTCGGCAAAATCGCCGATTCGTAAATATCTCTGACACATCAAAATTTGCGAGAGCATAATTTCGTCAATTTTCCACCAAATTTCGTACTTTTTGTTTTATTACCTTCACAAAAAGATTCTCTACGATTTCATAAGAAAAATAACAAATTTTCTTTTTGAAAATTCTTGGACACTGGTGCGTGACTCCAGATTTGGGCCTTTGACCCTGAAAGGGTTAACTTATAAGTGCTAGGGACATGGACACTCCCGAGCTTCAGAACCTTGCATTTATCTACATTGAACTGCATCTGCCACTTTTCTGACCAAGAATAGAGTTTGTCTAAATCCTCCTGAAGTTCCCTAACATCTACATTTGAATCAATTATCCTACCTATCTTTGTGTCATCGGCGAATTTGCTCATATTACTAGTAATACCCTCATCAAGGTCATTGATATATATTATACATGTAAACAACAACGGGTCTAAGACTGATCCCTGTGGTATGCCACTTGTTACAGATCCCCACTCGGATTTAACCCCATTTATGGACACTCTCTGCTTCCTGTCTGTGAGCCATGACTCAATCCATGAGAGCACTTTTCCCTCAGTGCCATGAGCTGCCACTTTCTTTAACAGTCTTTGGTGCGGAACTCTATCAAAAGCCTTACTAAAATCTAAGTAAATAATATCAAATTCTTTATCTTGATCAACAGCCTCAAAAGCTTTACTGAAGAAAGTTAATAAATTAGTTAGACAATAACGGCCTCTCGTGAATCCTTGCTGAGTATCATTAATCAAGCTATGCTTATCGAGATGGCTTCTTATAATCTTGGCTATAATTGACTCTAGTAATTTGCCTACAATTGAGGTCAGGCTTATTGGACGTTAATTTGACGGTAATGACTTGTCCCCTGCTTTAAAAATAGGAATTACATTAGCCATCTTCCACATATCAGACACTACACCTGTTTGAAGAGATAAATTAAAAATATTAGTTAATGGTTCACAGAGTTCCATTTTGCATTCCTTAAGAACCCTTGAAAAAAGCTCATCAGGACCCGGCGACTTATTTTGCTTCAGTCGGTCTATTTGTTTCATAACCATTTCACTAGTGACTGTGATGTTACATAATTTATCTTCTTCAGGCCCACTATAAAAATTAATTACTGAGATATTGTTAGTGTCTTCCTGTGTAAAAGCCGAGAGAAAATAATTATTTAAAATCGAGCACATTTCATTCTCCTTGTCAGTAAGATGCTCATAGTTATTTTTAAGGGGACCTATCTTATCCCTAACTTTTGTTCTTTAGACCTGGAAAAAACTTTTTGGGTTTTCGAATCCTTAGCAACTTTAGTTTCATAATCCCTTTTAGCTTTTCTTATCCCCTTTTTAACGTCCCTCTTAATGTCAATATACTGATTCATAAGATGACCCTCACCTCTTTTGATACGCCTATAAATTCCCTTCTTATGTCCTAGTAGATATTTCAGCCTATTATTCATCCATTTTGGGTCATTTCTATTTGATCTAATTTCTTTATATGGGAGAAACGTTCTTTGAGCAGCATGTATAGTGTTCAGAAAACTGTCATATTGATAGCTCTCTTCGTTACCCCAGTCAACAGATGATAAGTGTTCTCTAAGCCCATCGTAATCTGCTAAGCGAAAATCTGGGACTGTTACTGAGTTATCCCTACTATCATACTTCCATTCAATGCTAAATGTAATTAATTTGTGGTCGCTAGCACCCAGTTCCTCTGAAATTTCTAAATTATTAACAAGGGATTCATTGTTTGCCAGAACTAAGTCAAGCAGGTTATTTCCCCTTGTAGGTTCTGTCACAAACTGCTTCAAAAAACAATCCTGAACTACTTCTAAGAAGTCCTATGATTCTAAATTTCCAGTCAAGAAATTCCAATCACTATGACTAAAGTTAAAGTCTCCTAGAATTACTACATTATCGTGCCTTGTGGCCTTAACAATTTCCTCCCATAGTAGTCACCCTTGGTCCCTATCTAAGTTTGGGGGACGGTATATCACACCTAAAATCAATTTTTCATGCCCCTCTGAAAATTCTATCCAAACAGACTCTGTATGTGTTACTTCAGACTTAATACCCATTTTTATGCAACAGTTCAAGCGATCTCGGACATACAATGCCCCCCCCCCTCTTCCCGATAATTCTATCTACTTGGAACAATTTAAAACCCTGAATGTGACATTCCGCAGGCATGTCCCGACTTTTTGAATTAAACCACGTCTCAGTTAAGGCAAATACATCAATGTTACCTGCACTAGCAACTAATCTCAACTCGTCCATCTTATTCCTAGCACTACGGCTATTAGCATAATAAACATTGAAAGACTCTTTTTTTTCTCTTTACCCTTCCTGCTCATTTCTGTTTTTCTACTAAACCTATTATGTACTGTCTTTATCACCTAGTGTCACTGGCTTTTCAATATCTACCTCGTTCTGCTTATTACTAGTTCCCCTAGAACTCATAATATTACTACACTGGGACTTCACTGTTTTCCTGCCAAAACCCATACCACTAACTATTCCTAGTTTTAAGTCCTAACAGCTCCCTCCACTGCAGTTGCCAGTGCCCCCACCCCAGACCTAGATAAGTGAACCCCATCCCTGGCATACATGTCATTTCTGCCGTAGAAGAGGTCCCAGTTGTCAATGAATGTTACCGCATTTTCCTTACAGCATTTGTCCAGCCAGCAATTGACACCAATTGCCCTGGACAACCATTCATTTCCAACTCCTCTCCTTGGCAAAATACCACATATGACAGGGTTCCCACCCTTCCTCCTAATTATTTATATTGCTGACCTATACCTGCTAATTAGGTCTTCACTCCTACGTCTGCCAACATCGTTGCCTCCAGCACTGACACAGATAATAGGATTGCTCCCATTACCTCTCATGATGTCATCCAGACGGCTAACAATATCCTCCATCCCAGCCCCAGGAAAGCAAACCCTCTGTCTCCTACTCCTGTCCTTCAAGCAAAATGCCCTATCCATATACCTAACTTGGCTATCCCCAACAAAAACAATATTCTTACATTCCTTGGTGTCGTTCGTCGTGACATTCCCAGTTTACCTGGAGTTTACCTGGAGAGAGTTCCGGGGGTCAACGCCCCCGTGGCCTGGTCTGTGACCAGGCCTCCTGGTGGATCAGTGCCTGATCAACCAGGCTGTTGCTGCTGGCTGCACGCAAACCAACGTATGAGCCACAGCCCGGCTGGTCAGGAACCGACTTTAGGTGCTTGTCCAGTGCCAGCTTGAAGACTGCCAGGGGTCTGTTGGTAATCCTCCTTATGTATGCTGGGAGGCAGTTGAACAGTCTCAGGCCCCTGACACTTATTGTATGGTCTCTTAACATGCTAGTAACACCCCTGCTTTTCATTGGGGGGATGTTGCATCGTCTGCCAAGTCTTCTGCTTTCGTAGTGAGTGATTTTCGTGTGCAAGTTCGGTACTAGTCCCTCTAGGATTTTCCAGGTGTATATAATCATGTATCTCTCCCGCCTGTGTTCCAGGGAATACAGTTTTAAGAACCTCAAGCGCTCCCAGTAATTGAGGTGTTTTATCTCCGTTATGCGCGCCGTGAAGGTTCTCTGTACATTTTCTAGGTCAGCAATTTCACCTGCCTTGAAAGGTGCTGTTAGTGTGCAGCAGTATTCCAGCCTAGATAGAACAAGTGACCTGAAGAGTGTCATCATGGGCTTGGCTTCCCTAGTTTTGAAGGTTCTCATTATCCATCCTGTCATTTTTCTAGCAGATGCGATTGATACAATGTTATGGTCCTTGAAGGTGAGATCCTCTGACATGATCACTCCCAGGTCTTTGACGTTGGTGTTTCGCTCTATTTTGTGGCCAGAATTTGTTTTGTACTCTGATGAAGATTTAATTTCCTCGTGTTTACCATATCTGAGTAATTGAAATTTCTCATCGTTGAACTTCATATTGTTTTCTGCAGCCCACTGAAAGATTCGGTTGATGTCCGCCTGGAGCCTTGCAGTGTCTGCAATGGAAGACACTGTCATGCAGATTCGGGTGTCATCTGCAAAGGAAGACACGGTGCTGTGGCTGACATCCTTGTCTATGTCGGATATGAGGATGAGGAACAAGATGGGAGCGAGTACTGCGCCTTGTGGAACAGAGCTTTTCACCGTAGCTGCCTCGGACTTTACTCTGTTGATGACTACTCTCTGTGTTCTGTTAGTGAGGAAATTATAGATCCATCGACCGACTTTTCCTGTTATTCCTTTAGCACGCATTTTGTGTGCTATTACGCCATGGTCACACTTGTCGAAGGCTTTTGCTAAGTCTGTATATATTACATCTGCATTCTTTTTATCTTCTAGTGCATTTAGGACCTTGTCGTAGTGATCCAATAGTTGAGACAGACAGGAGCGACCTGTTCTAAACCCATGTTGCCCTGGGTTGTGTAACTAATGGGTTTCTAGATGGGTGGTGATCTTGCTTCTTAGGACCCTTTCAAAGATTTTTATGATATGGGATGTTAGTGCTATCGGTCTGTAGTTCTTTGCTGTTGCTTTACTGCCTTCTTTGTGGAGTGGGGCTATGTCTGTTGCTTTTAGTAACTGTGGGACGACCCCCGTGTCCATGCTCCCTCTCCATAGGATGGAAAAGGCTAGTGATAGGGGCTTCTTGCAGTTCTTGATGAACACGGAGTTCCATGAGTCTGGCCCTGGGGCAGAGTGCATGGGCATGTCATTTATCGCCTGTTCGAAGTCATTTGGCATCAGGATAACATCGGATAGGCTTGTGTTAACCAAATTTTGTTGCTCTCTCATAAAAAATACATTTTGATCTTCGACTCTCAGTCTGGTTAGCGGCTTGCTAAAAACTGAGTCATATTGGGACTTGAGTAGCTCACTCATTTCCTTGCTGTCATCTGTGTAGGACCCATCTTGTTTAAGTAGGGGCCCAATACTGGACGTTGTTCTCGACTTTGATTTGGCATAGGAGAAGAAATACTTTGGGTTTCTTTCGATTTCATTTATGGCTTTTAGTTCTTCCCGCGATTCCTGACTCCTATAAGATTCCTTTAGCTTGAGTTCGATGCTTGCTATTTCTCTGACCAGTGTCTCCCTACGCATTTCAGATATATTGACCTCTTTTAGCAGCTCTGTTATTCTTTTCCATCGCCTGTAAAGGGAGCGCCTGTCTCTTTCTATTTTACATCTACTCCTCCTTTTTCTTAGAGGAATAAGCCTTGTGCATACATCGAGTGCCACCAAGTTAATCTGTTCTAGGCATAAGTTGGGGTCTGTGTTGCTTAGTATATCTTCCCAGCTTATATCGGTTAGGACTTGGTTTACTTGGTCCCACTTTATGTTTTTGTTATTGAAGTTGAATTTGGTGAATGCTCCCTCGTGACTAGTCTCATTATGTCGGTCTGGTGCTCCACGCATACATGTCTGAACCTCAATTATGTTGTGATCTGAGTATATTGTTTTTGATATGGTGACATTTCTTATCAGATCATCATTGTTATTGAAGATGAGGTCTAGTGTATTCTCCAGTCTAGTAGGCTCTATTATTTGCTGGTTTAAATTGAATTTTGTGCAGAGATTTAAAAGCTCGTGTGAGTGTGAGTTTTCATTAGAGCTGCCTCTTGGTGTTACTACTGCAACAATATTATTTGCTATATTCCTCCATTTTAGGTGCCTTAAGTTGAAATCTCCCAGGAGCAAGATGTTGGGTGCAGGAGCTGGAAGATTTTCCAGACAGTGGTCAATTTTTAACAGCTGTTCCTGGAATTGCTGGGATGTTGCATCTGGAGGCTTGTAGACTACCACAATGACTAGGTTTTGGTTCTCGACCTTTACTGCTAAAACTTCCACTACATCATTTGAGGCATTAAGCAGTTCTGTGCAAACAAGTGACTCTGCAATGTACAGGCCAACCCCCCCTTTTGCCTGTTCACTCTGTCACATCTGTATAGGTTGTAACCTGGGATCCATATTTCGTTGTCCAAGTGATCCTTTATGTGGGTCTCAGTGAAAGCCGCGAACATTGCCTTTGCCTCTGCAAGCAGTCCACGGATGAAAGGTATTTTGTTGTTTGTTGCTGGCTTTAGACCCTGTATATTTGCAAAGAAGAATGTCATCGGACTTGTGGTATTGTTGGTACTGGGGGGGGATTTTTTTTCCGGCATTAGTATCTGTATTTGTTGGTTTGGAGTGGAGGCCATTGACTGTGGTTCCATTCCAGGAATGACTGGATTTGGTGTACAATTTCTGCCATTTCCTGCCAGTTTTTTTTCCTTCCTGGCACTAAAAAACCTCTCGCTCTTGAGTGGCTGTGGCTACCCAGGTTTTCCCATGGCCTGGATGTTTTGTATCTTTTTGTACCCTTTAGATGGTGTGCCTGGCAATTTAAGTTATAGCACAGTCTTTCCTGTACTGAAGAGGTACACATTTCAGGGTGAAAAAGCTTACAGGAAGGGAGTTTGCATTTTCCTGTTGTCATATGGGCATGGCATTTTCTAGGGTGGTCATAGTTGCACGTCCCGTCCGTTTTTCCAGATTTCCCATGTCTGCAGATACCAAGTGCATAGTATGTGCACAGGCTTGGTTTCCGTTTGCCTTGGGTTTCTGTGACTGTATTCCCTGTTGGTGCATGTTTCCCTGTCTTATTCCTATCCTCCCTAGCACCAACAATGGAGCTCCCACCAGTTGTTTTTGGTAATATATCCTCACTATTGCTAGTGGAGTCCTCTTGTTTGCTATTTCCTGTGGTATTTCTAGTTTGCAATATTGGTTTTATCTTATCTTTGACTACACTTGTTTCCCCACTACGGCTCCTGTCCCCTATGAGGTCATTTATATGTATTCCTTCCTGCGTATAATTCCCGACTATCTGGACAAAATCTCCAGCTTCACCATTACTGTCTCCCAGGACAGCACCTCCAGCTTCACCATTACTGTCTCCCAGGACAGCACCTCCAGCTTCACCATTACTGTCTCCCAGGACAGCACCTCCAGCTTCACCATTACTGTCTCCCAGGACAGCACCTCCAGCTTCACCATTACTGTCTCCCAGGACAGCACCTCCAGCTTCACCATTACTGTCTCCCAGGACAGCACCTCCAGCTTCACCATTACTATCTCCCAGGACAGCACTATCAGCCCCACATTTACTGACTACCAGGACATCACCTCCTGCCTTACAGTTTCTGACTACATGGCCAGTATCAAGGGCAGTACCATTCAGCCCAGACTTTTTATGTTCCCATCTGTTGTAGAAAGCTTCCAGGTTGTCTATGAAAGCAGCTTTGATGTTATCCTCTTTTAATACCCTTGTGATTTTAGTCCACAGATTTTCCTCATTTGGGCATACCCAAAAACACTTCCCTGTTTTAATACTGCTTGTAGCTAGTTCTTGGATATCTGCACAAGGGGCGTGACACCAATTTCCACAAAAATGACAATTTATCCATGTGGAAGCCCATTTGTTTGATTGACTGCAGACTATATAGAGCTTCATAATGATTTGAATGGTTGATTTACTGTAATTCTACTAGCAACCTCTTGAATACTGTATTAATAACCTCCTTAAATGAAACTCTAGCTATTTGTATTTCTATTTCTAACTGTACTTGTATATTGGACAGCTTACCATGTACGTTCCTGATTTATATTTATTGTTTGTGTTTGATAAGGGCGCCTACAACCCCATCTGTTTACAGTCTGCTTTATTGTCCAACGACCAGTAGTCGACTCACATTCGTCGGGTAGCACTGAGAATGTATTAGATGTTTCCACAACAGTTTCCACAGCAATCTCTTTCTTCTTCATCGTTTCTACCTTTCCATTCGTCTTCTTGCTCGTCAACTTCGTTCCCTGCTGTCCAGCCACTGACCATTTTCGCTTCTTGACCTGAGGACTCAAAACAGGAGGTTTACTACGAATCTTCTTGTTTTCCTTGGTCAGTCGCCGAATCTCCATCTTCGCCATCCTCAATTCTTCCTTAAGCTGTTGGTAAAGTTGCTCGATGGAGGGCATCTTGGTTCAGTCCATAGAGAGCACACTCAACACGTCCTCACTGAGCTAAGTACAGGTCACGTTTTGTCAGGTCATCTCGTCCTTCCTTCCTGTCTTCCTTTCTTCCTTCCTTCTGGTTTCTATAATATATATACACATATATAGTCACTGGACACTTTCATATAACTGCTATTATCTTCAGCAAGCTTGTGTTGTGTGTGTGTGTGTGTGTGTGTGTGTGTGTGTGTGTGTGTGTGTGTGTGTGTGTGTGTGGACTTCTAATTGTTCTGAGTCAGGGTCAGCAGCTGTCAATATGACATATTGTCTCATTACTCACTCCCTCTACTGCCTGTCAAAACAATGGGGTTGGATGCTTGCTTCCCCACCATCCTACTATCTACTTATCTTTCTCCCTCATTCTCTCTCTCATTCTCTCATTCTCTCCCTCATTCTCTCTCATTCTCTCTCTCATTCTCTCCCTCATTCTCTCATTCTCTCTCTCATTCTCTTTCCCCTTCATTCTTCATTCTCCTTCATTCTTCTTGGTCACAAACTCCTCAAAACCATGAAATTGATCTTCACTGACACTTCCATCTGTGTTAGAGCATCACTTGGGAAGAGTAGAGTCCCAGATTTGCCAGGGAGTCACATATTTCTTACCGCTAGGCATGCTGGACAAGGACTACTGAAATGGCATTCCCACAATGCACCACTGGCTCCCTGATTTTTTATATGGTGCACACTGACCATGGAGACCCATTCTCTCACATGTGGGCCTACCAGCTTTCTTCTGCTTGATTTGAAGCCGCTAGAATTTATGTGTATTAATACGTCAAACACGGTGGCTTGTAAGACGTATATATATGACTGAAACAGTCAAAGGGTTAATTCTAGACCCTATTTTGAAATTAGCCTTACTTGAATTGTGTATGAAATTGGCCAAATTACCAATTTCTGATTGCTTTATTGGGTAGTTGAAATCAGTAAATGGGCAGTTTCTTGTACTCAGTTGATAAAACAAAGAGTTCTAGTGAAATAGCTATGAGTTTGGTTGAATGAAACAATAGAATTGGCCGAAAATAGGGCTCAAAGTGGGCAAAATCGCCAATGTGTAAATATCGCCGAGACCACTAACTTTGCGAGAGTGTAATTCCACAAGTTTAACATCAAATTTCGTACTTTTGGTGTCATTACAATCGAAAAGAGATTATTATTTCATGTGAAAAAAATAACTTTTTTTTTAAATTCTTTGACACTGAGAGGAAGTTTGTGAGCAGGGGTCTCGACAGTGAAAGGGTTAATTGTTGTGAGGATTACAGATATTGAGAACAAGATTATATTATTTTCTATATGTTTATGACAATGAGAATGTGGATATATAGTTTTCTCATATTTAGCTGGTGTTGGGATATGTTAGGGAGAGAAGGTGTTTTTTTACACTAATTTTGAAGATGGTGTCAGAGAGAGTGGCTCTGGAGATATCTGGCAGACACTTCCAGATTTTGGGTACTTTTATGCACAATGAATTTTTGCAAAGGACCCAGGTGATGTAATAGAGATTTTTGTGGCCAGTATATTTCTATGATGGATCTTGTTGCAGCTATCACTGAAGTGCTCAGTGTTCATTGCTTATCTCAGAAAGAGAACACTGATGTTTGTATTGTTCATTTCTGAAAGAGAACACTGACGTTCATAGAAAGAAAACACTGATGTTTCTGTTCATTGTTCATTTCAGAGTGAGAACACTGATATTATACCAAGATCCTGAGAGAACATTGTGCTAAAAGTTATATTGAATATTACACTAGTGGCAGAACTGAACGTTCATCGTATATTGAGCATTCACCTTAAACTGAACGTTCATCATAACATTCACTGACAACTGATGTTCAAGTAAGTTACAATTTAGTGTATTTTATGTACGATTTTTACTTAACATTTTTTTGTATGATTTTACTTATGGTTGTATGTATGAACTGACATATGGTTTTATGCATAATTATATGTGTGGTTTTATGTATGATTTTATGTATGGTTTTATTTATGATTTTATGTATAGTTTTATGTATAATTTTATGTAGGGTTGAACAGCATTGTTAATGAACAGGTCTTTAAAATATACACCTGCCTGACTGCCAATACTCTCACACTTAACATTGATAAAACATTCAACATTATGCTTGGGAGCAGAGCAACAACATGTTAAACTTAACATTAACAATACTCTTATTGCTAAACGTAATGAGGGAAAATTTCTGGGTCTTCACCTTGACAGTTACTTGAAATTCAGTACCACATCATTCAACACATTACAAGTATCCAAAACATTGGCATCCTCTCAGAGATGATGATGATAATAATAATAATAATAATAATAATAATATTAATAATAATAATAATAATAATAATAATAATAATAATAATAATAATAATAATAATAATAATTATAATTAATCTTTATTTCTACAAGCACATGATACAACTTGTACAGACCATAGCTGACATCACAGACACATTACTATATAGAAAGTCCCTGGTAATGCAAAGCATTTCAGGCAAATTGTTAGTTTTGTCTCGCAGGACACAGAATTTGGTAGACACACACCTATCTGATATTATCCTGATGCCAAATGACTTGGAAAGGCAATAAATGACATGCCCATGCATCCTGCCCCAGGCCCAGACTCATGGAACTCCATGTTCATGAAGAACTGCAAGAAGCCCCTATCATGTGCTTTTAACATCCTATGGAGAAGGAGCATGGACACTGGGGTCGTCCCACAGTTACTAAAAAGAGCAAACATAGTCCCACTCCACAAAGTTGGCAGTAAAGCAATAGCAAAGAACTACGGACCAATAGTGCTAACGTCCCATATCATAAAAATCTTTGAAAGGGTTCTAAGAAGCAAGATCACCATCCGTCTAGATTCCCATCAGTTACATAACCCAGGGCAACATGGGTTTAGAGCAGGTCACTTCTGTCTGTCCCAGCTATTGGACAACTATGACAAGGTCCTGGATGCTCTAAAAGACAAACAGAATGCAGATGTAATATGCACTTTGCAAAAGCCTTTGACAAGTGTGACCGTGGTGTAATAGTGCACAAAATGCGTGGTAAATGAATAACAGGAAAAGTTGGTAGATGGATCTGTAATTTCCTAACAAATAGAACACAAAGAGTAGTAGTCAACATAGTAAAGTCTGAGGCGGCTACAGTGAAAAGTATGTCCCACAGTACTCACTCCAATCTTGTTCCTTAACCTCACATTGGACATAGACAGGGATATAAGCCACAGTGCTGTGTCTTCCTTTGCAGATAACACCCGAATTTGCATGACTGTCCTCCATTGAAGACACTGCAAGACTCCAGGCTGACAACCAAATCTTCAAATGGGCTGCAAAAAACAATATGAATTTCAATGATGAGAAATTTCAATTACTCTGATATGGAAAATGTGAGGAAGTTAAAACTTCATCGGAGTATAAAACAAATACCAACCACACAGTAGAGTGAAAAACTAATGTCAAAGACCTGGGACTGATCATATCAGAGGATCTCACCTTCAAGGACCATAACATTGTATCAATTGCATCTGCTAGAAAATTGGCTGGATGGATAGTGAGAACCTTTAAAACCAGGGATGCCAAGCCCATGATGACACTCTTAAGGTTGCTTGTTCTATCTAGGCTGGAATATTGCTGCACACTAACAGCACCTTTCAAGGCAGGCAAAATTGCTGACCTAGAAAATTAACAGAGAATCTTCTCAGCACGCATAACTGCGATAAAACTTGTCAATTACTGGGAATGCTTGAAGTTCCTCAACCTGTATTCCCTAGAATGCAGGCAGGAGAGATACATGATTATATACACATGGAAAATCCTAGAAATGTTAGTACCAAACTTCCAAACGAAAATCACTCCCTACGAAAGTAAAAGACTTGGCAGATGATGCAAGATCCCCCTATTGAAAAGCAGGAGTGCCACTAGCATGATAACACTCCATCACAGTAAGTGTCAGTGGCCCAAGACTGTTCAGCTGTCTCCCAGCATACATAAGGGGGATTACCAATAGAACCCTGGCTGTCTTCAAGCAGGCACTGGACAGGCACCTCAAGTCAGTACCTGACCAGCCTTGCTGTGGCTCATATATTAGACTGTGTGCAGCCAGCAGTAACAGCCTGGTTGATCAGGCCCTAAACCACCATGAGGCCTGGTCACAGACTGGGCTGCATGGGCATTGACCCCTGGAACTCTCTCCAGGATGCAACCCACACCAATCAACTAACTCCCAGGTAGCTAATTACTGATAGGTGAATATGTACCACAGGTTTTATAAGGAAACACATACTAATGTTTCTACCTTTACTGGGGATCGAGCAATAGACCTCTGTGTGTAAGATGAGTGCACTAGCAATCAACCTATTGTGTACCACAAACAGGACTACCTACATTATTCTTCACACTAATATACCTCTACCTCACCTGTGCTGGTTGTGCCTGCGGATCCACAACACCAAATCACCTTAAGACAATAATAACTCAATAAAAGCCACAGTATGAATGATTACACAATTTCTGCCAGACAACACTACATTCCCCCGATTTTCAGTCTACTTCCAGACAACACACTCCCCCCCTACTCTTCAGTCTACTGCAGTGGTATTCATTGTGTGGCTCGCGAGCCGCTGGCGGCTCGCGATGACTCAATTCACAGATCATGTCTACTTTTTTTCATTTACTATATTGCACTAGCAGCTCAGTACTACTTAATTTAGTTGAGTTACGCTAACTTGCAGTAGCTGCGGCTCTCTCAATCAATGTGTTTAACCGAAGTGGCTCTCTTGCAAAAATTAGTGAATAACACTGGTCTACTGCCAGACAACACACTCCTCCCCCTATTCTTCAGTCTACTACCAGACAACACCCCCCCCCACTCTTCAGTCTACTGCCAGACAACACACTCCCCCCCCACTCTTCAATCTGTTGGGAGGGTTCGTGGAGATGTGATGGTTGGAGTTAAACACACTTGTTGGATGGTAACTTATATTAGCAGTGTGAAAGAGGAAGCCCAGCCTGCCTGATGCTGTTGCCTGGTAGGTCTACGGGGAACTAAGACCGAGTGATGCCGCACTCGTGCGGCATCACGTGACGTCACACATGCTAGTCACTGAGCCTAGCAAGGGGTCATGTATGTAACACATATGGATGGTACCATGATACTCAGATAACATATACATATACAGGGGATCAGCAACTATGCTGACAGCTTGGTCATGTTACGTATGTCGTCTCGACATACAATACTATGCTATAGGATGAACAGGCAGGTGGGTTTGGGCTGATTCTATACAGTAGCAAAGACATATGTAACTTAGAACTAATGGATGGTATCGTAATGGATGTTAATGTAATGGGTGTTAATGTAATGCATTACAAATTATAAGAACAAATCATGGTATAATAAAGGATGGAATTGATCGATCGATCTGTATTCATGCACTCTATGGATTCAGAGGAAGAATATACATGTATATATTTACAAAGATGAAAGTAATTAACAGCAAAGGCAGACCTGGTGCGCACAGATCATTACTGCTAATCTCAGAATTCGGAGGGAACGTGAGCACAAAAAAAAGTTTTGCTGAAAAACTGATCAGCTAATAACAAAACACACAGTTGACAACTTCATTCATCTTGAACATCTAATATACAGACTATGTACATTTAACACTTTCAGGGTCCGTCCCGTAGATCTACGGCTTTACGTTCAGGGTCCAAACCGTAGATCTACGTCATGAGCTCAGCTCACTCTGATAAACTGTGAGTGGTACACTTGGGCCTAGATATGAGAGAATACATCTATGTGGTATGTGTGCACCACATAAAACAAATCCTGCAGCACACTGTGTATAATGAGAGAAAAAAAACTGAAACCAAGATTTTCGATTAAAACAGCAACTTTGCAGTGTTTTTCGTATGTTTTTTATAGTTGCATTTGCAATTTCTTGGTCTCATTTGATAGAATGGAAGACATATTACAGAAATAGAGATGATTTTGATGGTTTTAGCACTGGAAATGGCTTGAAACTGAGCTCAAAGTAGCGAAAATGTTAAATTTTTGCCGATGTTCAAGAGTAAACAAACGACCTCACACGTCTAATACACGCCAGCTGGTGGGTCTGATATACATTCACAAATGAGGGGATGATATTTATACAATTGTTACAATATTGCATAACAGTAAATCTTCTATTTTTTGGTGTGAATAAAAATTCATTATATGAATAAAAAATCAAAATGGGATTTATTTGTAAAGCCTCAAAACGTAACTAATGAACAGAGGAAATGTTAGTTTAGTGCCAGGAATGCCTACATTGTTTATTCTGGACGCTATTTTGAAATTGGAATATTTTGAACTTTGTGTTAAATTGGCCAAATTACCAATTTCCGATCACTTTATTTTGTAGTTGAAACAGTTGACTTGTCGATTTCTTGTGCTCAATCGATAGAATAGAAGTAATACTAGTGAAATAGCTAAGAATTTGGTCAACTGGAATGATGTAATTGGCCTAAAATGGGAGTCAAAGTCGGCAAAATCGCTGATTCGTAAATATCGCTGACACATCAAAATTCGAGAGAGCATAATTTCGTCAATTTTCCATCAAATTTCTTACTTTTTGTTTTATTGCCTTCACAAAAAGATTCTCTACCATTTCATAAGAAAAAATAACAAATTTTTTTTTTGGAAAATTCTTGGACACTGGGGCACCACTTCAGATTTTGGCCTTGGACCCTGAAGGGGTTAAACCCAACTCTGCGAGGGTAAGATTTACATATGCAGAATGGTTATCGTCTTTTGGTGGATCGAATTCTTCTGCAATGGCTAACACATGCCTTGACTGAGGGCGATCTGAATAAGTATCTACAAAAGATACAGCTACATTCACTAGTGACTGTGGAATTACTGACTGGTATACTCTTCTGCTAGGAGTACCCAACTTGGCTGTTCGATACAGTAATTCTTGGCTCATTACAAAGTCACTAATGGGTGCTGGTGGCTTCACAGTCAGATTAAGATCTTCCTGGAACAGGAAACGAATCACACCAGACCACATGGGATCGATTCTTTCTTACTGGAGGAATGAACAAACTCGGTGGAGTGGATGACTCCCCGGTAGAAAAAGTAATACACCTACCATCCGACTTACGACCTGCTCGACATGCGACCACTCGACTTACGACCGTGTTTTTTATGCCAAATTTCTGGGAAATAAACAACTATTTGTGTTGTACACAGTGTTTATCCTAAACCTTAAAGTATAAAATACAGTACTAACAGCATATAAAGTAAAGTAAAACATGAAATACCAAAATAAAACAATAAAATAAAGTCATTACAAAAATGTTATGTTGATATTCAGTAGTAAAGTTTGACTTATGACCATTTCGACTTACGACCGGTTTCTCGGAACCGAACTCGGTCGTAAGTTGGTTGGTAGGTGTACTATAACATGCAATATGAGCAAGGGAGAACGGATCTACTATCTCTCACTGCAAACACTGGGGAAAAGAAATGAACACGGTCAACAATACTGATATTCCATCTGAGTCGCACTCAGTGACATGAGGAATCAACTATAAAGAGACAAAACTTACAAACATTAACAACGTGAAGATTACTCGAGAAACAATGTTGTACATTGCAGGGATTACTGTCAACTAGGATGGTATCACCATCTGGAACACTAGGAACAACAACGGACACTCTAGTGAGAGCACTAGCTGCAACAGAGAAGTCTTTTTGCAGATGGCATGTGACATCAACAAGAGATGGCATTACTAGTTTCAAGTAATCATTTTCCGACAAGGCATCCCCTGTGGAGAAACTACTACTTGAACTAGCAGACATTGCAGGGATAGGCTGAGCACTCAAGGCAGTCTGAATGTCCTCAGACACTTGAGGCAACGGAGCACTATCCTGCATGTCTGAAGGTGTAGGTGGAACACAGATGGGAGTGACAGAGTTACTAATGCCTGACCGCTTGGGTATGCTACTGGAAAATGCATTGGCTTGTAAGGACTTAATCCAAACGTCGTACTCTGCAGCAGTATCGCAGATCTTGGAACTAAGCTGGTAACCCCAAAATGGAATGATCAAGTCATCAGTTTGGGCATGCCATCGGTAAGGGTCAAGCACAATACGTAAGTCTCTCATGGAAGCAAATCCCAGTAGAGGATCACCAGGGAAAGTAATCTGGTTGACAACAAGGAAAGAAGCAGTAAAGTCTCTACCTTGGACAGAAAAGGTGAGGGAAGTCTGACCTTGGACACGCAGAAGGGAACCAGCTACTCCACTAAGGGAGGTTACAGTAGTTGGTTCAACGAGGAGGACATGTCGTAACTGCTTATCTTTAAACAAACTTGACCTGATAATATTAACTTGTGCACCAGAGGCCATGAACACATGAACGGGCGCATTATGAATGGATGCTTGCACTATAGGGCCTATCGTTTCATTGGGAGTTGTGTGCAAGCAGAAAGGTGGGTTGTCATCGAAAAAGATATGTTCCACTTCATCCCCAAAATCATCTACATCAGAGACGTGTGAAGCAGGCAGGCTGGCTGGCTGGCTCTCTGTCTGTCTAGCTCTGTTTATCTGTCTCTGCTTATCTGTCTGTCTGTCTGCATGTCTCTCTGTCTCTCTGCTTGTCTCTCTCTCTGTCTCAGAAAGAGCCACTTGTGAACCAACAGGTATTACACACGATGCAGTCATCATGTCTGATTCCACTCGGTGTGTGCAGTATTAAAAAATCTGGGACCACTTAGTACGTTGTGGGAGCACCAGTTCATTTGAGTGCCAGCTAGAACACACAGCATGGCAAACACCTGGGATTCACTGATGTCATGTAAATTAACCCTTTGAGGGTTGAGACCCTCGATCCTGAACTCCCACTCAAGATCGAAAAATTTAAAAAATAAAAATATTTTGTGTTATGAAATGATAGAGAATCTTTTCCCGATGGTAATGACACCAAAAGTATGAAATTTGATGGAAAACTTACAGAATTATGCTCTCGCAAAGTTACCGGTCTCAACGATATTTATACATCGGCAATTTCGCCCTATTTTCGGCCAATTCCAATGTTCCAATCAACTAAAATCATAGCTATTTCGCTAGAACTCCATTTGTTCTATTGATTAAGCACAAGAAACTGCCCATTTACCAATTTTAACTACTCAATAAAGTGGTCAGAAATCGGCAATTTGGCCAATTTCACACAAATTTCAAAAGATGCCAATTTCAAAATAGGGTCCAGAATAAACAAGACAGAAATTCTTGGCACTTAAATAACATTTTCTCAGTTCATTAGTCATGTCTCCAGGCCCCTCTTATATTACTCTTGCTTCCCATTTTGAATTTTTATTCTCACAAAAAATAGAATATTTACTGTTATGCAGACTACTGCATTATTGTAAAAATCATGACCAGGAGGCCTGGTCACAGACCGGGCCACAGGGGCGTTGACCCCCGGAACTCTCTCCAGGTGAACTCTCTCCAGGTAAACACTTGTGAAAGAATAGTTGACGTTTATTGGACACGTGGCGTGATTTGTTTATTCTTGAACATCGGCAAAAATCAAACATTTCTGCTATTTTGAGCTTGATTTCAAGGTACTTTTCATCATGAAACCAATAAAAATCATCTCAATTTCTGTAATATATCTTCCATTCTATCAAATGAGACCAAGAAAACAAGAATACAACCATAAATATAATTCAAAAATACACTGCAAAGTCGCTGTTTTAAACCAAAAACCCGATTGTAGTTTTTTCTCATTATGCACTGCGTGCTGCACGCAGGATTTTTTTTTATACTGTGCACACTGACCACACAGGTCCATTCTTTCATATGTAGGCCTACCAGCTTTCATCCACCAGATTTGAAGGCACTAGAATTTTGGTGTATAAGTATGTGACCGACCCTGGCTGTCAAGAAGTACATGTAAGTGACTAACCTTCAAAGGGTTAACACTCCCATTTTAAGAGAAAAGTGATGTTGACCACGAGTTTAGTGGCTTTGAGGTGGATGTGGCCACAAGTGGTTGAGGAAATATCAAAAACCTCGATAATTCAAATTCAAATTCAAATTCATTTTTTTCTTTGCAAGTAGTACATTGAGTTTATATTTTTACAGTAATGGGTTGCAGTGCAAAGAGAGCCTCTATTATGCCTAGGCATTATGGACTGACTTAATATGATGGCTTACTGACTACTTATCACTAAAGAAATTATCGTAGTTGTACAGTAGTTCTATTAATTATAATTGAATATAATTTATTCAAACCCATGTGTACCATTCGTGCAACACCCTTTCAATTTTGGTATCACTGTTGGTGTCATCCTGCGAGAATGTCTCATAACCAATGCCCTAAGTAAAGAGAAATAATTCTGGAACGTTTAATAAGTGTTCGACAGGCTGGCTGGCTGCATGGCTGCCTGGCCAGCTGGCTGGCTAGCTGGCCAACTGGCTGATTTACTTTGATTGTTTCTATCTCCATCTATCTGTCTATATCTGTATCTGTCTCTATCTCTGTCTCTGTCTCACAGGTACATATAAATACAGTTATATATAGTGTAAATTACCTAGGATAACCAAAAAAATCCAGACAGAGGGCTATACTGTACTTGTAGGTATAATGCATAGTAAGCATGACTGGCAAGTAATACATATTTTCACTTGTACAGGAATCAGACGACGACTGTGTTAAGTTTAATACCTGTTGGTGTACGAGTGGCACTCTCTGAGACAGAGAGAGACAAGCAGAGAGACAGAAAGACAGATAAGCAGAGAAAGAGATAAACAGACAGCTAGACAGACAGATAGATGGAGAGCTAGACAGTCAGACAGACAGAGAGCTAGATAGAGAATCAGACAGATAGACAGACAGACATGTTTATGTGTAACAGTGACAACAAATAAAGCCAAGGCAGTGCACACTCATCAAATGTCACCACTGCTGCACTGTCAGCAGTGGTGACACTTGTCTTACATCATACTTCAAGGGAAATTATTATTATTATTATTATTATTATTATAATTATTATTATTATTATTATTATTATTATTATTATTTTTTTTTTTTTATTATCACACTGGCCGATTCCCACCAAGGCAGGGTGGCCCGAAAAAGAAAAACTTTCACCATCATTCACTCCATCACTGTCTTGCCAGAAGGGTGCTTTACACTACAGTTTTTAAACTGCAACATTAACACCCCTCCTTCAGAGTGCAGGCACTGTACTTCCCATCTCCAGGACTCAAGTCCGGCCTGCCGGTTTCCCTGAACCCCTTCATAAATGTTACTTTGCTCACACTCCAACAGCATGTCAAGTATTAAAAACCATTTGTCTCCATTCACTCCTATCAAACACGCTCACGCATGCCTGCTGGAAGTCCAAGCCCCTCGCACACAAAACCTCCTTTACCCCCTCCCTCCAACCTTTCCTAGGCCGACCCCTACCCCGCCTTCCTTCCACTACAGACTGATACACTCTTGAAGTTATTCTGTTTCGCTCCATTCTCTCCACTTGTCCGAACCACCTTAACAACCCTTCCTCAGCCCTCTGGACAACAGTTTTGGTAATCCCGCACCTCCTCCTAACTTCCAAACTACGAATTCTCTGCATTATATTCACACCACACATTGCTCTCAGACATGACATCTCCACTGCCTACAGCCTTCTCCTCGCTGCAACATTCATCACCCATGCTTCACACCCATATAAGAGCATTGGTAAAACTATACTCTCATACATTCCCCTCTTTGCCTCCAAGGACAAAGTTCTTTGTCTCCACAGACTCCTAAGTGCACCACTCACCCTTTTCCCCTCATCAATTCTATGATTCACCTCATCTTTCATAGACCCATCCGCTGACACGTCCACTCCCAAATATCTGAATACATTCACCTCCTCCATACTCTCTCCCTCCAATCCCTTATTAATATTATTATTATTATTATTACTATATACTTCCGTGTATCCAAAACATTGCTGGGACCTATAAATACTATACAGTGGACCCCCGGTTTGCGATGGCATCGGTATCTGATAAATCCGGTATTCGATACATTTTAATGCAAAAATTTTGCCTCGGTTCTCGTTAAAAAACCCGGTATGCGATTCGTCCGAGACGTGTCCACATGTGGCCAGTGTTTACAAGCCAGCCAGTGTGCTAGCATCTAAGGATACATTCTGTACATTCCATATTATCACAGTGTTTTTGGTGCTTGTTTCTGCAAAATAAGTCACCATGGGCCCCAAGAAAGCTTCTAGTGCCAACCCTGTGGTAAAAAGGGTGAGAATTAGTATGGAAATTAAGAAAGATTTTGAAGGGTTTGGGGCTAACCCTGAGAAGCCTATGCCAGTTGTGGAATCCATTGTGCCTACTTCAAAAATTAAGGAAATGTGTGCAAAGTGGGTTGAACTGCAAAACTTTATGGATGAAAATCACCCTAACACAGCTATTGCAAGCTGTGCTGGTGACTATTACAATGACAATGTTGTGGCCCATTTTAGACAAATCATAAAGGAACGGGAGGTACAGAGCTCTATGGACAGATTTGTTGTGCGACAGAGGTCCAGTGACTCTCAAGCTGGTCCTAGTGGCATTAAAAGAAGAAGGGAAGTAACCCCGGAAAAGGACTTGCTTCCTCAAATCCTAATGGAAGGGGATTCCCCTTCTAAGCAATAAGTTCGACACTCTCCCCTCCTCCCATCCCATCAATCATCATCAGATCTTCATTAAAGGTAAGTGTCATGTATTCTGTTGTTAGTAGAGTACTACAAACTGTGCATGTCTTCTTCAGTTTGTGTGCATTAAACTTAATATTTCATGTGGCAAAATTATTTTTTTCATACTTTTGGGTGTCTTGCACGGATTAATTTGATTTCCATTATTTCTTAGGGGGAAAATTGATTCGCTTTTCGATTTTGGTTTACGATGAGCTCTCAAGAACGGATTAATATCGCAAACTGGGGGTCCACTGTATATATATACACGTATTTCTAGACTATAGAATGGGACTCCTAGGTAGTAGGTTGGTAGACAGCAACCACCCAGGGGGGGTACTACCGTCCTGCTAAGTGAGTGTAAAACGAAAGCCTGTAATTGTTTTACATAAGAACATAAAAACATAAGAATGTAGGAACACTGCAGAAGGCCTACTGGCCCATGCGAGGCAGGGCCTTATCAAAACGACCTCTACCTAAAGCTACCCAAGAAATAACTCCCGTACTCAATGACACCAATCAAACCCTGCCCTTCCCACTCATATATTTGTCTAGTCTCTTCTTAAAGCTACCCAAGGTCCTAGCCTCTATCACCCCACTGGGAAGACTGTTCCACGCATCTACAACTCTGTTGGAAAACCAGTACATGTACTTACCTGTGTCCTTTCTAAATCTAAATTTATCCAACTTAAATCCATTATTTCTGGTTCTTACCTGGTTCAACACCCTCAGTACTTTACCAATATCTCCCTTGTTTATGCCCGTCATCCACTTATACACTTCAATGATATCTCTCCTCGTTCTACGCCTCTCCAGAGAGTGGAGATTTAAGGCTTTAAGTCTATAGGTAGTAGGTTGGTAGACAGCAACCACCCAGGGAAGTACTACCGTCCTGCCAGATGACTGTGAAACAAAAACCTGTAACTGTTTTGCATGATGGTAGGATTGCTGGTTTTCTTTTTCTGTCTCATAAACACGCTAGATAACAGGGATATCTTGCTACTCCTACTTACACTTTGGTCACACTTCACAGACACGCACATGCATATATATATATACATACATCTAGGTAGTAGGTTGGTAGACAGCAACCACCAGGGAAGTACTACCGTCTGCCATACTGTGAACAAAAACCTGTAATTGTTTTGCATGAGGGTTTTAGGATTGCTGGTTTCTTTTTCTGTCTCATAAACAGCTAAGATAACAGGATATCTTTCTACTCCTACAACACTTTGGTCACACTTCACGCCGCACATGCATATTAAATATACTACATCTGGGTTTTCCCTCCTTTTTTAAATACTTTGTTCCTTTTTATTTCTTCTTTTGGGTCCATGGGAGTGGAAAAAGAATCTTTCCTCCGTAACCATGCGTGTTATGAGGCGACTAAAATGCCGGTAGCAATGGGCTAGAAACCCTTCTGTATACAATTACTAAAAAAGAGAAGAAGAAAAACTTTAAAAAAACGGGGTTTTGCTTAAATTTTGGTGGATGTATGGGGATGAAAAGAAACAGATGATTGCTGATGTTATGAATGAAAAGAAGTTGGATGTCCTGGCCCTAAGCGAAACAAAGCTGAAGGGGGTGGAGAGTTTCAGTGGGGGGAAATAAATGGGATTAAATCTGGAGTATCTGAGAGATTTTAGAGCAAAGGAAGGGGTAGCAGTAATGTTAAATGATCAGTTATGGAAGGAGAAAAGAGAATATGAATGTGTAAATTCAAGAATTATGTGGATTAAAGTAAAGGTTGGATGCGAAAAGTGGGTCATAATAAGCGTGTATGCACCGGGAGAAGAGAGGAATGCAGAGGAGAGAGAGAGATTTTGGGAGATGTTAAGTGAAGTATGGGAGCCTTTGAACCAAGTGAGGGGAGTAATTGTGGTAGGGACTTGAATGCTAAAGAGGAAAACTTTTAGAGAGGGTGTGGTAGGTAAGTTTGGGGGTGCCAGGTGTAAATGATAATGGGAGCCCTTTGATTGAACTTTGTATAGAAAGGGGTTTAGTTATAGGTAATACATATTTAAGAAAAAGAGGATAAATAAGTATACACGATATGATGTAGGGCGAAATGACAGTAGTTTGTTGGATTATGTATTGGTAGATAAAAGACTGTTGAGTAGACTTCAGGATGTACATGTTTATAGAGGGGCCACAGATATATCAGATCACTTTCTAGTTGTAGCTACACTGGGGAGTAAAAGGTAAAATGGGATACAAGGAGAATAGAAGCATCAGGGAAGAGAGAGGTGAAGGTTTTTAAACTAAAAGAGGAGCAGTTAGGGTAAGATAAAAAACAGCTATTGGAGGATAGATGGGCTAATGAGAGATAGGCAATGGGGTCGAAGAGGTATGGGGTAGGTTTAAAAATGTAGTGTTAGAGTGTTCAGCAGAAGGGTTTTTGGTTACAGGAAAGTGGGTGCAGGAGGGAAGAGGAGCGATTGGGGGAATGATGATGTAAAGAGAGTAGTAAGGGAGAAAAAGTTAGCATATGAGAAGTTTTTACAAAGTAGAAAATGATGCAAGGAGGGAAGAGTATATGGAGAAAAAGAGAGAGGTTAAGAGAGTGGTTTAAGCAATGTAAAAAGAGAGCAAATGAGAGAGTGGGTGAGATGTTATCAACAAATTTTGTTGAAAAAAAAGAAAAGTTTTGGAGTGAGATTAACAAGTTAAGAAAGCCTAGAGAACAATGGATTTGTCAGTTAAAAATAGGAGAGGAGAGTTATTAAATGGAGAGTTAGAGGGATTGGGAAGATGGAAGGAATATTTGAGGAATTGTTAAATGTTGATGAAGATAGGGAAGCTGTGATTTCGTGTATAGGGCAAGGAGGAATAACATCTTGTAGGAGTGAGGAAGAGCCAGTTGTGAGTGTGGGGGAAGTTCGGGGAGGCAGTAGGTAAAATGAAAGGGGGTAAGGCAGCCGGGATTGATGGGATAAAGATAGAAATGTTAAAAGCAGGTGGGGATATAGTTTTGGAGTGGTTGGTGCAATTGTTTAATAAATGTATGGAAGAGGGTAAGGTACCTAGGGATTGGCAGAGAGCATGCATAGTTCCTTTGTATAAAGGCAAAGGGGATAAAAGAGAGTGCAAAAATTATAGGGGGATAAGTCTGTTGAGTGTACCTGGTAAAGTGTATGGTAGAGTTATAATTGAAAGAATTAAGAGTAAGACGGAGAATAGGATAGCAGATGAACAAGGAGGCTTTAGGAAAGGTAGGGGGTGTGTGGACCAGGTGTTTACAGTGAAACATATAAGTGAACAGTATTTAGATAAGGCTAAAGAGGTCTTTGTGGCATTTATGGATTTGGAAAAGGCGTATGACAGGGTGGATAGGGGGGCAATGTGGCAGATGTTGCAAGTGTATGGTGTAGGAGGTAGGTTACTGAAAGCAGTGAAGAGTTTTTACGAGGATAGTGAGGCTCAAGTTAGAGTATGTAGGAAAGAGGGAAATTTTTTCCCAGTAAAAGTAGGACTTAGACAAGGATGTGTGATGTCACCGTGGTTGTTTAATATATTTATAGATGGGGTTGTAAGAGAAGTAAATGCGAGGGTCTTGGCAAGAGGCGTGGAGTTAAAAGATAAAGAATCACACACAAAGTGGGAGTTGTCACAGCTGCTCTTTGCTGATGACACTGTGCTCTTGGGAGATTCTGAAGAGAAGTTGCAGAGATTGGTGGATGAATTTGGTAGGGTGTGCAAAAGAAGAAAATTAAAGGTGAATACAGGAAAGAGTAAGGTTATGAGGATAACAAAAAGATTAGGTGATGAAAGTTGAATATCAGATTGGAGGGAGAGAGTATGGAGGAGGTGAACGTATTCAGATATTTGGGAGTGGACGTGTCAGCGGATGGGTCTATGAAAGATGAGGTGAATCATAGAATTGATGAGGGAAAAAAGAGTGAGTGGTGCACTTAGGAGTCTGTGGAGACAAAGAACTTTGTCCTTGGAGGCAAAGAGGGGAATGTATGAGAGTATAGTTTTACCAACGCTCTTATATGGGTGTGAAGCGTGGGTGATGAATGTTTGCAGCGAGGAGAAGGCTGGGCAGTGGAGATGTCATGTCTGAGGGCAATGTGTGGTGTGAATATAATGCAGAGAATTCGTAGTTTGGAAGTTAGGAGGAGGTGCGGGATTACCAAAACTGTTGTCCAGAGGGCTGAGGAAGGGTTGTTGAGGTGGTTCGGACATGTAGAGAGAATGGAGCGAAACAGAATGACTTCAAGAGTGTATCAGTCTGTAGTGGAAGGAAGGCGGGGTAGGGGTCGGCCTAGGAAGGGTTGGAGGGAGGGGGTAAAGGAGGTTTTGTGTGCGAGGGGCTTGGACTTCCAGCAGGCATGCTTGAGCGTGTTTGATAGGAGTGAATGGAGACAAATGGTTTTTAATACTTGACGTGCTGTTGGAGTGTGAGCAAAGTAACATTTATGAAGGGATTCAGGGAAACCGGCAGGCCGGACTTGAGTCCTGGAGATGGGAAGTACAGTGCCTGCACTCTGAAGGAGGGGTGTTAATGTTGCAGTTTAAAAACTGTAGTGTAAAGCACCCTTCTGGCAAGACAGTGATGGAGTGAATGATGGTGAAAGTTTTTCTTTTTCGGGCCACCCTGCCTTGGTGGGAATCGGCCGGTGTGATAATAAAAATAAAAAAAAAATCTAGGTTTTTCTCCTTATTCTAAATAGCTCTTGTTCTTTTTTATTTCTTCTATTGTCCATGGGGAAGTGGAAAAGAATCTTTCCTCCGTATGCCATGCGTGTCGTATGAGGCGACTAAAATGCCGGGAGCAATGGGCTAGTAACCCCTTCTCCTGTATACATTTACTAAAAAAGAGAAGAAGAAAAACTTTATAAAACTGGGTTGTTTAAATGTGCGTGGATGTAGTGCGGATGACAAGAAACAGATGATTGCTGATGTTATGAATGAAAAGAAGTTGGATGTCCTGGCTCTAAGCGAAACAAAGCTGAAGGGGGTAGGAGAGTTTCAGTGGGGGGAAATAAATGGGATTAAATCTGGAGTATCTGAGAGAGTTAGAGCAAAGGAAGGGGTAGCAGTAATGTTAAATGATCAGTTATGGAAGGAGAAAAGAGAATATGAATGTGTAAATTCGAGAATTATGTGGATTAAAGTAAAGGTTGGATGCGAGAAGTGGGTCATAATAAGCGTGTATGCACCTGGAGAAGAGAGGAATGCAGAGGAGAGAGAGAGATTTTGGGAGATGTTAAGTGAATGTATAGGAGCCTTTGAACCAAGTGAGAGAGTAATTGTGGTAGGGGACCTGAATGCTAAAGTAGGAGAAACTTTTAGAGAGGGTTGTGGTAGGTAAGTTTGGGGTGCCAGGTGTAAATGATAATGGGAGCCCTTTGATTGAACTTTGTATAGAAAGGGGTTTAGTTATAGGTAATACATATTTTAAGAAAAAGAGGATAAATAAGTATACACGATATGATGTAGGGCGAAATGACAGTAGTTTGTTGGATTATGTATTAGTAGATAAAAGACTGTTGAGTAGACTTCAGGATGTACATGTTTATCGAGGGGCCACAGATATATCAGATCACTTTCTAGTTGTAGCTACACTGAGAGTAAAAGGTAGATGGGATACAAGGAGAATAGAAGCATCAGGGAAGAGAGAGGTGAAGGTTTATAAACTAAAAGAGGAGGCAGTTAGGGTAAGATATAAACAGCTATTGGAGGATAGATGGGCTAATGAGAGCATAGGCAATGGGGTCGAAGAGGAATGGGGTAGGTTTAAAAATGTAGTGTTAGAGTGTTCAGCAGAAGTTTGTGGTTACAGGAAAGTGGGTGCAGGAGGGAAGAGGAGCGATTGGTGGAATGATGATGTAAAGAGAGTAGTAAGGGAGAAAAAGTTAGCATATGAGAAGTTTTTACAAAGTAGAAGTGATGCAAGGAGGGAAGAGTATATGGAGAAAAAGAGAGAGGTTAAGAGAGTGGTGAAGCAATGTAAAAAGAGAGCAAATGAGAGAGTGGGTGAGCTGTTATCAACAAATTTTGTTGAAAATAAGAAAAAGTTTTGGAGTGAGATTAACAAGTTAAGGAAGCCTAGAGAACAAATGGATTTGTCAGTTAAAAATAGGAGAGGAGAGTTATTAAATGGAGAGTTAGAGGTATTGGGAAGATGGAGGGAATATTTTGAGGAATTGTTAAATGTTGATGAAGATAGGGAAGCTGTGATTTCGTGTATAGGGCAAGGAGGAATAACATCTTGTAGGAGTGAGGAAGAGCCAGTTGTGAGTGTGGGGGAAGTTCGTGAGGCAGTAGGTAAAATGAAAGGGGGTAAGGCAGCCGGGATTGATGGGATAAAGATAGAAATGTTAAAAGCAGGTGGGGATATAGTTTTGGAGTGGTTGGTGCAATTATTTAATAAATGTATGGAAGAGGGTAAGGTACCTAGGGATTGGCAGAGAGCATGCATAGTTCCTTTGTATAAAGGCAAAGGGGATAAAAGAGAGTGCAAAAATTATAGGGGGATAAGTCTGTTGAGTGTACCTGGTAAAGTGTATGGTAGAGTTATAATTGAAAGAATTAAGAGTAAGACAGAGAATAGGATAGCAGATGAACAAGGAGGCTTTAGGAAAGGTAGGGGGTGTGTGGACCAGGTGTTTACAGTGAAACATATAAGTGAACAGTATTTAGATAAGGCTAAAGAGGTCTTTGTGGTATTTATGGATTTGGAAAAGGCGTATGACAGGGTGGATAGGGGGGCAATGTGGCAGATGTTGCAAGTGTATGGTGTAGGAGGTAGGTTACTGAAAGCAGTGAAGAGTTTTTACGAGGATAGTGAGGCTCAAGTTAGAGTATGTAGAAAAGAGGGAAATTTTTTCCCAGTAAAAGTAGGCCTTAGACAAGGATGTGTGATGTCACCGTGGTTGTTTAATATATTTATAGATGGGGTTGTAAGAGAAGTAAATGCGAGGGTCTTGGCAAGAGGCGTGGAGTTAAAAGATAAAGAATCACACACAGGGTGGGAGTTGTCACAGCTGCTCTTTGCTGATGACACTGTGCTCTTGGGAGATTCTGAAGAGAAGCTGCAGAGATTGGTGGATGAATTTGGTAGGGTGTGCAAAAGAAGAAAATTAAAGGTGAATACAGGAAAGAGTAAGGTTATGAGGATAACAAAAAGATTAGGTGATGAAAGATTGAATATCAGATTGGAGGGAGAGAGATGGAGGAGGTGAACGTATTCAGATATTTGGGAGTGGACGTTGTCAGCGGATGGGTCTATGAAAGATGAGGTGAATCATAGAATTGATGAGGGAAAAAGAGTGAGTGGTGCACTTAGGAGTCTGTGGAGACAGAGAACTTTGTCCTTGGAGGCAAAGAGGGGAATGTATGAGAGTATAGTTTTACCAACGCTCTTATATGGGTGTGAAGCATGGGTGATGAATGTTGCAGCGAGGAGAAGGCTGGAGGCAGTGGAGATGTCATGTCTGAGAGCAATGTGTGGTGGAATATAATGCAGAGAATTCGTAGTTTGGAAGTTAGGAGGAGGTGGGGGGATTACCAAAACTGTTGTCCAGAGGGCTGAGGAAGGGTTGTTGAGGTGGTTCGGACATGTAGAGAGAATGGAGCGAAACAGAATAACTTCAAGAGTGTATTCAGTCTGTAGTGGAAGGAAGGCGGGGTAGGGGTCGGCCTAGGAAGGGTTGGAGGGAGGGGGTAAAGGAGGTTTTGTGTGCGAGGGGCTTGGACTTCCAGCAGGCATGCGTTGAGCGTGTTTGATAGGAGTGAATGGAGAAAAATGGTTTTTAATACTTGACGTGCTGTTGGAGTGTGAGCAAAGTAACATTTATGAAGGGATTCAGGGAAACCGGCAGGCCGGACTTGAGTCCTGGAGATGGGAAGTACAGTGCCTGCACTCTGAAGGAGGGGTGTTAATGTTGCAGTTTAAAAACTGTAGTGTAAAGCACCCTTCTGGCAAGACAGTGATGGAGTGAATGATGGTGAAAGTTTTTCTTTTTCGGGCCACCCTGCCTTGGTGGGAATCGGCCAGTGTGATAATAATAAAAAATAATAAAAAGTCTATCTTCATACGGGAGGTTCCTTACACAGTAAATCATTTTAGTCATTCTTCTCTGTATGTTCTCTAATGAGTCTATATCCATCCTGTAGTAAGGGGACCAAAACTGAGCAGCATAATCTAAATGAGGCCTCACTAGTGATGTATAGAGCTGTAAAATAACTTTTGGACTTCTGTTACTTATACTTCTTGAGATAAATCCAATAATCTGTTGGCTTTGTTGCACACACTAAGGCACTGCTGTCTTGGCTTTAGATTTCTGCTCACCATGACTCCCAAGTCCTTTTCACATTCTGTTTGATCAAGCTCTACTTCACATAGATTATAGCTTCTATGATAGGATTGCTGGTGTCCTTTTTTCTGTCTCATGAACATGCAAGATTTCAGGTATGTCTTGCTACTTCTACTTACACTTAGGTCACACTACACATACATGTACAAGCATATATATATACTTACCCCTCTGGGTTTTCTTCTATTTTCTTTCTAGTTCTTGTTCTTGTTTATTTTCTGTTCTCTCCATGGGGAAGTGGAACAGAATTCTTCCTCCGTAAGCCATGCGTGTTGTAAGAGGCAACTAAAATGCCGGGAGCAAGGGGCTAGTAACTCCTTCTCCTGTATATATTACTAAATGTAAAAGGAGAAACTTCGTTTTTCCTTTTGGGCCACCCCGCCTCGGTGGGATACGGCCGGTGTGTTGAAAGAAAGAATGGGACTAAGGTAGGTGAAAATGTTCACCTGTTGCTGTGTTTGTGACTATTTGAGTACTATTTCAGTACCTAATATTAGTGCCAGAACAAAGATTAGCTGTGAAATCACAAGAAGTACTACAAATTGTAATTATGAGAACATAAAAATTATACATATTAAAAAAAATGAGAAAAAAGTTATATTGGAAAAAATTCTGCAAGCGACATCGCTTCATGTTGCCATCAGGTGAACGATAAGTGCCAACTTTGTGGCCTTATATCTCCATAAGTACTGACTCTAGATTTCTTTTTTACATTACTTTATGTAAAAAAAGTCCTCTTTATTTAAAAAAAAAATAATTTTTTTTTTCAAAATATTCGGAGCGCTGGGTGAGAGAACGTAGATCTACGTTTGGACAGTTCAGGGGTTAACTCACTCTCTGGTTCGAAAAATATTCAAAAAAAGAAATTATTTTTTCTTACCAAAATCTTAAGAATACGTGTATTTTTCTAAGTGTTATAGAACAAAAAAAAAAATCACTATATACTGAGATATGGAGGTGTGAAGTTGACAAAGTGAACCGCTTACGGCAGCATCGCCGACTGCTGGTCACTCAGTAATATTATATTTACTTTTATTCTACTTTTTTCTTTTATTTTTTAATATTTTATTTTTTCAAGTATATTTTATGGCCTGTGAGACCAATATGAGACATATTTTATATATCACTTGTACGTTACACAATAACCACACAGACATTGATAGGTGAACATTTTCACCTACCTTAGTCACATACTATTGTCTAGAAATATATACAGTACATAGTATTTATAGGGCCCAGCAATGTTTTGCATACTCAGGAGTATATAAGAATATTAATAAGTTTACTGGAAGCATGGTGTAAAGCAAGTGTCACCACTGCTGACAATGCAGCAGTGGTGACATATGATGAGCGTGCACTGCCTTGCCTTTATTTGTTTTCACTGTTACACGTAAACATGTCTGTCTGTCTGTCTAGCGCTCTGTTTATCTCTGTCTCTGCATATCTGTCTTTGTCTCTCGGTCTGGTTGCCTCTCTTTGTGTCTCTCTGCTTATCTCTCTCTCTCTGTCTCAAAGAGAGCCACTCACAAACCAACAGGTATTACACACGACACAATTGTCACGTCTGATTCCTGAACAAGTGAAAATATGTATTACTTACCACTCAAGCTTACTATGCATTGGGTTATCCTTGATAATTTACACTGTATAATTGTATTTATGTGTACCTGTGAGACAGACAGACAGACAGTAGCAGAGGTAGATGTAGAGAGAAGCAGAGATAGATATAGACAGAGACAGAGATAGACAGAGACAGAGATAGACAGAGATAGAGATAGACAGAGACAGAGATAGACAGAGACAGAGATAGACAGAGACAGAGATAGACAGAGACAGAGATAGAAAAAGACAGATATAGATACAGACAGACAGATGGAGATAGAGACAGCCAAAGTCAATCAGCCAGCTGCCGGCCAGTCATGTTGTTTACACAAACCCATGCTGTCTTACCCACCACAGACGCTCCCTTCCCCACTACCCACACTGTCTTCCCCACCACCCACATGCAAATAAGTCACTTTGTCTGATTTTTGGGGGTTATCCTAGGTAATTTCCACATATGCTGCTATGTTGTTTACACAAACTCATGTTGTCTTCCCCTCCACAGATGCTCCCTTCTCCACTACCCACACTGCTTTCCCCACCACCCACATTGATATAAGTCACGTTGTCTGACTCTTTTGGGTTATCCTAGGTAATCTACACATATGTTGCTGTGTTTACACAAACCCATGCTGCCTTCTCCACCACCGACGCTCCCTTCCATACCACCAATGCTGCCTTCCCCACCATCGACGCTGCCTTCCCCACCATCGACGCTGCCTTCCCCACCATCGACGCTGCCTTCCCCACCACTGACGCTGCCTTCCCCACCACCAATGCTAACTTCCCCACCACCCACACTGCCTTCTCCCCCGCACACACTGTCTTCCCCACCATCTATGCTGTCTTCCCCACCATCCACATGCAAATAAGTCACTTTGTCTGACATTTTTGGTGGAAGGTGGAAGGTTGATAATGGTCTGGGTTTTCATCACTATTTCTGGTATCCTGGTCATTACTTTCTGTCACAAACTCCTCAAAACCATTAGATTCATCTTCACTGACACATCAGTCTGTGTTTAAACTATCACTTGGGAAGGGAAGAGTCCCAGTTCACCAGAGAGTGAGGTATTCCTTACTGCTTGTCTTGGTGACCACTTCCACAATGCAATGCAGGTGCCCCGATTTTTTCATTCTGCACGCACTGACCACACAGACCCATTCTCTCACATGCAGGTCTACCAGCTTTCTCCCACTAAATTTGATGGCACTAGAATTTTGGTGTAGTATTACGGGACCAACACTGAAAGAGTTAAGGCCATAGGCTCTGTCTTGTCAAATAAATCTATTTTCTTTCTTCATTACTCTAAGACTTAAATGCTGATACCTTTCCTTGCCACTTTCAGCAACACTTGTATGCTTACTGGGTGCCATGATTGTTTGGCAGATACAAGATATGGCAATTAAAATATCAAAGCACAATTCACAAACACAGGTAGCTCCTAGGAGGCAATCATTCTGGACATGTATGGACAAAGGCTGGGATGGGGATGGCAGGAGTGTCGGGGGTGGCAGGTGATGGCATTAGGTTGCTTCCCTGCTGACACAGTGATCTGACCCACAACAAGGCAGCAGCTTGAGCCGGTGAAATTTTTTCCGTTCCCGCAAACGAAACCGTGTTAAGTTAATTTTACAAAGTGTTGTATCAAATTGTAACCAAAATGTGGCAAATAAATCTGTGTAATATAATGATCTGCTATACGTATATAAGTTGCTTTTCATGTATATGTCTTGGTATACTTGCATATACAATGGAACGTCAGTTTTCGTTTGCTCTGGTTTTTGCCAAATTCAGTTTTTGATGACTCTTTTTGTCGAAAATTTGTCCCAGTTTTCGTTCATCCACTCGGTATACCTTGAGTTGACAGTGGTCTGCTGTACCAAATGCATCCACCTGCCCATGCCCACACAAAACATCCCACATGTTCTGATTCAGTCTGGCTTTGTTCCTCTTTCGGTGAGCATTACCCTGCTCGTTCATCCAAAACATTTCATAATAATCCATTGTTTTTTGTGCTTGTTTATTGAGTGTGACTGCTAAATAAACCAACATGGGGCCAAAGAAAGTTTCGAGTGCCAGCCCTTTGATGAAGAAGGCAAGAAACATGATAAAATTCGAGAAAGAACAAAGAAGGGAAGTAACCCCGGATAGGGCCTTGATACCTGAAGTCCTTATAGATGGGGATTCCCCCTTCCAAACAATGTCTCCTCATCCCTTTCCTCTCCTCGCCATCTTCCATATGCCAACAAGAGTCTTCAGTAATGGTAAAAGTGATGTTAAATGTTCATTTATCCATTTCATTAGTCATTTATATTTATTTCTCATTGTTTTCTGTATGTAAAACTGTAGTTATTCTCTATAAAAAGTACTTTTTGTTTATACTTTTGGGTGTCTGGAATGGATTAGTTGGATTTACATTATTTCTTATGGGAAATATTTCTTCAGTTTTTGTACAATTCGGTTTTCATCAGACTTTCTGGAACGAATTAATCATGAAAACCGAGGTTCCACTGTATTATATTATTGCCTGGTATATTATAATATTACCTTGATATAATTACATTTTAATATTGCCTGGTATATCTACCTTAATATACATAGGTTTTAATATTGCCTGGTATATCTGCTTGATATACAGCCTCTCCTCACTTAACGATGGAGTTCCATTACTAAGGTCCCATCAGTAAATGAATTCGTCGCTAAGCAAGGAGTATACATGTACTATAATGGTAGTGAGTTTGTGTCAACCATCTTTGATATTGTTTTAATGTCACTTTTCCACCATTTATAACATTTTTAGTAGATTTTTAAATGTGTATGTAGTAGTGTACTGTATATAGTAGGGCTGCACTTTATGGTGTGTCACCTTATTGCGTTATGGTAATACAGTGGACCCCCGGTATTCGATGGCATCGGTATTCGATAAATCCGGTATTCGATGCATTATATCGCAAAAATTTTGCCTCGGTATCCGATTGAAAACCTGGTATTCGATACGATTCATACGAGACGTGTCCACGTGTGGCCTGAACTGCCCCTTGTGTGCCATTGTTTACAAGCCAGCCAGTTTGCGCACATCTAAGGATACATTCGGTACATTCCATATTATCCATATTATCACTGTTTTTGGTGCTTCTTTCTGCAAAATAAGTCACCATGGGCCCCAAAAAAGCTTCTAGTGCCAACCCTTCGAGAAAAAAGGCGCTAATGACTATTGAAATGAAGAAAGAGCTAATTGCAAAGTACGAAAGTGGAGTGCGTGTGTCGGAGCTGGTCAGGTTGTATAATAAACCCCAATCAACCATCTCTACTATAGTGACCAGGAAAACGGCAATCAAGGAAGCTGTTCTTGCAAAAGGTGCAACTGTGATTACGAAACAGCGACCGCAAGTGTTAGAAAATGTTGAGAGACTTGTTATTAGTGTGGATAAATGAAAAACAGATAGCAGGAGATAGCATCTCTCAAGCGATCATTTGTGAAAAGGCTGGGGAGTTGCATGATGATTTGGTAAAGAAATTTCCTGCAACTAGTGCTGATGTGAGTGAATTTAAGGCCAGCAAAGGTTGGTTTGAAAGATTTAAGAAACGTAGTGGCATACACAGTGTGGTAAGGCATGGTGAGGCTGGTCCTAGTGGCATTAAAAGAAGAAGGGAAGTAACCCCGGAAAAGGACTTGCTACCTCAAGTCCTAATGGAAGGGGATTACCCTTCTAAACACTAACACCTCTCCCCTCCTCCCATCCCATCAATCATCACCAGATCTTCATTAAAGGTAAGTGTCAATTGTTTTATTGTTATTGTAATTATTCTACTGCATTAAACTTAATATTTCATGTAAAAAATTTTTTTTCATACTTTTGGGCGTCTTGCACGGATTAATTTGATTTCCATTAATTCTTATGAGGAAAATTGATTCGGTTTTTGATATTTTCGGTATTCGATGAGCTCTCAGGAATGGATTAATATCGAATACCGGGGGTCCACTGTTCAGACATTTCAGATTATGACCAAAACTTGCTATATGGCATCCCCCACCTGACTTTCTAATATGATCACTGCACCCCACCCAGTTTGTTTACATTCTCCGTGAGCACGACCCTCCATTATGTCTGAAAACTCTCCAAAATTTCAAGTGTTTTAAAGTTATTTCATATTTTATATGTTTTTTTTAACACTTCGGCCATTTCTCACCAAAGCAGGGTGACCCAAAAAGAAAGAAACAAAAACTTTCATCATTCAACACTTTCACCATCACTCATACACAATCACTGTCTTTGCAGAGGCGCTCAGATATGACAGTTTAGACGTCCCTCCAAACTGCCAATATCATGTACCCCTCCTTTAACCCTTAAATTGTCCAAACATAGATCTATGATTTCTTGCCCAGCGCTCCACAGATACCTCAATGCACCACTCACTTTTTTTTCCCTCATCAATTCTATGGTCATCTCCCAAATATCTGAAAACATTCACTTCTTCCATACTCCCTCCCTCCAATTTTCTTTATCTAAATTGTTTGATACCCTCATCAACTTACTCTTATCTATACATTGGACCCTTGGCTTTTGTCGATCTTAGTTATCGCCGATTTCAGTTTTGGCCAACTTTTTTCGTTAATTTTTGGCTTTAGTTTTTGTTGATTACCTCCATCTTCATTGATCGTACAGAACCTGTCCAGTCCCCAGCACGCAGACAAAGCCACTTCCCACACGCATTCTGAGCCACATGTATTCTCAGCCATTCTCACGCATTCTCAGCATTATTTCTCGGTCAGTGAACATATCCTGCCAGGTCATACGAAACATGTCATAATAATCCATTGTTATTGCTAATTGTTTATCGTATGTGACTGCTAAATAAGTGACCATGGCCCCAAAGAAAGCTCCTAGTGCCAGTGCTTTGGTAAAGAAAGTGAGGAACACCGTAGAACTGAAAAAAAGAAATCCTAAGAAAATATGATAGTGGCATTCGCATTGCTGAACTTGGCGTGTTGTACGGGAAGTCACCATCAACAATCACCTCCATTGTGACAAAGAGAAGAAATCATGGAAGCTGATGTTGTGAAAGGGGTGAATATACAATAACCAAACAGAGATCCCAAACAATTGAAGAAGTGGAGAAATTGTTGTTGGTGTGGATCAGAGAGGAGTTAGCAGGAGATAGTCTTGTGCAGTCCATTGTTTGTGAAAAGGCAAGGCAATTGCATGAGGATCTCATAAAGAAACTGCCTGAAACAAGTGTTGATGAAAGTGAATTCAAGGCCAGCAAAGGCTGGTTAAAAAATTTCAAGAAGAGAAGTGGCATACACAATGTTATAAGGCACAGTTCAGACAAACAAGCGGCTGAAAAATTCATGCGGGAATTCAAATGTTATGTAGAGTCTGAAAAATTCCAACCCCAACAAGTATTCAATTGTGACAAAACAGGCCTCTTTTGGAAGAAAATGCCAAAGAGGACCTACATCACGCAGGAGGAAAAGGCACTCCCAGGACACAAGCCTATGAAAGACAGGCTAACTCTCTTGTTGTGTGGCAATGCTAGTGGGGATTTCAAAGCGAAGCCTTTACTGGTGTATCACTGAAAATTCCAGAGTGTTCAAGAAAAAGTGTTGTCAAGAGTAAATTGTGTGTGATGTGGAAGGCAAACAGTAGGGCATGGGTCACAAGGGAAGTTTTCCTGGAATAGTTTAATGAAGTGTTTGGCCCCAGTGTGACAAAATACCTCCTGAATAAGATATTGCCACTCCAGTTCCTGATGATAATCGATACTACGTGCCGCAAACTGCCCTTCTCACACTATACCATTCACTTATATATCCATACCTCACTTATGCTATCTGTGCTTGGGGTTCAACTGCAGCAACACACCTAAAGCCAATAATAACCCAACAAAAATCTGCAGTAAGAATAATCACTAAATCCCATCCCTGGCAACACACCCCCCCACTCTTCATAGATCTAAACTTACTCCTTGTTCAGTACATCCACACTTACTACTGTGCAATCTACATCTACAGGACCTTAAATTCCAATATTAACCTTGACCTAAAATGCTTTCTTGATAGTTGTGACAGAACCCACAGGCATAACACCAGACACAAACATCTCTATGACATTCTCCGTGTCCAACTAAACCTTTACAAAAATTCAATGTATGTCTAAGGCCCTAAAATCTGGAACACCCTACCTGAAAACTCTAGAACTGCAGACACATTCATCACCTTCAAAACTACCATTAGAAAACATCTTATCTCCCTGATACACCCTGTCAACTAATTACACGAATACCACCTGGTGGTTCTCACTTTCACTCACTCACCCATTTGACCATAAACAGAAATATCAATCTCAATCTTAAAATAATGAATCCTAACTAGTCATAAGTTGGCCTGTGATACTCCAATACTGAAACTATGTATTGTGCCAAAACAAAAGCATTCACATTGCTAAACTCACAACTAGTATTTAGTCATTTAGCCATAATACCAACTTACCTCATAATTTGTAATATTTTAAATTTAAGATTTAATCTAAGTCTGCCCGAAATGCCTAGCCATGCTAGGTGTTCTAGTGGTACACTCTGCAATTATTATTTTACTACATGTAAACCACATAATAACCAAATTCTGTAAACTCAGCATTGTATTCCTTATAGAGAATAAACTTTGAATTGAATTGAATTGAATTGACAATGCTCCTACTCATCCTCCAGGCTTGGAAGACCAATTTGCCTCCTAACACCACTCCTTTCCTCCAGCCCATGAACCAGCAGATCATTGCAAACTTCAAAAAACTGTACACCAAAGCAATGTTTCAAAGGTGCTTTGACATAACCTGGGACTCTGAAATGACCCTAAGAGAATTCTGGAAGAATCACTTCAATATCTTCCACTGCATAGGCCTTATAGATAAGGCTTGGCAGGGAGTGACTTCCAGGATGATGAACTCTTCTTGGAGAAAATTGTGGCCAGATTAGTGTCCAAAATATGGATTTTGAAGGATGTCAGGCTGACCCTGTTGATCCTACACCTGTTGTGCAATCAATTGTGGTATTGGGGAATTCCATGGGGTTGGATGTGAGTTTGGTGGATGTGGAAGAGTTGGTGCAGGACCACAATGAAGAGTTAACCACTGATGAGCTGCAAGAGCTTCATCTGCAACAACAACAGACCACAGCACAGGAAATTGCTTCAGAGGAGGAGGAAGAGAGATGAAAGAAGGTGCCTTCTTCAAAGATTAAGGAGATTTGTGCAATGTGGACTAAAGTGCATTCATTTGTGGAGGAACATCACCATGAGAAAGATGTTGTAATCCGTGCTGGTGACTTTTACAGTGACAATGCGATGTCCCATTTTAGGCAAATCTTAGAGACGCCAGAAACAGACCTATCTGGACAGATATTTTGTGCGACAGGGGTCCAGTGACTCTCAAGCTGGTCCTAGAGGCAGTAAAAAACAAAGGAAGGAAGTGACCCCAGATAAGGACTTGGTACCTAGAGTCCTTACAGAGGGGGATTCCCCCTTCCAAACAATAACCTATCTTCCCTCTTCCTTCCAGCAACAACAGCCTTCAGTAAAGGTAAGTGTGATGTTTAATGTTCATTCTTTTTTGCATGTAAATGTATATTTGACGTAAATTTTTTTTATTTTTGTTGATACTTCTGGGTGTCTGGAATGGATTAATTCCATTTACATTATTTCTTATAGGGAAAATGGTTTCAATCTTGGCTGATTGTGGTTTCGGCCGATGGCTCTGAAACAGATTAAACACGAAAACCAAGGGTCCACTGTATTCACTTTCAACTTTCTATCTTTACACACCCTCTTAAACTTGTCCACTAATCTCTGCAACTTTTCTTTAGAATCTCCCAAAAGCACAGTATCATCAACAAAAAGTAACTGTGTCAACTCCCATTTTGTATTTGATATCCCCATAATTTAATCCCACCCCTTTCCCCAACACCCTAGCATTTACTTCTTTTACAACCCCATCTATAAATATGTTAAATAACCATGGTGACTTTACACATCCCTGTCTAAGACCTACGTTTACTGGGAAGTACTCTCCCTCTCTCCTACATACCCTAACCTGAGCCTCACTATCCTTGTAAAAACTCTTTATAGCATGTAGTAACTTACTACCTATTCCATACACTTGCAACATCTGCCACATTGCTCTCTTATCCACTCTATCATATGGCTTTTCTAAATCCATAAATGCAATTTTATTTATTCTACTGTACCAAGGTGGAGACAACTTGTACACAATGTAAAGTGTTTGTATTATGATATAAGCTTTACAAATATGGGAATGATTGACAACACTCTTATTGCTTAACATAATGAAGGCAAATTCCTATGCCTGCACCTTGACAGCAACCTGAAATTCAACACCCATATCCAGCACTTAACAAAAAAAGTATCCAAAACAGTTGGAATCCTCTCCAAGATATGTTACTGTGTACCACAACCAGCCCTACTCACACTGTAGTATTCACTCTTCTTTCCCTACATCGCCTATGCTATTTGTAGGATAGGATAGGATAGGACTTTCTTTGGATTTTTAACCCTGGATAGTTAGCCACCCAGGATAACTCAAGGAAGTCAGTGCGTCATCGAGGACTGCCTAACTTATTTCCATTGGGGGTCCTCAATCTTGTCCCCCAGGATGCGACCCACACCAGCCAACTAACACTCAGGTACTTATTTGTTGCTAGGTGAACAAGACAACAGGTGTAAGGAAACGCATCGAAATGTTTCCACCCGCCGGGAATCAAACCCGGGCCCTCCATGTGTGAAGCGGGAGCTTTAGCCACCAAGCCACCTAGGGATCAACAGCAGTAAGTCACCTAAAGCCAATAATAACCCAGCAAAAAGCCACGGTAAGAATTATCATGCAATCCAATACTAGACAACACCCCTCCCCCACTCTTCAAAGACCTAAACTTACTCACTGTACCTAACATTCACACCTACTACTGTGCAACCTACATTTACAGAACCATAAATTCTAATATTAACCCTGAACTAAAACACTTTCTTGATAGTTGGAACAGGACCCATAGACACAAATATCTCTATGACATTCCTCTTGTCCGATTAACCCTTTGGGGGTCGACAGGTCCTCTCAGAGACTTGTTCTCAGAGTCGGCCAAATTTCAAAAAAAAAAATTATTTTTTCTTATGAAAAGATATAGAATCTTTTCCCGATCATAATGACACCAAAAGTATGAAATTTGATGGAAAACTTACGGAATTATGCTCTTGCAAAGTTAGCGGTCTCGACGATGTTTACGTATCGGTGATTTTGCCCACTTTGAGCCCAATTTTCGGTCAATTCTAGTATACAAGTCGACAAAAATCATAGCTATTTTGCTAAAACTCAATTTTTTCTATCGAATGAGTACAAGAAACCACCCATTTACCGATTTCAACTATCCAATAAAGTGATCGGAATTTAGCAATTTTGCCAATTTCACACAAATTTTTTTTCAAAAGATGCCAATTTCCGAATAGGGTCCAGAATAAACAAAGACATTCCTGGCACTAAAATAACAAGTTCTCTGTTCGTTAGTCACATCCCCAGGCCCCTCTTATATCTCTTTGGCTTTCCACTTTGAATTTTTATTCTTACAAAAAAATAAGATTTACTGTTATGCAGACTACTGCATTAGTGTAGAAATGGTATATATAATATCAGCGCACTTGTGAAAGAATATTAGACTCACCAGTTGATGTGTATTGGATGCTTGGCATGATTTGTTTACTTTTGAACTTTTGTAAAAATCGAACATTTCTGCTACTTAGGGCTCAATTTCAAGGCACTTTTCATTGTAAAACCAGTCAAAATCATCTCAATTTCTGTAATATGTCTTCCATTCTATAAAATGAGATCAAGAAAACTAGAATACAACAATAAATACCATACGAAAATACAGTGCAAAGTCGCTGTTTTAATCCAAAAACACGGTCAAAGTTTTTTTTTCTCATTACGCACTGTGTGCTGCAGGATTTTTTTTATACTGTGCACACTGACCTGATAGACCCATTCTTACTTATGTAGGCCTACCAGCTTTCTGTCACTAGATTTGAGGGCGCTAGAATTTAGGCGTACTAGTACATCAAAAGCCCTGGGTCGTAAGACGTACTGGTACGTCCAAAACCCCCAAAGGGTTAATTCTACAAAAACTTGATGTACATAAAAGGGCCTAAAATCTGGAACTCCCTGCCTGAAAACTCTAGAACTGCTGAGTCAACCACCATTTTCAAAACTATCATTTAAAACATCTTTTCTCCCTAACACACCCCATCATCAGCTAACTAAATGAAAACCACCTAATTCTCTTTTTTTTCAAACAAACAAAGTTTATTTCTTTGCAAGGTTACATTGAGATTATGAAATTAAAATAATGGGGTACAGTGCAAAGAGAGCCACTGTCATGCCTATGCATTATGGGCAGGCTTAATTTAATGGCTTACATTTAATTTAATTTAATTTTGTATCATGAACACATCCAAAACAAAATAGGCATACTCTCATTATCTGTAATTCCCCCTAATTTACATGCCCAGATGACTGTAAACATAAAATTCCTAATGCAGGTTGGCCATCACTAATCTGACAATCAGTTATCTGGTTCCATCAGTAATCCGGCACTAATTTCAGCTAGCATAATTTCAAATTTCATTATTATACTGACTCAAATTTCATCATTATACCGACTCAGAAATTGTGCAGATGGTTGTAAATCCACAGCAGCAAGCTAATGGATGAGAAAGGAGTGATGAAAATGAGGAAGATGTAGCAGAAAGAGTCCCTGTTGATGGGTTAATTAAGTGTATTCTAACCTTACCACTGTGTAATCCGGCAAACTACAGGTCCCATTGATGCTTGATTAGTGATGGCCGACCTGTACAGTATAGCTGTTGCCTAATAAATCTTGAGTTAGTCCTAAGTTTGCCTAAGATACTCTCCCAATAGGAACTAAGACAAAACCATTCCCATTACCAAATCTACCAATTGTAATATTATTATATGTTGTGTACTACCTCACTATTATAAATCTAATTAATGACTTCAGTTACCTAACTTGTATACCAGTATGCAGTAATGTTTGTTAAAATGTACTGCTCCATAACTTGTGTTAATATAGAGTAAGAATTAGGATTAGTCTGCCCAAAATGCCTAGGCATCCTAGTGGCCTTCCTTGTAATTAATATTTTATAACATGTAAACCACACATTGTAAGCTTTGCAAGGAAATAAACGTTTTCATTTTCATTTTCAATAAACGTGTATCTTTGTTAACATACTCTGTGGCCCTGTCCTCTCTCATTTACTCATTCTTTCTTGTTTATTCATTATCTCGTTTACTCACCTCTCACCCTACATTAAGACTACAAATATTTTAAGACAAGTAATGAGTGTACTGTATATGCATTTTATCATCCCAGGGCTCTTTAAATGTTGTTGTATACAACGTGTGGGTGGGTTGGCCAGGTGGGCTACCGTACCTACTGCACCTGACTTCTTATAATAAATAATACTCACCTCTCACACTACATTAAGACTACAAATATTTTGAGATAAGTAATGAGTGTACTGTGTGTGTATTTTAATTTTTCTTGTTTTTAACCCTTTGAGGGTCCATGCCGTAGATCTACAGCTTTACGTTGAGGGTCCAAACCGTAGATCTACGCCATAAGCTCAGCTCACTCTGATAAGCTTGAGGGGTAAATTTGGGCCTAGATATGAGAGAAGACATCTGTGTGATATGTGTGCACCACATAAAACAAATCCTGCAGCACACAGTGCATAATGAGAGAAAAAAACTGAGACCGTAATTTTCGATTAAAACAGCAACTTTGCAGTGTTTTTTCGTATGTTTTTTATAGTTATATTTGCAATTTCTTGGTCTCATTTGATAGAATGGAAGTTATATTACAGAAATAGAGATGATTTTGATTGGTTTTAGTACTGAAAATGGCCTGAAACTGAGCTCAAAGTAGCGGAAATGTTAAATTTTTGCCGATGTTCAAGAGTAAACAAATGACCTCACACATCTAATACACGCCAGCTGGTGGGTCTAATATATGTTCACAAATGTGCTGATATTATTTATACAATTATTACAATATTGCATGACAGTAAATCTTCCATTTTTTGGTTTGAATAAAAATTCATTATATGAATTAAAAATGAAAATGGAATTCATTTGTAAAGCCTGAAAGCATAATTAAAGAACAGGAAATGTTAGTTTAGTGCCAGGAATGCCTGCATTGTTTATTCTGGACCCTATTTTGAAATTGGAATATTTTGAACTTTGCACTAAATTGGCCAAATTACCAAATTCCAATCACTTTATTTTGTAGTTGAAACAGTTGAGTTGGAAATTTCTTGTGCTCAATCTATAGAATAGAAGTAATACTAGTGAAATAACTAAGAATTTGGTCGACTGGAATAAAGTAATTGGCCTAAAATGGGAGTCAAAGTCAGCAAAATTGCCAATGTGTAAATATCGCTGACGCATCAAAATTCGCGTGAACATAATTTCGTCAATTTTCCATCAAATTTCATACTTTTTGTTTTATTACCTTCACAAAAAGATTCTCTACCATTTCATAAGAAAAAATAAAATTATTTTTTGAAATTCTTGGACACTGGTGCACACTTCGAAATTTGGTCTTTGGACCCTGAAAAGGTTAATGCCTAGTTCTATTGCTAAGCTAATACAGTGGAACCTCTACTTGCAAATTTAATCCGTTCCACGACCTTGGTCGCAACTGGATTTGCTCGTTTTGCAGAGTCAATTTTCCTCATTTAAATTAATTGAAATGCAATTAATCCTTCCAGTGGAATTCTGTACTTCAATAATTTCGCTAATATCAACACTACGGCCTTATTTATCTATCTCACGTCATCTAATATGACATAATAAACAATATAAATAACATAGAAACCTGATATATACTCTAAAATGAATAAAATATGTCATTCATGTAGTGGTATGGGCGATGTCAGTGGTGGGACGAGTTTGGAGACCGGGCAAAATGCTTCATGAATAATTTCGCTAATATCTATACAGCTTATTATTTATCACAGTTCATCTAATATACATAACAAACAATATAAATAACATAGAAACATGATATATACTCTAGAATGAATAAAATATGTCATTATGTAACAGGTGGAGGAGGCCACAACCGCTCCCTCTTTGTTGTGGTCAACACTGTCATCTAGTGACAGCCTTTTGAAGCCGTCTATTATTATTAATTATTATATGTAGTAGTATTATAGGTAGTAGGTTGGTAGACAGCAACCACCCAGGGAAGTACTACCGTCCTGCCAGATGACTGTGAAACAGAAACCTGTAACTGTTTTGCATGATGGTAGGATTGCTGGTTTCTTTTTCTGTCTCATAAACACGCTAGATAACAGGGATATCTTGCTACTCCTACTTACACTTTGGTCACACTTCACAGACACGCACATGCATATATATATATATACATACATATTGGTTTTTCTCCTTTTTCTAAATAGCTCTTGTTCTTCTTTATATCTTCTATTGTCCATGGGGAAGTGGAAAAGAATCTTTCCTCCGTAAGCCATGCGTGTCGTATGAGGCGACTAAAATGCCGGGAGCAATGGGCTAGTAACCCCTTCTCCTGTAGACATTTACTAAAAAAGAGAAGAAGAAAAACTTTATAAAACTGGGATGCTTGAATGTGCGTGGATGTAGTGCGGATGACAAGAAACAGATGATTGCTGATGTTATGAATGAAAATAAGTTGGATGTCCTGGCCCTAAGCGAAACAAAAATGAAATGGGGAGGGGAGTTTCGGTGGGGGGAAATAAATGGGATTAAATCTGGAGTATCTGAGAGAGTTAGAGCAAAGGAAGGGGTAGCAGTAATGTTGAAGGATCAGTTATGGAAGGAGAAAAGATAATATGAATGTGTAAATTCAAGAATTATGTGGATTAAAGTAAAGGTTGGATGCGAAAAGTGGGTCATAATAAGTGTGTATGCACCTGGAGAAGAGAAGAATGTAGAGGAGAGAGAGAGACTTTGGGAGATGTTAAGTGAATGTATAGGAGCCTTTGAACCAAGTGAGAGAGTAATTGTGGTAGGGGATCTGAATGCTAAAGTAGGAGAAACTTTTAGAGAGGGTGTGGTAGGTAAGTTTGGGGTGGCCAGGTGTAAATGATAATGGGAGCCCTTTGATTGAACTTTGTATAGAAAGGGGTTTAGTTATAGGTAATACATATTTTAAGAAAAAGAGGATAAATAAGTATACAAGATATGATGTAGGGCGAAATGACAGTAGTTTGTTGGATTATGTATTGGTAGATAAAAGACTGTTGAGTAGACTTCAGGATGTACATGTTTATAGAGGGGCCACAGATATATCAGATCACTTTCTAGTTGTAGCTACACTGAGAGTAAAAGGTAGATGGGATACAAGGAGAATAGAAGCATCAGGGAAAAGAGAGGTGAAGGTTTATAAACTAAAAGAGGAGGCAGTTAGGGAAAGATATAAACAGCTATTGGAGGATAGATGGGCTAATGAGAGCATAGGCAATGGGGTCGAAGAGGTATGGGGTAGGTTTAAAAATGTAGTGTTAGAGTGTTCAGCAGAAGTTTGTGGTTACTGGAAAGTGGGTGCCGGAGGGAAGAGGAGCGATTGGTGGAATGATGATGTAAAGAGAGTAGTAAGGGAGAAAAAGTTAGCATATGAGAAGTTTTTACAAAGTAGAAGTGATGCAAGGAGGGAAGAGTATATGGAGAAAAAGGGAGAGGTTAAGAGAGTGGTGAAGCAATGTAAAAAGAGAGCAAATGAGAGAGTGGGTGAGATGTTATCAACAAATTTTGTTGAAAATAAGAAAAAGTTTTTTGGAGTGAGATTAACAAGTTAAGGAAGCCTAGAGAATAAATGGATTTGTCAGTTAAAAATAGGAGAGGAGAGTTATTAAATGGAGAGTTAGAGGTATTGGGAAGATGGAGGGAATATTTTGAGGAATTGTTAAATGTTGATGAAGATAGGGAAGCTGTGATTTCGTGTATAGGGCAAGGAGGAATAACATCTTGTAGGAGTGAGGAAGAGCCAGTTGTGAGTGTGGGGGAAGTTCGTGAGGCAGTAGGTAAAATGAAAGGGGGTAAGACAGCCGGGATTGATGGGATAAAGATAGAAATGTTAAAAGCAGGGGGGATATAATTTTGGAGTGGTTGGTGCAATTATTTAATAAATGTATGGAAGAGGGTAAGGTACCTAGGGATTGGAAGAGAGCATGCATAGTTCCTTTTTTGGGTGGTGAAGCGGCAGCGGCAGCGGCAGCAGCGACTTCCAAGCTCCGTATTTTTCTCCAACTACCAGAGCTACAAATGCTCCTATGATGACCTAGTTACAAGCAAAACTGCACTACCCAACGTAGCACCCAGAATGACAAAAGATTACCAACAGTGAAACCTACAAATCGAAAAAAAAGAGAGATCAAAGGAAGACTGCACACAAACCGAAAGCAACACCCCGCTGCCAGCCGAACAACGTAACCCTAAGCTTTGTATACTACAACTTCTTCTTAACAACAACAATTCCTGTAGTATTATGAGGCGCAATCTAAGAGGAAACAACACCAAGGCCAGCAAGAAAACACCGAAAAATCAACTATTCAACAAGTGTAGCCAGGAGGACGCCGGCCCAGCAACCACCCCACTCACCACCACTCAAGGCGACACCACAACAATAACAACAAACATGGCTGCCACCAGCCCATCCTCCCCTCTTTCCCGGTTAAACCTCCTAGTAGTCTCTCAGGTATGCCAACGTTTCCAGATACCCAAGTCTGCATCCCCAACTTATTTTATTGAAAATTGAATCTTCGGAGAGCTAACAAAACAAAACCAGGTGCCCAAAACCGAGAACAAAATCCTCAGTCTTGAAAAAAAGTTAAAACCCCTGGAATGACAAACTTGACAAGACCATCCCAACAGTCTGATAGCCATACCCAAAAATAATACTCTTAATACAAAGGTTAAAGAAGCATTTAAAAACAAGGAAGAAAAAAACTTAAAAAACCCAGTTAGTGACTACTTGTTTCCCCAAGAAGAAAAAACTGAGAAAGAAAAACTATCGGAGCGGGTAATGTTAACAGTCCACTTTTTCCCGTGATATAAACCAAAAAACAGTAAAAAAATTTACTCTGCATTTTAAAAAAAAGGACCAAAAGTGTTATTGTACCAGAGTCTAAATAAAGAAGCCGATTACTAGGACCCAGGGTTTAAAAAAAATTTGTTTATGTTATTTTTAACTCACAGTGGAAAAAAGATTTAATTATTGCATTTTTAAAGTAAAGAAAGGGTATACATAAACGAGTGTCTTCCCAAAAAACGTCAAAAACCCCCGTAAGAGTCAAAAAACTTAAGCGGGAGAAAAGACCAATTCACCAATGCTTCACAGGGGAGGGAAAATTCTGTTAGGAAAACAAATGTAGGTAAATGTACAAATCACGAAGGGAAAAATGATTTTCAGATTTCTCAGGGAAACTAATCTTACAGAGAATAATAAACAATGCCCAACTTAAAAGTTTTTAGTGTAGTGTATGTTTTGCTCCATTATTGTTCAAATTTCATTGTACAATCTCTTATTTTTTTAAAATAATCAATACCTCTTTTGTGATTTTACTGTAAGCAAAAATCACCTTTGTGATTTTCTTTTTTTATTTTGTTCGCTTGAACATTAGCTGAATTGATACTTTCTCTGCCCTTATTATACCTCATATTTTTTTTAAATTACTTTGATATTACTTACAAAAAATTAATAAATATCTTTTTTTACAAAATTTTTAAATTTCTCTTAAATTTTTGACATTTAATAACCATTACTTGACTAATTCCCTTTCCCTGTTTTAATAAAAATTTACTATCAAATTACTCTTAATTCCCTTGTAGCCTAAAACCCTCAAGTATAATCCCGTGAAATATTAAAATGAAAAAAAACATTACTATTTCATTTTTTGAAATCTTATTACTTACAAAAATTTTATTAAACCCATTTTTACTACCAGTAAAATTTTCTTTTGTAATTAAACTTATTTTATATTTCCATAACTTTTTTGTTCCCAAAATTTTAAGTTTTATATTCCCCCACCTTGTATTATCCTTTGTCCTGTTTTTACCGGGTACCTGTCTACCATTATATCATATTAAAACCAAGACATTACATTTTTTATTTTTTATTTTTTCTTTTGTACTTTAATTTGTGAATTTTTTTTTGTCAATTTTAAATCTATAGTTATAACCTTGATTTGCAACAACCCATCAGATCTAGTGCAATTGCAAGTCCATTTAAAAATTGTATTTTTATATTATAAGTTTAATTAAAATTTCCCTCCCATCTGCCCTTTTTTAAAACTTTGTTCCCATTATTAAATTTTTAGTCCCTTTTTTTTTTCCTTTATTTTGCTTTATAAAAACTATCCTGTTTATATTTCCCAAACTGTTAAAAAATCAGGTGCTTTCTCAGGTGTAAAGTAGAAATAAGCTCAAATCTTGCCATTATATTCCAAAGCTCATTTATTAAAAAACCTATATTGTCCCTTTTTATTAAATTTTAAACTTAATTTATAACTTAAAAAAATTACCTTTATAGTATACCTCTATCATTTTCCCCAAGCACTATTATATGATCATCCTTTTATTTGTATTAGTCCCTTAGTCATATTTTACATTTTTTAAAAAAAAATTCAGGTGCTATTTTTTTAGCTTAAGATATTTACTTTGTTTTATATTTAATTTAACTATAGATTCATAAAAATCTTTGATTCAAACATTGCCCTGATCCCAACCTCTTTTTTTAAAAATTAAAATGAATCAAACATTTTACTGTAATTTACTACATGCAGAAAATAAAAAGGCACTTCTCGTGCCAAAAAACATAACTATCTTTAAATACATATAGATCTTTAAGCAAGCTTACGATGACCTATAGTTACTAAATTTCCTTACATGCCAATATGCCCATCATTACACTAACTGAAACCCTGGCAAAGCCTGATAGTACAGATGTCTATAAAATTCCGGGTTTTACACAGCATACAAAACTGTAGGCCAGCCAACGGGGGGGTGGCACAGCCAATACTACTCGCCAACTAAATGTATCATAATACTTGCAAAAGGGGTTGAACATGGGGATATATAATAGTAAATTAAAACCCAAATCCTAAAACTCTCAATTGATAAACATTACAGAGTTCCAGTCAAAAATTAGCCCAAATTTTGTCAAAAATTTGGAAGTATGTACGAGAGCATGAACAAAGATCATTATACTCCAGGTGATTCAATTAAACTCCTGCAAGACAGGACCCACACGTTCTGAATTACAAACCCAATGAGTAATGTATGTTTTCTACCAACGTAAAAAAACCTAAAGAGTTACAGAGACTAGGTTTCCCCACTTGACCCCAAACTGGACCAACCCCATATCCCCCTTAAAAAAAGGAAAAATTTCGATAAAACCCCAGACCACTCCCTACTTTCCCCATAAAACTTTGGAAATACCCCAAAGACATATAAAGTCACCTTTAGGGTTCACAATGAGGCAGCCTTAATAATTCGCAACGCATTAGCAAACATTGATTGGCACCTGAGCTAGAAATTATCAGATTTGCGAGTATTTAATAATTTCTAAAAAAAAACCCAATACCTCTTAACAAGCACGCCCTAAAAAAAAAAAACAGTGACGCAAGAGACTGAAAAAGTCCCTGGCTAAACCCAGCATTCTCAAATCCATAAATACAAAACCCAAAAATAAAAAAGTACAGAATGGGCACATAACCAGAGGGCCAACAAAACGTTCCGTCAAACTAACCCGCCCCGATAAGAAAGGGGAAAAAAAATTGTATTATGAGAACGATTTTCCAAAATTACGAGGTGAATTAAAAAAGACCCGGAAAACACTATCTGAAATTTGGGAACAAAAAAGATTCACGAAATGCGAAATAAATTGCAAAATCGATGAACCCCAACCCCACCAACAGAAACAGCAAACAAAATCAATGATTTTTTCTCCATATAGGACAAAACCTTGCCCATAAAATCCCCAAATCGATACCCACCAAATAAAAAACCTCCCCGGGAACACCCGAACACACTGTTTCCCAGCTCCGACTAACCCTACGAAGTCTCCCTTTTTATCAATGCACTAAAAAAAAAAGGCAGGGGATTTAAGTACCTTTCCCCCCTTTTATTATAAAAAAATGTCACAAGTGCTTTCCCAAAATTGCAACACTCTTTAAAAAATCCATTGAATCCTCCCCCTTCCCTACAGTATCAAAATAGCAAGGGTCACCCCGATCCACAAAGGAGGAGACAAACAGAGTTGAATAATATTGGCCATTCCAACTTTTCACCCCCTCTCAAAAAAATTTTAAAAAACTAATTAAAACGAATTATCCTCCTTATCTCCCAGAACATATCAACCCCCGCCAAATTTTGGTTTTAGGCCTAATAAAAATACTAAAGAGTATTATACACATGCTGAAAAATTATCATGCAAAAGGAAAAAAGAAGTCCACTGGGGATCTTCATTGACTTACGTAAAGCTTTGATAAGTTGACCATGATTTCTCCCCGTAAAATTGTCAAACTATGGTATAGAGGGCACTCCCCCAATTACCTCAAGTCATCCTCAGCAAAAAGAAACCAATATGTTAGCAAATGGGGCAAACTTTTGCGCAACCAATTCAGTTGGTTTCCCCCGGGAAGTGTCCTTGGCCCTTTCTCTTTTCCTATAATAAATGACCTTCCAAAAGCTTCGCAATTACTCAAACCCCCACTTTTGCGTGCCTACATACGTCTTTCTCCCCGAGCCCCGTCACATAGAATACTGTAAAAAACCGAATTACGAAATATTACTGGATGAGGACTAACAACTTACACTAAACATTGACAAAACCTACTTCATTGTTTGGTAACAGGTACAGATGTCCCTCTTAACATATGATAAAAGGATCACCCTATCACAAAGCCAACAGAGGAAATTCTTAGGGAAACCCCCCTTTATTTTAGACTCAAATTTTTACACTTTAAAAAAATTTTTAAGGGGAAAAATTTTCCAAAAACTGTAGGGGTACTATCGAAGATACGGTCTATGTTCCCAGTCAGCCCTCCCGGCCCATATCACTCTCTTTTTACCCCTTCTCACCTATGGATTTTTTGCATGGGGGCTCAACAACAGTTTAAACCCTCTCAGACATAATTCCCAAAAAAAGGCGCAGTTAGATGATAACAAATTCTCACAAGGCAGACATCCACCAATATTCAATCACTAAACCTACTACCCTCAAAACTCCCCACTTTTACTGCACTTTTACATTTTATGAAAATTAACTCTGATATTAACCCCCCCCTCAAAAATTCCTTGCCAACCCCACGAACCTGACCTAAAAACCCAAAGGGACAGATCATCTTTTATGTTCCCCGTGTTATCCACCTATGCAAAAAAAAAATGCACATAAAAAGGCCCTAAAAAACGGAAATTATTCCTGTAATATAAAAAAACCTACCTGTTTTAAAATTTAAGTCTCTATCAAAGATCATTATACCCAAAAACCCAAAAAAATACTGAAAAACTGAACCTTTTAAATTGTATATTTAAATGTTTCTACAATTTATCCCCTAAATGTTAAACCCAAAACCCAAACTAACTTTTTTTTTTTAAATACATACCTAACAGAATCCTTATATGACCCTTTTTGTAATACCACTTGTTTTCTTTATGTAAACGTTTTTCATTTTTGTTTTTCATGACTTATCATTGCTTAATTAACTTAAGTTAATTTTTTAAACAGCCCGTAATGCTATGCATAGTATAATGGTTTTGGATACTGCTCTTTTCTGTATTTTTTTTTTACCTCGGGGGGTGTGCACAAATTTTTTAATAAATAAAAAAATAAAAAATAAGTTAAAAGGGAAAGGGGACAGAAGAGAGTGCAAAAAAAATTGGGGGATAAGTCGTTTTGGGATACCCGGTAAAGTGTATGGTAGAGTTATTATTGAAAATTAAGAGAAGCGGGGGGGAATAGGATAGCAGATGAACAAGGAGGCTTTAGGAAAGGTTGGGGTGTGTGGACCCGGTGTTTACAGTTTAAAAAATATAAAGTGAAAAAGTATTTAGTAAAGGGTAAAAAGGTTTTTGTGGGATTTATGGATTTGGAAAAGGGTATGGGGGGTGGATGTGGGGCAATGTGGCAGATGTTGGTGATGGTGTAGGGGTTGGTTACTGAAAGCGTGAAGAGTTTTTATGGGGATGTGAGGTCAAGTTAGAGTATGTGGAAAGAGGGAAATTATTTCCCGTAAAAGTAAGCCTTAGACAAGGAAGTGGGTGTCACCCCTGGTTGTTTTAAATTTTATAGATGGGGGTTTTAAAAGAAGTAAATGCGGGGTCTTGGCAAGAGGCGTGGTGTTAAGATAAAGAATCACACATAAAGTGGGAGTTGTCACAGTTGCTCTTTGCTGATGACCACTGGCTCTTGGGAGATTCTGAGGGAGTTGCAGAGATTAGTGGATGGATTTTGTAGGGTGTGCAAAAGAAGAATTAAAATTGAATTATCAGGAAGGGTAAGGTTATGAGGATAAAAGATTAGGTGATGAAGATTGGATATCAGATTGGAGGGAGAGAGTATGAGGAGGTGAATGTATTCGATATTTGGGAGTGGAATGTGTAAGGGATGGGTCTATGTAAAGATGAGGTGAATCATGGAATTGATGAGGGGAATAAGGGCAAGTGTGCACTTAGGAGTCTGTGGAGACGAAGAACTTTGGTCCTTGGTAGGTCAAAGGAGGGGAATGTATGAGGAGTATAGTTTACCAATGCGCTTATATGGGTGTGAAGCATGGGTGATGAATGTTGCGCGGGAGAGGCTGGAAGGCAGCCCCCCCCCCCACACATGGAGATGTCAGTCTGAGGGCAATGTGTGGTGTGACTATATGCAGAGCATTCGTTGTTTTGGAGTTAGGAGGAGTGTGGGATTACCAAAACTGTTGTCCAGGAGGGCTGGGGACGGGTTGTTGAGGTGGTTCGACATGTAGAGAGAATGGGAGCGAAACAGAGTGACTTCAAGAGTGTATCAGTTGTAGTGAAGGAAGGGGGTGTAGGGGTCGGCTAGAAATGTTGGAGGAGGGGGTAAAGGAGGTTTTGTGTGCGAGGGGCTTGGACTTCCAACAGGCATGCGTGAGTGTGTTTGATTGGATGTGAATGGAGACAAATTGGTTTTTAATAATTGACATGCTGTTGGAGTGTGAGCAAAGTAACATTTATGAAGGGAATTCAGGGAAAACGGCAGGCCGGACTTGAGTCTGGAGATGGGAAGTACAGTGACTGCACTCTGAAGGAGGGGTGTTATATGTTGCAGTTTAAAAAACTGTAGTGTAAAGCACCCTTTGGCAAGGGACAGTGGATGGAGTGAAATGATGGTGAATAGTTTTTCTTTTCGGCCACCTGCTTGTGAGGAATCGGGCCAGTGTATAATAATAAAAAATGTATTATTATTTTCATATATATTTATTATTATTATTATAGTATTGATATTATATATACTAGTATTATTATACATATTATTATTACAATATTATACATATTATTATATTTATTATTATATTATTATTTATTATTATTATTATTATATAAAAATTTGTAATTTTTATGCACACAAAAATATAAGATTTACTGTTATTCCTTATTGCAGTAATTGTATTAATATGGCAACCATTCATGACTGTGTATCTTGGAATGGACAGTGACGGCATTTGTTTACTCTGATCACAGCCAAGCATGGGACCATTTCCCACATGATGTACAATTCAAGTCACTTTTCGTTGTGAAAGCAATCAAAATCATATTGTTTCTGTAATATATCTTCCATTCTATTAATGAGACCAAAAAAACGAGATTACAACCATAAAAACCTTGAAAATTACTGCATAGGGTTGGTAATTGCTGAGAAGTGATATCCATTATTTATGCTTAGATTTCTTTCATTTTTTTGGTGTACATTACGCAAGCATCTTTCGACATTGCCCAAGTTTTCAATAAGAGGAGTCCACAAAATACAAACTGAAATACAATTCCTGAGATCATGAGCAAGAAACCCCTCATAGTGTCATGGAACCTGTCTTGAGGTCTGCTCGTTTTGAAAATTTGCTCGTGTATGGAAGCAAAAAATCGACCCATTGACTGCTCGTATGTGGAAAAACCTACCGTGGACACACTGCAAGTAGTGGTTCCACTGTATATGTTAGTGTACTTATTATCTGGCATTTATATGCTTATACAGTGGAACCTCGGTTTTCATTTGCCCTGGTTTTCATCGAATCAGGTTTCGATGACTTTTTTTATCAAAATTTGTCCCAGTTTTTGGTTCATTGCTGGTTTTTGTCGTCTTCCCCGACCTAACCTATCCACCTGCTGCACCACACAATGCATCCCAGCAGTCTGAGTCAGTTTGGGGCTTTGTTTTTGTCGAGTGAGCATTACCCTGCTCGTTTCATCTGAAATATTTATAATAATCCATTTTGTTTTGCTTGTTTATTGAGTAGTCTGCTACAATGCCACATAGGCCAAGAAAAGTTCCGAGTGCAGCCCTTTGATAAAGAAGGGCAGAAACACGATAAAAATTTAAAGAACTCGTAGTGGTGTAATAAAGTGTGTTCGCTTGGCGGAAGTACCATGGGGTTGGATGTGAGTGGTCAAGGATGTGGAGAGTTGGTGGACAACCACAGGAGAGCTAACCACTGATAGAGCTGCAAGGGACCTTCAACTGGAACAGAAACGGATCGCAGCTGAGGAAATTTGCTGCGGATGAGGAAAGCGAGAGGGGAGAAGGTGCCCTTCTTCATGGATTAAGGACATGTGTGCAAAGTGGAGTGAGTCGCAAAGTTTTGTGGAGGAAAATATACCCTAACAAAAGCTGGTGCATAGGTGTGTCCTGCTACTTGTTCAATGACACTGCCCTTGTCCCTTTTTGGCAAATCTTAGAGAAGCCATAAACAGATCTCTCTGGGAACAGATTATTTGTATAACGGGATACAGTGCTAGTAAAAGACCAAAGAAGGGATGTAACCCCGGTAGGGAATTGATATTGAAGTCCTTCATGGAGGGGATTCCCTTCACAATAGCCTTTCTACTCCCTCTCTCTCCTTTGCATCTTCCATACACCAACAAGAGTCTTCAGTAAAGGTAAAAGTGATGTTAATGTCATTTATCCATTCATTGATCATTTAGAGTTATTTCTCATTGTTTTTCTGAAGTGCTTTCTACTTTCCGGCGATGTCGCTTTCCAGCGGTGCCTGGAACCTACCGTGCCATATAAGTGGGCCCTGCTGTATTGTAAATACAAAATAGAGGAAATCAGCTTTAATATACTTTATTAGGTATGCCATATAGTCAAGGGCCTGTCATAAGTCCCAGACATTGGTAAACGAGTATGTCGTAAGTGAACGAGAGCTGTACTTCCATTATAATATTTGCCTGGTATTTCTACCTTGTTATATGTAGATTAATAGTACCAGTATATTTGTCTTGATATATTTCCTTTGTAATATTGCCTGTAATATCTTACGTGGACATATTTTTTTTTTTTACAGATCTTTTGCAATGCAAGTGCGTTGCATACAATGCTGACAGTGTTATCACAGTGTAAGTTCAGTAGTATACATGCTGCAGTGTTATCAGTGTAGGTTCAGTAGCTTACACTGCTGAACAGTGTTATCAGTGTAGGTTCAGTAGCTTACACTGCTGACAGGTTATCAGTGTGTTTCAGTAGCGTCATTGCTGACAGTCAAGGTTAGCAGGATGTACCAAAAAAGTTCACCACATGTTAGAAATATTTTACATCACATGTAGTGTTATTAAGGTCATTTCAAGTTCCTGACTACTCTGAGTTCAGCTTGTCATTGAGTAAAAAAAAAAAATATAAAGGTTTGCTGATCTTAATTGTTTACAATTTAGAAAATCACCTTATTGTTTCAAGTGTTCTTGTTCAGAGGCAAACATAAACAGGCAGAACAAGCTCAAGTTTCATAAATGGAACTTTTTATTGCTGTTTCACCTGTAAGTATTTAAAACTTGACAGTGGTAGTATTACTCTATTGAACTTTTACTGGATGAAAACTAAGTCATCTATTTTTATTGCTGTAAATATTTGAACTTATTTTGTGTTAGTATGCATGTGTAATAAAGTTCAGTCATGTTAAAATAATGTTATTTGCTGTGATGAACTTTGTATTTCAAGGGAATTATTTTCATTTCCTTTAATATCCCAGTTTTAGGGCATTCAAATGTATGTTGAGGTAATAAATATCTGAGGGTTATATTATGTCTGAACTCATGTATATACTTTGAGTATACCTCATGTATGCCATACATATATGCTATATTGTTTACATAAGTGGATTTTGAATGCTGTCTGTACATGATTGACTTATTTTTTTTTATTATTTATTTATTATTAGTATTAATAGTTGATTAAAACTTAACTTTATCCAGTTGTCCAGTAAAGTTGAAAATAATGATGTCAAAATTACATTGAATGGGAAAAATATATTTTAGGGAATGGATAAAACATTATTCAAATTTTGGCATGCTATGAAGGATTTTGATATTGTGAAACATTCATGAAGAAAATGTTATTAGTGACTAAGTTCTTTTTTGGGGAGAAGTTTTAATGTGAGTTATTAAGAGAGAAACCTTATAATGCTTTAGGATGCTGTGTGTGAGCTTGCAGGTGGGCCCAGGAGCGGATGTGAATTAATTATTGGCAACCACAATGTAGATGAGTACAAATACAGGAATATATTAAAATTGGAGTTATAAGCAAATGTGTACCATTACTAACATAGGTTGTTACTTGATGTAGGAGGGCAGTCCGTGGTCTTAGGATCACAACTGTTCAGTAAGGTCTGATGTAGAAGTGAAATGAACAGGGATAAGAGAAGAGAAGCCTTTTCCTGTTCATTGTGTTCAAAAATCATTCTCTTAACTTCAATCATGAGACATCAGAGTGTTCATTCTGATGACAAACCATACCGTGTTCATGGTCCCAAAATCTTTGCAAAACAGCTGCTACCTGGCGGACATCAGCTTGTTCACTCGGAGGAGAGACCATACCATTGTTCTGAGTGTCTGTAGTTCTTTAAGGCGAAGGGTAGACTGACGGAACACCAGAAGTTTCATTTGAAAGAGAAACGGTTTCAGTGTAGTGTGTCTGAAATTATTTCACATAAGATTGGCTTAAAGAAGCACCTCATAGTTCATACAGAAGAGAAGCCATAGAGTGCTCAGTGTGTCTAAAGAATTTCAAAGATAAAAGATCTCTCAGTCAACATACAATTATACATACTGGGGAAGCTTCATTCCACTGCCAGATATGTCTAAAAGGCTTCACACACACTGCTTCCCTTAGCAAGCATATGAGGATTCATACAGGAGAAAAGCCCTACAAGTGTTCAATATGTGAAAAAAGCTTCACACACACTACTTCTCTTAGCAAGCATATGAGGATTCATACAGGAGAAAAGCCCTACAAGTGCTCAATATGTGAAAAAAGCTTCACACAAGCTGGTCACCTGACAACACACATGAAAATCCACACTGGTGAGAAACCATACCAGTGTTCTGTGTGTTCAAAAAACTTCACCCTAAAATCCGCTCTGGTTAGACACGAAAAACTCCACATGGGACTTAAACCATACAAGTGTTCTGAGTGCCTTAAAGACTTTGTTTTAAAATCCAAACTAGCAGAGCACATGGTATTACACACCCAAGAAAAACACCATACTTGCCCAGTGTGTTCTAAAAGTTTTAAAATAAAAGATTACTTAAGAACCCACATGAAAATTCATAGCAAAAAAGTCCTTAGTAAAAAAAGAGCGACTGAAAAGCCATTTCACTGTTATAAATGTCTTAAAGGCTTTGTGTACAAGACTAATCTATTGTACCATATGAGCATTCACTCACAAGAATCAAAACATAATAATATTCAGAATCTGAAAGATTTTAGGAAAGAATCACTTTGTAAAACTGCTGACAACAACAATGCATAAAACCTGACAACAAGAGTGTGTAAAACTTCTGACAGCAGCGGTTTGTTAAATACTAACAGCAGCAGTTTGTAAACCACTTACAGCAACAGTCTGTAAAGTACTGACAACAGCAGTTTGTAACTCATTGACAACAACAGCTGGGATAAATGAGTTTCATTCATGACATACACATTAGCATCATTAGAACCAGCACAATAGTAGAATAAACCAGTGAACAGTCAAGGTTTAACCTTATTGCCTTACAAGTACAGTGGAACCCCGGATTTCGTACTTAATCCGTTCCAGAAGGCCGGTCTAATTCTGAAACGTATGAAAATTGAAGTAATATTTCCCACAAGAAATAATGTAAATACAGTGGACCCCCGGTATTCAATGTTAATCCATTCCTGAGAGCTCATCAAATATCGAAAAGCGAATCAATTTTCCCCATGAGAAATAATGGAAATCAAATTAATCCGTGCAAGACACCCAAAAGTATGAAAAAAAAAATTTACCACATGAAATATTAAGTTTAATGCAATAGAATAATTACAGTAACAACAATAACAATAGAATAATAATAGATAATAACAATAGAATAATTGACACTTACCTTTAATGAAGCTCTTCAGTAGGTAGTTCGTCATTGTCCTCCTCCACCAACTCTTCCACATCCTCCCCACTAACCTCCAACCCCAAGGACTTCACCAATGCCACATTGGATTCCTCAACTAGCATACACTTCTCAGGGTTAGCCTCAAAATCCCTTTTGTCTACACATTCTGGCCACAGTTTTTTCCAAGCAGAGTTCAAGGTCCTCTTAGTCACTTCCTCCCAAGCCTTACCTATAAGGTTTATACAATTGAGGATATTAAAGTGATCCTTCCAAAACAAGCACCAAAAACAGTGATAATATGGAATGTTCCGAATGTATCCTTAAATGCGCACACACTGCCTGGTTTGTAAACATTGGCACACACGGGGTAGTTTAGGCCACACGTGGACACATCTCATACGAATCGCATCGAATACCGGGTTTTCAGTCGGATACCGAGGCGAAATTTTTTCATTAAAATGCATCGAATACCGGATTTATCGAATACCGGGGGTCCACTGTATTACAATTAATCCATTCCAGACACCCAAAAATATTAACAAAAAATACATTTTTTAAAGAATATAGTTTTACATACAGAAAACAATGAGAAATAAATATAAAGAACTAATGAGACTGATAAGTGAACATTTAAATCACTATTACATACCTTTATTGAAGACTCTTGTTAATGTATTGAAGAAGGTGAGGAGGGGAGAGAGAGGAGAGTTTATTGTTTGGAAGGGGAATCCCTCTCCTTAAGGACTTCAGGAATCAAAGCCCTGTCTAGGGTTACTTCCCTTCTTTGTCTTTTACTGGCACTGGACTCCTTTTGCACCAAAAATTTGCCCAGAGAACTCTATTTCTGGTATCTCTTTAAGATTTGCCTAAAATGGGACAAGGTATTGTCACTGAACATGTTGCAGATAGAGCGTATATCAGTTTGGTCTGGGTGATATTTTTCTACAAAAGTTTGCAACTCATTCCACTTTGCACACATGTCCTTAACCCTTTGACTGTTTCGGTCGTATTATACGTCTTTCGAGCCACCGTGTTTGACGTATATACTGTATACTCAAAAATTCTAGCAGCTTCAAATCAAGCAGGAGAAAGCTGGTAGGCCCACACATGAGAGAATGGGTCTGTGTGGTCAATGTGCACCATATAAAAAAAATCCTGCAGCACGCAGTGCATAATGAGAAAAAAAAAACTCCGACTGTGTTTTTGGATTAAAATGCCGACTTTGCTGTGTATTTTTGTATAGTATTTATGGCTGTATTCACGTTTTCTTGGTCTCATTCGATAGAATGGAAGACATATTATAGAAATAGAGCTGATTTTGATTGGTTTTACTATTAAAAGAACCTTGAAATGGAGCTCAAAGTAGGGGAAATGTTTGATTTTTGCCGCTGTTCAAAAGTAGCCATATCATGTCATTGTCCAATAAATGTCCAACTAGCCATTCTAATATGCAGTCATGAGTGGGTTGACATTATTTATACAATTATTACAATATTGCAGTACTCTGCATAACAGTAAATCATCTATTTTTTGTTAGAATAAAAATTCAAAATAGAAAGCAAGAGTAATATCAGAGGGGCCTGGAGACGTGACTGATGAACAAAGAAAATGTTATTTTTGAGCCAGGTATGTCTGCATTGTCCATTTTGGACCCTATTTTGAAATTGGCATATTTTTTAATTTATGTGAAATTGGCCAAATTGAAAATTTCTGACCACATTATTGGGTAGTTGAAATCAGTAAATGGGCAGTATCTTGTACTCAATCGATAGAAAAAATGGAGTTCTAAAGAAATAGCTATGAGTTTGATCGACTGGAACAATGGAATTAGCTGAAAATAGGGCTCAAAGTGAGAAAAATCGCTGATTCGTAAATGTCACCGCTGTCGCTAACTTTGCGAGAGCGTAATTCCGTAAGTTTTCCATCAAATTTCGTTCTTTTTGTGTCATTACCATTGGGAAAAGATTCTCTTTCATTTCATAAGAAAAAATTAATTTTTTTTTTCAAAAAATTTTCAACACCAGGAGACACCTCGGGATTTAGGGTTGCAACAGTCAAAGGGTTAATCACTGAAGAAGGCACCTTCTCCCCTCTTTCTTTCTCCTCCTCTGAAGCAATTTCCTCAGCTGTGGTCTGTTGCTGTTCCAGATGAAGGTCTTGCAGCTCTTCAGTGGTTAGCTCTTTCCTGTGGTCCTCCACCAACTCTTCCACATCCTGGCCACTCACCTCCAATCCCATGGACAATAGATTCTACAACAGGTGTAGGGTCATCAGGGTCAGCCTTAAACCCTTCAGAATCCTTGTTGAGGATATATTCTGGCCACAATTTTCTCCAAGCAGAGTTCTAAGGCCTGGAAGTCACTCCCTGCCCCCTATAAGGCTTATGCTTTGGAGTATATTGAAGTGATTCCTCCAGAACTCTCTTAGGGTCAGTTCAGTGTCCGAGGTTACTTCAAAGCACCTTTGAAACATTGCTTTCGTGTAGAGTATTTTTGAAGTTAAAAATGACCAGCTGGTCCATGGGCTGGATGAGAGGAGTGGTGTTAAGAGGCAAAAACTTCACTGTTATAAAACTGAAGTCCCTAAAAAAATTTGTTTTTTTCCCAAGTCGGGAGGATGGCAGGAGAATTGTCCAGTCCCGGGAGGCATTTTAGGGGGCAATTTTTTTTCCAGGGGGTTTTTTTTTCACATTGGGCCAAAGGGCTTCATGGACTAAATAAAAATTTTGCCTTGTGGAACCTTTTCCCTTTTATTATTAGCTTTAAAAATCCACACAATTTCTTTGATGACATTGTTTTTTTTGAACACTCAGGGATTTTCAGAGTGATACACCATAAAGGCTTATTTTGAAACCCCCCCCTTGCATTCCCACAGAAAAAAAAGATTTTACCCAAACCTTTGGGCTTGGGGCCTGGCAGCCCCTTTTTTCCCCCTGCGTGATAAAGGTTCCTTTGGCTTTTTCTTCAAAAAAAGGCCCCTTTTATTCATTTTTTAAAACATTTTTTGGTGGACAAAACCTTCACCCTTTCACATACCCTTAAATTTCATCAACAAAATTTTTTGGGCCACTTTTGTCTGAATTTGCGGGTCACCATCCCCATACAACACTGTGTATGCCCTATGCTTTTGAATCTGTCAAACCACCCTTTGGGCGGGCCTTAAATTCATAACAGCGCACTTGTTCCAGGCATTTTTTTTTCCCGAGATTGCATGCAACTCCCTCCCCTTTTTTCCCCAAAATGATCAAATCCACAACACTATCTCCTGTTAACTTTTTTTTGGGGTTGTACCCCCCAAAAAACTATTTCTCCATATCTTTGATTTTTTTTGGATCTCTGTTTCGTTAGATATTTACCCTTTTTTGCAATTTTTAGTTTCCTTTGATTTCTATTTTCTTTGCCGGGAGGGGAACGGGATTGTTGATTTTAAATTTCCCATACTTCCTGGAAAGTTTCAACTAAATTTTACCCCATTTTCGTTTTTTTTCACTTCTTTACAAAGGGCGGGCTTTAAGGAACTTTCTTTGGCCCCATGGGGGGGTTATTTTGCTGTTGCACAAACAGTTAAGCACAAAAAAAAAACAAATTTAATTATGAAATGTTTGGGGAGGAGGCGCAAAGTACAGTGGACCCTAAATTTTACAAAAGGCCTCATTTTTACGATAAAATGCTTACAAAAGTTTTTCAGTGAAAAAATTTTTACCTCGACCTATGATAAAAAAATTACTTACTCTTTTCGCCCCGGGAACGGGGCCCGGTTTCGGTCCGTTTGGCCTGACGCCTCAGCTGAGGTAGTTTTACTTTTGTTTCCCAAGCCGGGGGGAGGGTTTTGCAAAATCATTCGATAATTTTTTTTTTAATTCCCATTTTTTTTTAAGTGCTTGAAACTGCGAAAAAAGCCACCAGGGGCCCAAAGAAAGCTTCTTAGGCCAACCCTGGGGAAAAAAAAGGGGTGAAAAAATACAATAAAAATACTATCGTACCTGGTCAGCTCTGCTGCACCCAGTTGGGCTGCTGCTGCCCCCAAAGTCAGCTCTGCTGTACCCCATCAGCGGGAAACCAAAATGGAACATTACCCCAATTTTAACATTGTCCCCATATGGTACGGGTTTACAGAGACCCTAAAAAATAAGTCGTGACTTTTTCTGGTTTTTCCTAGGTTTCTCCAAACATGGGCTGAATGAAAGATAATTTGTAACTTTTTTTTGGTGTATCCCTAAATAAACTTACGATCCCCAAAAGGGCTTGAAAAGTTCATTCAGGTTTACAAAAATACATTTTACTAGTTAAACATACTTTGCAGCAAAAGTAAAAAAAATCCTGGGGATCCCCCAGAAAACCCAAGGGGGGAAATTTTTTCCATAGGACCCCTGTATTTTTTACATATGGTACCCTGCCCCTTATGGTCCCTGCCCCAATATGGTCCCCTTGAATCATAGGTCCCCTGCCCCTTTGGAAAACCCCCTGAAACCATAGGGTACCCTGCCCCATTGGAACCCTGACCATATGATACCCCTTTTACCATAGGGTCCCCTAAACCATATATTTCCCCTTTACCATTAGTACCCTGAAAACATATGTTACCAGCCCTATGGCCCCAAGGGGTGTTGAGGGCACCGGGCCCCCACCAAACTGGGGGAGGGACAAAAGGGCTAGGGGGAAACCGCTTTTTCCAAGACAAAGCGTCTGCACCCACCTCAAGTAAATGTCAATGGCTTTCATTTTTTAATATAAAAAAGAACCCTGCAATATACAACTTTTTCTTTTTTTTTGCTGTAAAAAATTATTGAAAACGAAAAAATGATGAAAATTTTTATTTTGTTTTTAAATTGTTTTAAATAAAACAGTACCATAGGTTAAAATTGTCCCCATTGGTACAATGAACCATAGGGGAAAATGAACCATATGGTATAAATTGTAACATATGGTACAAGCCCCCATTTGGTACCATTGACCAAATGGTACCATAAAATTTAACCATTGCCCCATATGGTTCTTTGTATCTATGCCATTGTCCCCAAATTGGTCCATTTTACCATATTCTACTATATGGAACCTTTAAAAACATATATGCCATTGTATCAAAAGGGTGCCAGGGTCCCATATTGTCCCATATGGTACCACTGTCCAGGCCATTCACCCTATGGTGCCATTGTACCATATGGTACGAAATGGTACCTTTACAATTTCTCTATGCCCGAAAACAATTGGGGGAAAAAAAATTACTTAGTTTTGTTTTTTGGGTTATTTTTATTTACTCCCAATTTAAATGAACCTTTATTGGTATCCATCATTAAATTTAAAAAATAAAATTCACTTTTCAATGAAATAAACCCTGTAAAATTGAGGAAAAAAACCTATTTTTAAAAAATTCCTTATCCCTTAACTTTAATAAAAATTACAATAAAAGAGTCCAAATAGAATGACTAAGGGAGTTTTAAAGGAAAAAAAACAGTTATCCTCCTAAGCAGAAGATTTAAATGGACTTTGAAATTAGCAGCAAAGTTAAGAAAATGGGTTTATGATTTAGAATTTTTGCCCAATTTAAATTTGGGTTGAAGCCCCCCGATCAAGTGGGGGCAAAAGATTACTGCCCTTAAAATTAAAGGGGCTGAGTGGGTGGGTTCAGGGGGGTAGCACCGGCCCCAATTCTGGAACCCTAAAAACCGGTTTTGGGAAAGTAGGGGTTTTCCCCACCCCAAAAACAAAACAGTAATCAACCTACTAAAATTTCCAATAATAATATAAAATAAAAAAAAAAATTTATTCAAAATGCCTAATAAAAAGCATTTTAAAGAATAAACCTTCCCTTGAAAATACCTTTGATGATTTATACCGTACCAAAAAAAATATATACCCAAAAAGTTTTAATCTCCCTAGTAATAAAGGGGTTTTTGTGATAATTATTACAGAATTTATTTTAACCGGGGCCTTTTTATTTTTGTTAATAGTAGGGATATGAAGGAGGGGTTTGTGTAACTTTAAACCATTGTAAAAACCCCCATAACAACACTAATTTTTCATTTTTTTGTTTACAGAAAAACTTGTAAAAAGTTTTGAAAGAATTTTAATGATAAATTAGTGCAGTTTATTGTGTTAAATACAATAGTGTACACTTAAAACAAAAAACATTATATTGGTCTCACGGCCCCAACAAATGTTACTAAAAAAGAAAAAAAAATAAAAAAGGAAAGAAAAAAGTAAAAAAGGACGAAAAAAAAAAAAAAGCAATTTTGGGGGAAGTCACTAAATTGGGGTTCCGCCCCCGGGGTTTTTTTGGGCCCAAATTTCCCCCCGCTGTATCTCGGTAAGTACTGATCAGAATTTTTTTTTTTTTTTTTGTTACCTTCACAAAAATATTTTTCTTTAATTCTTTTAAAAAAAAATAATTTTTTTTTAAAAAATTTCTTGGACACTGGGGAAACCCCTCTTTTTTTGGGCCCGGGCCCCTGAAAGGGTAAATATCAAATTCGTTGCCCAAACGTAATGTTTCACTTGACCAGTGACAGCCAACTGAGCCCACATACAAAAAGGGGGCAGGGTCCTGGGGGGGGATGAGTTGAAGTAAAATTTTTCCAGGGGGAAAGTATGAAATAGGAGAAAAATTTTCCCCTAAAAAGGGGAAAATTTAAAATCCGAAATTTTATGAATTAATTGTGTAAAAAAACCGGGGGTTCCACTGAAATATTTTTACAAATGCTAAATCCCTAAAATGATTAGTAAAGGGTTTTTGCAGTAAAAATCAAAAAACCCAAAAACTAGTCTTTGTGGTATTTTAAAAAGTCCCCCCCAATTCCAGGAACAGCTTTTTAAAAGTTGCCCAATGTCTGAAAAAATCCCCCCGGGGCCCTCCCCCCAACAATTTGTTTCCGGGGGGGTTTTCAACTTAAGGCCCCTAAAATGGAGGAATAATGAAAATAATGTTTTTTGCATAAATAACCCAGGGGGGCCCCGAAACTGGCGCAGCCCTCCCACCCTCAGTGTGGTGAGTGTTTTTTTTTTCAGAAATTTGCATTAAACAAACAAAAATAAAAATGTAAACCTATTCGGGATTTGCTTTTGGGAATGGCTATTAAAAAGGGTATTAAAACGGAAAAATCATGTTTTTTACTTTGAAACAGAAAAAAAATTCGAAAAATTTTTGCATTGCTAAAAAAACCCAATAGAAAATAAAATAATAATAATAAAAAATATACATAAAGGGAAGAAGGAAATTGTACAAAAATACGGGGGAAAGGGGTTTTGACACATCGCCCAATGTGACTATTTTGCTGGAGGAACATTATTTCCCCCCTCCCTCTTTTAAACATTTCAAATTTTTTTCAGGGGTTTTGGGGGCATGGTATTTAGAAACCATATTGTTACTATGTAGGGGCGCCTGGGAAAGGGGGTTGGAGGGGGGGGAAAAGGGGAGGTTTTGTGTGCGAGGGGCTTGGACTTCAAGCAGGCATGGTGAGCGTGTTTAAATGGGAAAGGGGGAATGGAGACAAAGGGTTTTTTAATATTTTGGAGGCTTTTGGGAGTGGGGAGAAAGTAACATTTATGGGGGGTTTCAACTCATTAGAGAGCATACAGAAAAGAATGACTAAAATATTTTGGTAAGGACCTCCGTATGAAGATAATTTAAAAGGGCCTTTAAAAACCCCACTCTTGGAGAGGCTTTTTAGAAACGAGAGGAATATCTTAAATTAAAAAGTGGATGACGGGCATAAAAAAGGGGAGTTTTAATAAATTTACGGGGGGTGTCGATCCGGGGTAAAGCCCCCAAATAATGGATAAATTTTGGTAAATTTAGTTTTAAAAAAAGGGACATGGGTTTAAAAACGGGATTTCTAACGGGTTTTGTGAGGGCGGGGAAAGTTTCCTAGTGGGGTGATGAGGCTAGGCCCTTTGTGCAGTTTAAAAGAGACTGGAAAAAATCAGTGGCCCCCCCGCATAACAAAGGCATCACATAGCGTTTTAATTTCGCATCCCGGGCTTATTTTTAATCAAAAAATTTTTGGCCCGGCATCCCGTTTAAAAAAACCCGCTAACCGTTTTTTCGTCCGAGATGTGTCCAATGTGCCCCCTCGGGCCCAGCCTAAATTGCCCCCCCTTCCCCATTTTTTACCACCAGCCTCCGCGCTAACATCCAAGCTTTACACTGGGAAAAATATTTCGTATTATTACTTTTTTTTGGGTCCCTGTTTCGGGGAAAATAAGGACCATGGGCCCCAAAAAGCTTTGTGCCCCCCGTCACCAAAAAGGGGTAAGAATACCCATTGAAAATAAGAAAAAATCATTGATAAGTTAAAGGGGGAGTCCCGTATCGCCGACCTAGTAAATTTTACAAAAAACCCCAATCAAAAAACCGCTATTTTTGGTTGGGCACCAAAAAGACAAAAAAGGAAGCTGTTTTTGGGCCAAAAAGGTTTAACGGGTTTTTTTTCCCGAAACAAAGATCGCAAGGAGGGGAAGTTTTTTGGGGGACTTTTTATTTGGGGGGATAAATGAAAAAACTAGCAGGGATAGCGCCCTCTCAAGCGATCTATGTAAAAAGGGCTAGGAAGTTGCTTTGATTTTTTAAAAAAAAAAAGCCGCAACAGTGATGATGTGAGTAAATTTTAAGGGCCCAAAGAAAAGGGTTTGGGTTTTTGGGAGAGATTTAAAAAAGCGAAGGGGATCCATAGTGTGATAAGGCATGGTGAGGCGCCAGTTGGGGCCCCACAAAGCGGCGGGAAAAAAAAAATTTTGAAAGGTTTCAAGGAGTACATAAAAACTAAAGGGGACTAAAAACCTGAAAAAGTGTTTAATTGTGATGAAACGGGGCCTTTTCTGGAAGAAAAGGGCCAAAGCAGGACCTAATTACTCGGGGGAAAAGGCATTCCCAGGACATAACCCTATGAAAAAAACGGGCTTACCTTTCATGGTCCCAAAAAGCTACTGGTGATTGAAAATTTTAAAACCCTTTTTTAGTGTATCATTGAAACCCCCAGAGCGTTAAAGGCAAAAGAATTTTCCTTCAAGGAAAATTTTGTGTTTGTGTGGAGGGCAAACAGTAAGGGCATGGGTCACTGGGGAAATTTTTTCTAAAAACGGGTTTCAAAAGCTTTTTCCCCCAATGTGAAAGAAAACCTAACTAAAAAGGGAAAATTAAAGAATTTAAAGGGCCCTCCGGGTTTTAGCAATCCCCCCGGCTTTCCAAACAGGACGTGGCAGAGGACTTTATGGGGACAGGATTTTTTCATTAAGGTAAATTTTTGCCTCCTTTTTACATCCTTTTTCCTGCACCCAAATGGCCAGAGGTTTTTCCCAACTTCAAAAAACTGTACCAAAAGCTCTGTTTGAAAGGGGTTTTTTAAATGACCTCAGAAACTCAACTGACTCTAAGAGATTTTTTTGGAGAGTTTCACTTTAATACCCTAATTTGGTGAAAAACCAAATGGGTTTAAGGGTTGGGAAAGTGACTAAGAGGACCTTGAAACTCTGTTTGGAAGAAACTGGGGCCCAGAATTTTAGACAAAAGGATTTAAAGGGGGTTTAGGTAACCCTGAGAATCCTTTTCCCATTTGAGGAATCCATTGGGGGCATTGGAAAGCCCTTTGGGGGTTGGGGGTTAGTGGGGAGGATGGGGAAAAAGTTGGTGGGGGAGGCCCAATGAAGAACTAACCATGATGAGCTGATAGATCAATTTTCAAGAGCAAGACCGCCCGGGGGGAAAAGGGTTTTCGGGAGGAGGGGGAGAGAAAATAAAGAAGTTGCCCTATACAAAGAAAAAAGGAAAATCTGTGCAAAGTGGCTTGAAGTGAAAACCTTAAAGGAGGAAAATAAACCCTCACACAGCTTTGCAAGCCGTTTTTTGGAACCTGACACTGAAAAATGTTGTGAAACACTTTGGGGAAGTGAAAAAGGAACGAGAGGGAAAGGCCCCCCAAAAGGAAAATTTTATTTTGTGCAAAAAAAAGTCCAGTGACTTTTAAAGTGGCCCTAGGGATTAAAAGAAGAAGGGAATTTAACCCCCAGAAAGGGCTTGCAACCCAAGTCCTAAGGGAAGGGGATTCCCCTAAAAAAGTAAGAAAAAAAGCTCTCCCCCCCCCCCCATCCCATCAATCATCACCGATTTAAATTAAAAGTAAGGGTATGTAATTTGTGCATCCCTTTTTTCAGTTTGATTGTATTAAAATTAATTTTTTCGGGGAAAAAAAAAAATTTTTTTCATATTTTTTGGGGTCTTGCCGGTTTTAATTTTTAATTTCCATTATTTCTTAGGGGGGAAAATTTCATTACATAACGTTTTATTTCCAAAAACCAATTTCCCCCTCTTGCACGGTTTAAAAAATCTTTTAAAGGGGGGGGTCCACTGTATATGAGTGGGGGGGGCGGGGTTTGTTTGGTGTCGGGGGGTACGGGATTTTTCCCTTGGGTGGTTTTGGGGTTTGAGACCCTTTTTTAATAAGGACCTGCCCGTAGGGGCCAGTGGCCTTTTTCCAGTTTTTTCCTACATTTTTAATGTTCTTATTTTTTCAAAAACCGGCAGGGGATTGGTCCTGGAGAGGGAAGTACCCTGCCTGACTCTGAAGGAGGGGTTTTTAAAGTTGCATTTTAAAAAACTGTAGTTTTTAAAGGGCCCCCTTCGGGCAAACATAAAGGAAGGAATGATGGTGAAAGTTTTTTTTTTTCCCGGGCCCCCCTCCCTTGGGGGAATCGGCCAGTGTGAATAAAAAAAAAAAAAAAAGTTAAAAATAAAAATAGTAATGTTATTATTAAAAACCATGTATTATTATTAAATGTATTTTTAAAACATATAGTTATAAAATTTTAATATTTAAAAATTTTAATTAAAAACAGGGATTTTTTATTAACATGTAGTTGTTAAATACCATTCCCTAAAATCACTCCCTTTCTACCACCCAGTCACACTAAATTTACAAGCACCAAACACAATGAATTATTGTAAAATTTTGGAAGGGGCAGGGGGGACTAATGTTACCCCACCCTTAAAAAAAAGCCCACACGACGTTTGTGTAAACCCAACCCTAATTTTTGAAACAATTTCCTTCTTAAATTTTAATCGATTTTTTTATTATTATTATTTTTAAATTTATTTTTAAATTATTAGCAATAGCAGAAATGTTCGTTTCTTTTTGTTTTTCAAGAAAAAACCCTGATGTCCCCCTTTTGTATTTTTGTCCCAATTTCCTTCTTAAATTATATCATATTTTTAATTTTTATTATTATTATTATTATTATTATTTTATTATTTTTAATTTTTTATTATTATTTTCTATTGTTTTTTTTGCTGTACAGAAATTTTTAATTTTTCCCGGGTTGTTCAAGAGTAAACACATATGTCACTGTCTAATACCTGTCCAAATAGCCTTTCCAATATGCAGTCATGAAGGGGTTTAAAAAAAATTTATACGTATTTTTAAAAAGCAAATAAAAAAACAAACAAAACACTCACCACACTAGTGAAACTCCTATTTTCTAGGATTCCCATTTAATTAGCAAAATAAAGTGTTTTTGTAGCAACAAAATCCAGAAATTATAATGGTACTTAGTGGGGGATTTACTTTCATTATTTTCTTTTTTCTTTGAAATCCCAACATAACTGTAAATTTTCATATAACCTGTATTTTCCCAGCTTCGCAATATACACAAACGAAGAAGAAATTATTTTACAAAAAAAAGCGTCCTTCCCCAAAATTTGCACCAGTCAACTATAGTGTTTAATATGGGCATTTTTTGGGGTGGGGAGGGGAAAAAAAAAAAAAAATAAGAAGTGATACAGCGATTGATAAAAAAAGGGTGGGGGTTCGACCGTTGGAATTGTAGGAGTGCCACGTCCCCGGCCCCTTCAAAAACGCAAGTTAAAATTTTGTAAACCCAATCAAAAATTTTACTATTACTCGGGTAGAAAATTTTTCCAGTATTTTTCCTTCATGTGTTTAGCCAAATAAACCCCCGCCAGTAGGGTTTAAAATAAGTGCCCCATGACAGATCAAAAAATGGCCCAAACCCTTGACGGGGGTTTCGAACCCTTGACTGGCCCGAACCCGGAAAACGGTTTAAAAACGGTTTTTATGGGGCACTCCCTAGCGGGTTTATTAAAGAATATTCAAGAGGTTCTATTTGGGAATTGCAGTAAATCAACCTTTCCAAAATCTTTAGGGAAGCTGTGTGTATTTCTGTGGTCAGTAAAACAAACGGGCCTCCCCCTGCATAATTTTTTTTTGGGGAAAAAGGTGTACGGGCCCCCTTTTGCAGATATCCAAGAACTAGCTACAAACAGTAATTAAAAAGGAAGTGTTTTTTGGGGGATGCCCAAAAGAAAATAAATCGTGGCTAAAACACAAGGGTATTAAAAAGGGTCAACATCAAAGCTGCTTTCTTTTAAAAAAAAGGGGAAGGGTTTCTACAACAATGGGAACAAAAAAGTCCGGGCCCGAATGGTAGGCCCCCTTTTTATGGCCGTAGTCAGAAACTGTAAGGGTGGGGATGATTTTCCCGGTAGTCCAGTAAATGGGGGGGGTGATAGTGGGTGTCCTTGGGGGGAAAAGTAATGGGGAAGCTGGGGTGCTGTCCTGGGGGACAGAATGGTGAAGCTGGGGGTGCTGTCCCGGGAACAGTAAGGTTTAAACTGGAGAGCTGTCCAGGGGGGGGGGAAAAAAATGGGGAAGCTGGAGATGCTTTTCCTGGGGGGACAGTAATTACCCCGGAGTTTTCCTGGAGAGAAATTCCGGGGGTCCCAAAGCCCCCCTGGCCCGGTTTTGAGACCGGGCCCCCTTGGATCAGAGCCTGATCAACCAGGGTGTTTCTGCGGCTGCACGCAAACCAAAATAAAGAGCCCAGCCCCGGGGGATCCGGAACGGCATTAGGGGGCTTGTCCTTTCCCGCTTGAAAAATGCCAAGGGGGCTGTTGGTAACCCCCCCAAGTGTGAGGGGGCAGTTGAAAAAAGTCCGGGCCCCCGCACTTTATTGTTTGGGCTCTTAAAGGTTTGTGACACCCCTGCTTTTCCCTTGGGGGGGTGGTGCATCGTTGCCCAAATCTTTTTTTTCTTTCGAAAAAAAATATTTTCGGGGTGCAAGACGGGAATAGTTCCCCCCTGGGTTTTCCAGGGGTAAATAATCATGTATCTCCCCTCCTGGGGGTTCCAGGAATCCCGGGTTTTGGAAAACCCCCAAACGCTCCCAGTAAATTTAGGTGTTTTATCTTCCCTTATGGCGCCGTGAAAGTTCTCTGTTTTCATTTTCTAAAGGGGGGCAATTTCACCCGCCTTGAAAGGGGGCCCGTTTGTGTGGGAGCAAATTTTTCCAGCCCAGATAGAACAAAAGGGCCCAAAGTGTTCATCATGGGGTTTTTCCCCCCTGTTTTGAAGGTTCTCCCTTAAACCTTCCGTCATTTTTCTGCAGATGCGATTTATACAATGTAATGGTCCCTTTTAAAGGGGGATCCTTCCCAACCCTGATCACTCCCCGGCTTTTACGTTGGGGTTTCGCTCTATTTTTTGGCCAAATTTGTTTTTTTACTCTGTGAAGATTTAATTTCCCATGTTTTAAACCCTATCTGGGGTAAAATTTAAAAATTTTTCATCGTTGAACTTAATTTTTGTTTTCTGCAGCCCCCCTGAAAGATTTGGGTTTATGTCTGGCCCGGGCTTTGGGAGTGTTGGGAATGGAAGACCCCCTATGAGAAAACGGGGTTTTGCAAAGGAAGAAAGGTCTGTTGGTGGGCATCCTTTTCCCATGTCGGAAAAAAGGATGAGGGCCCAAAATGGGAGGAGTACTGTGCCTTGTGGAAAAAGGGGCTTTTTTAAAAGTAGGGTTTCCCGGGGTTTTCTCTGTTGACGACTATTTTTCTGTGTTCTGTTAGTGAGGAAATTATAGATCCCTCGACCGACTTTTCCTGTTATTCCTTTTGCAGCATTTTGTGCGCTATTTTCGCCTGGTCACACTTGTCGAAGGGCCCTTTTTCAAAGTCTTTAAAATTACATCTGCATTCTTTTTTTCTTCTAGGAATTTTTGGAAATTGTCGTATTTGGGCCAAAAGTTGAGGGCAACGGAGCGACCTGTTTTTAAAACCCCTGTTGCCCCGGGGTTTTGTAACTGATGGGTTTCTAGATGCGTGGTGATCTTGCTTTCCCCCCAGGACACCCTTTTAAGATTTTTATGATATGGGATGTTAGTGCTATTGGTCTGGTTAAATTCTTTGCTGTTTTTCTTTAAATGCCCCCCTTTTTGGGGTGGGGCTAGTTGTTGTTTTTTGTAAATGTGGGGCGACCCCCGTGTCCCTGCTCCCTCCCAAAGGATGGAAAAAAGGGTGGATAGGGGCTTCCCTTTCAGTTCTTGGTTTAACACAGAGTTCCATGAGTCTGGCCCCGGGGTTTGAGTGCAGGGGATGGCATTTATCGCCTGTTCGAAGCAAATTTTGGGGTAGGATAACAAGGGAAAGGTTGTGTTAAACCAAAATTTTTTGGGGTTCTCATAAAAAAAAACATTTTGATTTTCGCTCTCCCGTCCCGGTTTGCGGCTTGCTAAAAAAAAAGGGATATTGGGACTTGAGTTTGCTCACTTTATTTCCTTGCTGTCATCTGTGTAGGAACCCCTCTTGTTTAAGTAGGGGGGGCCCCAAAACCCGGGAAGTTGTTCTCGATTTTTATTTGGGTTTGGAGAAGAAATACTTTGGGGTTTTTTTCGATTTCATTTATGGTTTTAGGTTTTTTCCCCCGAATTTTTTTTTTCTCCTAAAAGGGTTCTTTTGCTTAAGTTCGATGCTTCTATTTCTCTGAAATGTCTCTTTTAACCCCATTTTAATTTTATTTAAATCTTTTGGGCCCTTGTTAAATTTTTCCGGGCCCAAAGGGGCGCCCGTCCCTTTTGTTTTAAAAACTATCCTCCTTTTTTTTTAGAGGAAAAAGCCTTGGGGCTTTTATCGGTGCCACCGAGTTAATCTGTTTTTAGGCATAAGTTGGGGGCCTTTTTTTGGGGTTATATTCTTTCCCCGGTTTTATCGTTTGGGTTGGTTTTTCTGGGCCCCCTTTAGGGTTTTTTTTATTTAAAATTGAATTTGGTGAATGCTCCCTCGTGGGCTAATTCTTTTTGGGCGGTCGGGGGGTCCGCGCATACATGAATGGGCCCCCAAATTAAAGTTGTGATTTTTTAGTATATTGTTTTTGGGTTTTGGTAATTTTTTATAATATCATTGGAAATGAAAAGAGTCTAGTGTAATTTTCCCGTTAAATAGGGGTTATTTTTTGTGGTTTAAAAAGAATTTTGGCAGAGATTTAAAAGCCCCCTGAGGTGAGTTTTCATTTAGAGTGCCCCTGGTGTTATTACTGCCAAAAACATTATTTGTTTTTCCTCCATTTTAGGTGCCTTAAGGGTTTAAATCCCCCCGGAGAAGATGTTGGGTTTCCGGAGGGGAAAAGGGTTTCCAGACAGTGGTCAATTTTAACAGCTGTTCCTGGAATTGGTGGGATGTTGATCCGGGGGCTTGTAGACTATCACAAAGACAGGGTTTTGGGTTTTCGACCCCCTTTGTAAAAATTCCCCTACATCAATTTTAGGCATTTTGCATTTGTGCAAACAAGTTTACCCCTGCAATGTAAAGGGCCAAAACCCCCCCCTTTTTCCCGTTCATCTGTCACATCTGTTTTTGGGTTTTAAACCCGGGGTCCCAAATTTTGTTGTCCCCAAAGGGGGCCTTTTGGGTTCCCCGGAAAGCCCCGGGAAAATTGCCTTTGCCTCTGCAAGCAGTTCCCCGGATGAAAGGTATTTTTTTTGTTTTTTGCTGGCTTTAGCCCCGTTTAAAATTTTCAAAGAAAAAATGTTATCGGATGGTGGTAATTTTTGGGGACTGGGGGGGGATTTTTTTTTTTGGGGATAGATCTGTATCGTTGGTTTGGGGGTGGAGGCCATCGACTGGGTTCCACCCAGGAAAAGAGGATTTGGTGTAAAGGGTTTCTGCCCTTTCCTTTCCAGTTTTTTTTTCCTTTCCGGCCCAAAAAAAAACCTCCCCCCCTTTTAGTGGCTGTGGTACCCAGGTTTTCCCCCCCCCTGGATGTTTTTTTTCTTTTTTTTTCCCCTTTTTGGTATGCCCGGCAATTTAAGTTATAGCACATCTTTCCCGTACTGAAGATGTACACATTTTCCCGGGTGAAAAAAACTTCAGGAAAAGGGGGTTTTCAATTTTCCCGTTGTATATGGGATGGGGATTTCCCGGGTGGTAAGTTGCCGTCCCATTTTTTTTTTCCCGATTTCCCATGCCCGCAATACCCAGTGATAGTTTTTTTGTTTCACAGGCTTGTTTCCCTTTGCCTTGGGGTTTTTGGGGACTGTATTCCCCGTTGGTTTCATTTTTTCCCCTTTTTTACTTCACCCCCCTAGCACCCAACCCAAAGGGCCCCCACCTTTGGTTTTTTTTGGAAAAAATATCCTACTTTTCTAGTGGAGGTCCTCTTTTTTGTATTTCCTGCGGTAATTTTTAGGGTTTGGGGATATTTTGGGGTTTAAACTTATCTTTTTACTACATTGTTTCCCTACAGGTCCCGTCCCCCATTGGGGGCCCTTTATATGTAATTTCCTTTTCCGCGAAAAATTCCCGGGTAAACCCGGCCAAAAACTCCCGCTTCAACCCAAATTTTGGGCTCCCCGGGGCGCATCTCCCCTTCCCCTTAAAGTCTCCCCGGACAGATCTCCAGTTCCAAAACCCTTTTCTGTCTCCCGGACAGCCCCCTCCCGCTTCCCCCTTCCCCCCTTTTCCCCGGACAGCCATTAAACCCCCCCCTTAAATGGGCTACCCGGAAACCCTCTCCAGCCTTTCAGTTTCTGATACAAGGCCCGTTTCCCGGGGAGTACCCTTCAGCCCCGGGAAATTTTTAAGTTCCCCTCTGTTGTAGAAAAACTTCCCGGTTTTTTATGAAAACAAACTTTGATGTTGAACCTTTTTTTTAAAACCCCCGGGGATTTTTGTTCCCCCGATTTATTCTTTGGGCCAAAACCCAAAAAAAAACTTCCCTGTTTTTTAAAATGCTTTTAACTATTCCTTGGAAAATTTGGGACAAGGGGGCGGACAAACCCAATTTAAAAGAAATGGAAAAATTTATCATGTGGAAGCCCGTTTGTTTGATGACCCCGACTACCAACAGCTTCATAAAGATTTGAAAAGGTTTTATTTACCGCAATTTACTAGCAAACCCCTTGGAAATTCTATTAAAAAACCTGCTAGGTGGTGCACAACAAACCGTTTGAAAACCAGTCCCGGGTTTGGCAAGTCAAGGGTTCGGAAACCCGTCCCCCCTTCGGACCCTCAAAGGGGTTCGGGGCCCGTCAAGGGGGCCGGGGCCAGCGATTGCTCTGATCAGTTGGGGCCCCTTTTTTTAAAAAAATTTCTGGTCGGTGATTTTTAGCTAACACAAAGGATTACTGGAAATTTTTCTACCCCATTTAAAATGTGATTTGACTGATACAAAAATATAACTTGGTGTTTAAGGCCGGTGATTTCTGGCAGCCCACCAAAGACAAAAGGCACCTCCTTGTTTAACAAAGCTGTATCTGGCCTTTTTCCCATTTTTTTTTTTTTTTTTTTTTTTTGAAATGGAGATTTTGTCCAGGTAGTCGGGAATTATACGCAGGAAGGAATACATATAAATGACCTCAAGGGGACAGGGATAGTGGGAAACAAAATGTAGTAAAGATAAGATAAAAAACAAAATTGCAAAAATAAAATACCGCAGGGAAAAAGCAAAAAAAGAGGACTCCCCTAGCAATTGTGGGGGGATATATTTTCCAAAAAAAAACTGGTGGGGGCTCCATTGTGATGTAGGGGGTTTGAAGTTTTTTTTAAAAACAGGGAAACATGCACCAACAGGGAATCCGTCCCCCAGAAACCCAAAGGGAAACGGAAACCAAAACCTGTGCACATCTAACACTCGGGATTGCTGGCATGGGAAATCTGGGGGAAAAAAGATGGGAGTGCAACTAAACCCCCCTAGAAAAAAGCCAAGCCCCCCCTGAAACAGGGGAAAAAGCAAACTCCCCTTCCCGTAAGCTTTTCACCCCGAACGTGTACCCCTTCAGTAAGGAAAAACTGTGCTAAATTTAAATTTCCCGGATACCATCTAAAGGGGACCCAAAAAAATACAAAACATCCAGGGCCTGGGGAAACCTGGGTAGCCACAGCCAAATCAAGAGGGAGAGGGGTTTTTTTGTGCCAGGAAGGAAAAAAAAAATGGCAGGGAAAAGGCAGAAATTTGTCAAAACCAAAAATTCCGTCATTTCCCGGGTGGAAAACCCCAGTCGATGGCCTCCACTCCCCAAAACCCAAAAGTTTCAGAACTAATGCCCAAAAAAAATCCCCCCTCAGTACCCAACAAAACCACCCTTCCCAAAACATTTTTTCTTTGCAAATAAACAGGGTTAAAGCCCGCAAAAACCCAACCCAAAAACCCTTTTCCCTTTGGGGGCTTTCAAAAGGCAAAGGCAATGTTCGCCCGGGTTTTTACTGAGACCCACATAAAGGGGTCACTTGGGCAACGAAATATGGATCCCAGGGAAAAAACCCATACAGATGTGACAGGGGGTGAAAAGGGAAAAGGGGGGGGTTTGGGCCCGTACATTTCCGAGTCATTGTTTGCACAGAATGCTAAATAATTCAAAAAGAAAGTTTGTGGGGAAATTTTTGCAGTAAAGGTCGAGAACCCCAAAAAATATTTATTGTGGTTTGTTACAAGCCCCCGGAAAAAAAAATTCCCCGCAATTCCGGAAAAAAGCTGTTAAAAATTACCACTTTCTGGAAAACCCTTTCCCGCTTCCCCACCCAAATTTTGGGTCTGGGGGATTTCAATTAAGGCACCTAAAATGGAGGAAAATAGGGAAATAATATTGTTGCAAAATAATAACACCCGGAGGCAGCTCTGATGAAAACTCACACTACCGAAACTTTTAAAACTCTGCACAAAAAATTTAATTTTAAAAACCCGAAATAATAGAGGGCCCATAGGGAAATACCCCTAGACCCAAAACTTCACTAACAATGTTATCTGAAGAAAGGGCACCATATCAAAAACAAAAAATACTCAGATAAAAATAATTTTAGGTTAGTCCCCTGTATGCACGGAGGGCCCCCGAACCGACATAAGAGAATTAAAAAACGAGGGAGCATTCACCCCAAAATTCCCCCCCTTCCCAAAAACCAAAAAAAATAAAAATGGGACCAAATAAACCCCCTCCCCCCAAAAACCCATAAAAAATGGAAGATATACTAAGCAAACAACCCCAAAATTATGCCTAGAACAATTTAATTGGGGCCCCTCGATGTACCCAAGGCTTTTTCTCTTAGAAAAAAAGGAAGGGGGTAATGTAAAAAAGAAAGAGACAGGCCTCCTTTACTGGGACGGGGAAAAAAAAAAACAAGCGGCTAAAAGAGGTTTAATATATCTAAATGCGTTGGGAGACCAATGGCAAGAAATAGCAAGCATGGGAAAATTTAAACTAAAAGAAACCCTTTTGGGGTTTGGAATCGCGGGAAGAACTAAAAGCCATAAATGAAATCGAAGGAAACCCAAAATATTTCTTTCCATGCCCCAAAAAAAAAACGAGAAAAACGCCCGTTTGGGCCCCAAATTAAAAAAGATGGGGCCTACCCCCGATGAAGCAAGGAAATGAGGAGTTAAAATCCCAAAAAATGAATCATTTTTTTGCAAGCCCCTAACCGATGAGGTCGAAATCAAAAAGAATTTTTTATGAGGGGGGAGCCAAAAATTTGAAATTTAAAACCCAAACCTAACCTTTTTATCCCACGCCAAAAAACAGGAAAAGTCGGTTTGATGGATCCCCATAATTTTTTCCCTAACAGAACACAGAGATTTGTCGCCAAAAAGGTAAAATCCCAGGCGGGTACGGTTTAAAATCCCGTTCCCAAGGCACAGTCCCTTTCTCCCATCGGGTTTCCCCATCCCCAAAATCCGAATAGAAAGGGGTGTCAGCCACGGGACCCTGTCCTTTCCTTTGGGAGATTTAAAACCGAATCTGCATTTACATGTCCCCCATTTTCGCACTGCAAAGTCCCGGCGGAACAAAACCAAAATTTTTAGTGGGGGGTGCAGAAAACAATTTTAAAAATTCCCAAAGATGGGGAAATTTCAATTACTCAAAATATGGTTTAAAAGAAAGGGAAATTAATTTTTAAAAAGATTTAAAAAAAAATTTTTTACAAAAAAGAAAAACCAAATTTTAAGAATTTTGAAGGGTTTATTTAAAAATTTTAAATTTTTTATAAAATTTAAAAAATAAAGGGAAAAAGGGAAAAAAAATTTTTTTTAAAAAAAACCCAAAGAAAAAATTTATAAATTTAAAAAAATAATTTTTAAAATAAGAAATTTTAAAAATTTTTTTAAAATTGGGTTTTAAATTTTTTAAAAAAGGGGGGGGAATTTTGGAATAATTTAATTAAAAAATTTTTTTTATTTTTGGGGGGGTTTTGAGGTTTTTTAAATTTTTTAATTTTTGGGGTTTTTTGGGAAAAAAAAAAAAAAACAAATTTTTTTATAATTTAAAATTTTTGGGGAATTTTAAAAAATAAAAAATAAAAGGGGAAAATTATTATTAAAAGGAAAAAGGAAAATTACAGGTTCAAAAAAATTTTCCCCCAAAAAAGGAAAAAAGCCAAAGGGGTGGGCACCAGGCCCCCTTAAGGACCATAAAAAATTGTTCAAGGGGCCCGAAAAAACTGGTTAATGAGAAACCCCCAAAAAAAATAAGGGGGGTTTAACCCCAAAAAAAACCCCGGCGTCCTTTTTTAACTGGGGTGGAAAGCTAAACCCAAACAGCCCCTTTTCGGAGGGTTTTCCCCCTGAAAAGACCCGAGAACTTTCCTTTTTCAGGGTCTGGTCCCCCCAAAGGGGGGCTTGGGTTTCCCCAAAAGGGAACCCCCGGGGGCAGGGGGGCGTTTTGAAAACCCGGAATTCTCAGGAAAACACTAATGGGGGAGGGGTGGTGCAATTCCCGGGGGGTGGATGGGGGGTTAAGGGGCCTAAAGGGTTTTCGGGGGAGCGAAATTAAAATAAAGGGGTTTCCCCGCCCCCGGAAGGGGGCTTAAGGGGGTGGAAAGCAATTAAAAAAGCCCCCAAAAGGGGTTAAACCCTTAAGTTGGGGGGTGACCAGAAACAAAAAACCGGGTTTAGGCCTTTTATCCCCCGAAACCCCGGTCACAAAAGGGCCCCCGGGGGGGAAAAACCCAAATCCTTCCCATAAAAAAAAAGTGGGACGGTCCAAATTTGGGGGGTTGGGGGAAGGGGGGGTAAGGGGGAGGCCCCCCTTGGGGAACAAAAAATTTTTGGCACTGGAAATTTTGGGTAAGGCAATTCCAAAATTTAAGGCCCAAAAGGAAAAGTAATGGAAAAGGGGGAAGGGGTTTAAATTTCCCTAACAGGCGACGGAAAGCCCCAAACCCCGACGACAAAAATTTTCAGGGGACCCCCCAACCAAAACAACTTTTAAAAAGAAAAAAAAATTTGGGGGAAAATTCGTTATAATGGGGAAAATTTTCCACGGCCCCAATATGGAAACAAATTTTCCGTTTGAACACCCCAAAAGAAAAAAAATTTTTTTAGAAAAGGGAAAATTTTTTAAAGGAAAAAAAACGAAGCAAAAACCAAAACAGTTCCCTGGCCACATCCTTTAAAAAATTGGGGAAATTTTATGTTAAAGGGATGGGAAGGGGGAATTTTTTATGGTTTAAAAGGAAAAATTTAACCGGGTTTTACCCCCAAAAATTTAAAAATTTTTTAATGAAATTTTTCTTTTTACCCCTTCTTTTTAAAAGCCACTAACCTTTAGAAAAACTGGGAATTTGGGGGGGGAAATTTATTTTTGTTTTAGAAGGGGTCCCCCCTTTCGGACTTTAAAGAACCTTTTTTGGGTTACCCCTTTTCATTTTTTTAAAAAGGCCCAACCAAACACGGCCCTTGCCCAAAAACTGGGCCCCAGGGTTTTATTTTCCCTTTTCCAAATTTTAAAAGTTTGCACCTTTAAAGGCCAAACCAAAAATTTCCAACCCCGAAAAATTTTTAAATCCCTTTTAAAATAGGCAACTTTTTTCAATTTTTCCCCCTCTCCCCTTTCCAAAGGTTTCCTAGGTGTGGCCCCCATGTTTTTGAAAAAGATTAGCACTCATCCGTGGTTAGTTTTTTCATTGTCCTCCTCCACCAACTCTTTCCCCAAAATCCCCCTAACCTCCAAACCCCCAAAGGCTTTCTAATTCCACAGTGGATTTTCCCAAAGGGGATAGGATTCCCCGGGTTAGCCTCAAAATTTTTCAAAAACCCCTTTGGGCTACACATTCGGCCAAAATTTCTTCCCAAACAGAGTTCAAGGTTCCCCTTTGTAACCTTTTCCCCCCTCCCAAGGGCCTTCCTATTTAAGGTTTTAAAAATTGAGGATAATTTTAAAATGCTTTTCTCCAAAAATCTCTTAGGTCGTTGAGTTTCTAGGTCCCCTAAAAGCACCCTTTTTAAACAGAGTTTTGTGTACAGTTTTTTTTTAAATTTGCAAAAACCCCGCTGGTCCGGGGCTGCAGGGGAGGAAATGGTTTTTAGGGGCCAAAAAATTGACCTTTAATTTTAAGCTCATGTCCCCAAAAAGCGCTCTTCCAAGTTGTGGGGGTGGGCCAGGGGCATTGTCCCCAACACCAGGGGGGCATTTAAAGGGCTAATTTCTTTTCATTTTTTAATTTTTTACATTGGGGCAAATGCTTTTGGGGTAATCAGTAAAAGAAAAAGTCCTAGGACCCCTCCTTACTGTTTGCCCTCCACAGCACACACAAATTAGCCTTGGGGGGTATTCTTTGCCTGAATGTCTAAAGGGGGAGTTTCAGAGTGGGTACACAAAAAAAGGGTTTTCTTAGCAAAACACCACTAGATTGGAAAAAAAGGGGAAGAGTAAGCTTGGCTTTCATAAGGGTTATGTCCCGAAATAATTTTAGGTCCTGCTTGGCATTTTTTCCAAACGGCCCGTTTCAAACACAATTAAACTTTTTCAGGTTTTTTGTCCTTTTTGTCTATGTTAAATCCCTTAATTCCCCGCACTATTTTTCACTGCTTTGGGGGTCCGAACTGGCAGGGCTTTTCCCCTGGCCCCCATCCACTAGGGATTTCCACTAAAAGCTTCTTTAAAACTCTCAAACCCAAACCCTTTTCTGGGTTTAAAATTCACTCACATCATCACTGTTGCCCGGCATTTTTTTAATTAAATCCTGATGCAATTCCTTGGGCCTTTTTTACTTTTTATCGCTTGAGGAGCTATTCCCGCTATCGGGTTTTTTGTTTATCCCCACCCAAAAAAAGTCCTCAACTCCTTTTAAAACACTTGCGATCTCTGTTTCAGAAACACAGTTGCATCTTTGGCAAGAACAGCTTCCTTGATTGCCGTTTTCTTGGACACAATAGTAGCGTTGGTTGATTGGGGTTTACTATACAACCTGGCCAGCTCGGAGACACGTACTCCACTTTCATACTTAGGAATGATCTCTTTCTTCATCTCTGTAGTAATTCTCACCCTTATTCCTGTAGGGTTGGCACTAGAAGCTTTCTTGGGGCCCATTGTCACTTATTTTGCAAATGAAATCACCAAAAATGCTGTAATAATACGAAATGTTCCGATTGTATGCTTGGCTGTTACTGTGGAGGCTGGCTGGTAAACAATGCCACCGGCGGAACATGTGAGGCTGGCTCAGGCCTCACATTAGACGCGTCTCGGACGAATAGCGTTGAGCAAGTTTTTTAACGGTATGCGAGGCAAAATTTTAGCGATAAAATGTATTGGTATGCAGATTTAACGTTATGTGATGCCAACAATATGCGAGGATCCACTGTATATTTGCAATGCATAGGGAGACACTGGTCAGAAAAATAGCAAACATCGAACTAAAGCTAAAGGAATCTTATAGGAGTCAGGAATCGCAGGAAGACTTAAAAGCCATAAATGAAATCAAAAGAAACCCAATGTATTTCTTTTCTTATGCCAAATCAAAGTCTGGAACAACATCCAGTATTGGCGCCCCTACTTAAACGATAGATGCGGCCTAACACAGATGACAGCAAGGAATGAGTGAGTTACTCAAGTCCCAATAGACTCACGCTTTTTAGTAAGCCCCTGCTAACCAGATGAGAGTAGAAGATGTAAATGAAATTCTTTTAAGAGAGAGCCCACAGAATTTGCGCTCACCACAAGCCTATCTGACATTACCCAGATGCCAAAATGACTTTCATACAGGCAATAAATGACATGCCCATGCACTTTTGCCGCAGGGCCAGACTCATGGAACTCCGTGCTTTCATCACAGAACGGCCAAGAAGCCCTCTATTACATGCTTTTAACATCCTGTGGAGAGCGCTGAGCCCATGGACACTGGGGTTGGTCTCACAACTTACTAAAAACAACAGACATAGCCCCACTCCACCCAAGGGGCCGAAGCCCTAAAGCATTAGCAGAGAGCCTACTGACTGATAGCCACTAAACATCCCATCTTATAAAAATCTTTGAAAGGGTCCTAAAAGAAGCAAGATTGCCCACCCATCTAGGGCTACCGATCAATTACAGACAACCAGCCCGGCCGGCACCAGCATGAGTTTAGAGCCAGGTTGGTCCTGTCTGGTCCCAACCTACTGCGATCACTATGACAAGGTCCTAGATGCACTAGAAGACAAAGCGAATGCAGAAATGCCCTAATATACACAGACTTTGTAAATGCCTTCGATGGAGAGTGACCCTGGTGTAATAGCTGCCACAAAATGCCCCATGCTTAAAGGAATAACAGCTTAAAGTTGGTAGATGGATCTGTAATTTTCCTGACAAATAGAACACAAAGAGAGTAGTCACAGAGTATAAAGTTTGAGACAGCTACACATGAAAAGCCTCTGCCCTTCCGCCAAGGCCACGGTACTAGCTCTTATTTGGTTTCTCATCTTCATCTGACATAGAGAGGGATGTAAGCCGCTGCCCAAACCCTCTCTTCCTTTGCCAGATGACACCTGAATCTGCCATGACTGTCTTCTATTGCAGACACTGCAAGGCTCCAGGCAGACATGAATCAAATCTTTCAATGGGGCTCTGCCAGAAAACTTATGAAGTTTAACGCTGAGCAAATTTCAATTACTCCAATATGATGTAAACGTGAGGAAAATTAAAATTTCGTCCGATTATTTAAAAACGAATTCCACGCTCTCACAATTAGACGCGGAAAAAAACTAATGTCAAAGAGCTGCCGATGTGATCATGCTTGCGAGGATCTCACCTTTGAGGACCATAACATTGTATCAATCACTTCTGACCCTAGAAAAATGACAGGAATGGATAATGAGACTTCAAGACAAGGGATGGCCAAGCCCGTGATGCATGATGGTGCTCTTCAGGTCACTTGTTCTATCTAGGCCTGGAATATTGACCTGCCCCACACTAACGCACTTTTCAAGGCAGGTGAAATTGCCCTGACCTAGAAAAGGTACAGAGAACCTTCGCGCGCGCCGCATAACTAGATAAAGCACCTCAGTTAATGGGAGTGCCTTGAAGTTCCTGAACCTGTGTTCCCTGGAACGCAGGCAGGAGAGATACACGAGTATATGCCACCTGGAAGTGAGATTAACAACATAGTTAAGGAAATCGAGAAAAGCCCTAGGAACAAATGGATTTGCTCAGTTTAAAATAGGAGAAGGAGGGAGATTCGTTATTAAATGCGGAGGAGTTAGATGTAATTGGCGAAGATGGAGGGAAATATTTTGAGGCACTTTGGTTAAAATGTTGCTGAAGATAGGGAAGCTGCTGAATTTCGTGTATAGGGCAAGGAAGAAATAACATCTTGTAGGAGGTGAGGATAGAGCCAGTTGTGCGTGTGGGGGAAGTTCGTGAGGCCTGAGTACCAGGTTTAAATGAAAGGGGCGTCTGGTAAGGCAACTGGCGGATTGTTGGGCATAAAGATAGAGAAATGTTTTAAAAGACAGGCTGGGGAGGGCATGCCATAGCTTCCTTGTATAAAGGCCCCAAAAAGCGGGCAAAAGAGAGTGCAAAAATATAGGGAGATAAGTCTGTTGAGTTACCTAGGCTAAAAGTGTATGGCTAGAGTTATTATTGAAAGAATTAAGGTAGACGGAGAATAGCGATAGCAGATGAACAGGAGGCTGTAGGAAAGGTTATGGACGTGTGCGGACCCGGTGTTTAAGTGAAACATATAAGTGCCAACAGTATTTAGATAAGGATAAAGAGGTTTTTGTGGCAATTTATGGATTTGCGAAAAGGCATATGACAGGGTGGATAGGGGGGCCAATGTGTGCAGGTATGTATATGGTGTCTAGGAGTGCCCTAGGAGGTAGGGCTTACTGAAAGCCAGCTGCAGGTTTTTACGAGGAAAGTGAAGGCTCAAGTCCTGAGTTTGCTAGGAAAGAGGGAGAATTATTTCCAGATTAAAAGTTGGCCTTAGACAAGGATGTGTGATGTCACCTTGGTCTGCTATAATATATTTATAGATTGGGTTGCCTAAGAAGAAGTAAATGCGTACGGCGTCTTGCGCAAGAGGCTGCGGTGCGGAGTTTAAAAGATAGAGAAGCCACACATATAAAGTGGGAGTTGTACACGTGCTCTTTGTGATGAAACTGTGGTCTTGGGTGATTCTGGAGAAGTTGCAGAGGTTGGCTGGATGAATTTACCTGGAGTTACCTGGAGAGAGAATCTTCTTCTGGGGTCCAACGCCCCCGACGGCCCGGTCGGGATAGGCCTCCATGGTGGATCACGCAGCTGACGCAACCAGGCCTGCTTGTGCTGGTCTGCCACGCAAAACAACGTCAGAGCCACAGCCCGGCTGCCATCAGCGAACTGTTTAGGTGCTTGTCCAGGCCTGCTTGAAGGACTGCCAGGGGTCTGTTGGCTAATCCCCCCTTATGTGTGACTGGGAGGTCAGTTGCACAGCTCGGACCTCTGACACCCTCTACCTGCTATGGTGTAGTCTCTTAACGTGCCTAGGGACACCTGCTCTTTCATTGGGGGGAGGATGCATCGTTGCCAAGTCTTTTGTTTCATAGTGAGTGATTTTCGTGGCCTGCAAGTTCGCGTACTAGTACTCTAGGATTTCCAGGTGTATATAATTAATGTATCTCTCCCTCCTGCGTTCCAGGGAATACAGGTTTAGGAACCTCAAGCCCCGCCTGCACAGTAATTGAGGTGTTTTTTTTTCTCAGTATGCGCGCCATGAAAGTTCTTGTACATTTTCTAGGATCGGCCAATTTCACTGCCTTGAAAGAGTGCCCTGTTAGGCTGCAGCAATATTCCAGCCTAGATAGAACAAGTGCCTGGAAGAGGTTGTCATCATGGGCTTGGCCCTCCTAGTTTTGAAGGGTTCTCATTATTCCATCCGTCATTTTTTAGCCCCCCTGATGCGTTTGGATTACAATATAGGGTGTTGCAAAATATGAGTTTCTTAAATGCTTAGAGATCTCTAGGGAATACTAGAAAGGACTGGTACCTTCTAGCCCATCCAGCCTGTTACGGGCGTTTTCATAACAATTAGTCAGTATCCTTGCTCCAATTATCCATTAGAATTCAGTATGATTCAGTAGGGCTTCAGGATTACAACTGCCCGTAGGCCTACTACGAGAGAAATTAAAATTTAATGAATTTATTAATAGTTAAGTTGGTCTAGGGGTATGTCCAAATTAAATTAAATCAGTATCACAAATTAGATAAATCACTTCTGTGTGTACAGTCTGATTGTGCTGATAGCATCCTATTACATTTATAATTCTTAAGCTACCGTCTGGCTACATTAAATTTAATAAGCGTAGTACAAATATGCTACAAGTATTGTTTGTGGTGTATGTGTAGTGCCTCTATAGTAGTTCACTATGTTCACGACTCGAATACACTTAAACAAGTGACTGACAAAGTCCTCCATAAACTAACTTCTCGACCCAACTGGAATCAGAACAGTCTGCTTGAACAATAAAATGAATGCTAAGCCAATAGCAGTCTATAAACAAGCATCCTGCCAACACAGAATCAGGAACAAGGAGATAATATATCGAACACTAAGTAGGGACCACAACCTAAAAAGCAAAATCCCAACTATGAATTTAAAGTTGCTGAAAATCCAAACAGCACAAAAACCAACAAATTTGGGGTAGAAGACACCGACCAGGTTTTTCTAGTTTTTGCCACACAAACCCAGAAACGCAAAATCAAAAGTTAAAAAATTGTTCTGTGAACAGAGTCCCACAAACCTACTAGAAATAAAAATCTTAAACAAGGGGCCCAAGGGAATTAGCTTTTTTGTTTTAATACATCCAAAAGATTAAACCCAATTTGAACTTCAGGGGTGAACCCCCCCCCCGAACTGATATTTTTAATTTCTCCAAACAAAACCCGGGGGAAAACCAAAGGGAAAATTTAAGGGGTTTTAAAATCAAGACTTAATTTGAGCACATAAGATTTTTTACATCTACCAAAAAACATAACAAACCCAAATAATTTAAAAAAGCAATATTTTAAAGATTTTAGCTATATCGCAAATATAAAAAATATAAAAAATATTGGAAAAGGAAAATTTTAAATTTTAATCAAATATACATTGTAAACCCTTAAGGGTTGCAACACCCCCCAACCGCAAAACGGTGCCGGGAGTCTTTAAAACCCTTTAAAAATTTTTTAGATTTCCCATCACATTAAACAAAATTTTAAATTTAAAAAAAAATAAATGGGGGTAATTTGTAAATTCTAAATTTTAAGTTTAATTCACTAAATTTTCCCCAGTACTAGGGCATAAAATCGTTTTTTAAAACCTGGGATGTACACATGTAAAGACAAAGGTAACAAAGGCACTTGGGTCGTTAGTTGAGAAGTAAAAAAATAGTCTTGTGCTTTAGACAAACAGCTTTCCCTCTTAATATTTTTGGGAAAAAGATGATTGGATTTTTAATAAGGAAAAGCAATTTATACGGGGGGGGGTGGGGAGGCGGGTTTTTCCCAAGAGCAACACCCAACCCAACAAAAAATACCAAAATTTTTCCCCATAACAAAAACAAACTGGAATATAAAAAAATTAAAGACATGAGTAAAATTTTAAGGGCGGAGGGTTTTAAATTTACCCAAAATTTTTGACAAAAGGAAGAAAAAGAATTTGGGCAAAATTCGAAAAATGGGGAAAGGCCCCAAATAACGCAAAATTTTTAAAGGCACCACGGCTGGGGGGCTCTTTTCTTTTGTGGCCCTTTTTTCTGGGGTTAAGGTTTTGGATTTAACTTAATGGGAATATAGGGGGAAATTTATGTTGGGAACACCCCCCATCCCCAAACCCCCTGCATCTATTATGTAAAAAAGGAAGATTGTTTTTGGGGACTTTCAACAAGGACAAAAGGAAACATTTAATCTTTGAAGACCCCTGCCCACCTAAGCCCGGGTGAATGAACTAGTTTACTTTTAGCTCATGAGGAGCCTGAAAACGAGAAAAAAAATTTTTTGGACATAACCTGCGAAAAAATATCCTCCCATACCCAGGAATCTTGTACTCCCTATCCTGTGGGCCGGGGGTGAAATTTAAAAAATTGACAAAAGCCTTACCCAATAGAAGCAACCTCCCTTGGCCCCGATACAAAATAGATAGGTAATTTTGGGGCTTGACCAAAATACTTTTAGTAAGTTAACAGGGGGAAGTTGTAGTGCCCCCGGGTCTCTCAAAATGCTTGAGACGAGTCAAGTGCTGTTCCCACCGTCCTGTACACCACAAATCATCAAGGTAGGCTTTACTCCTAATTTTTTGGGGGTTAAACTTTTCATTATCGTTGGAAAAAGAAAAGCCGCGTTAAAAGGGGGGCCGGGGGGGGTGACGAGGTAGTTAAACAATCTACTTGAACAGTAAAAAAGAGATATTTCTTGAGCTGTCAGAAGGGGACTTGAAAATGCCTGTATGATCTAAACGGCTGACAAACTGGGCTCCTGAACACGGTCGTAAGGTCGTCAAGGAGGTAGGGGATAACCATCGGCAAGGTGCAGAGTTCACTTTCTGTAATCAGTGACATCTTGAAACTCTGTCAGGTTTAGCACAAAATACATGGAGATCCCCATGGACTTTTATCACTCAATAAGTCCATGAGATACAGAAAACAACCCTCTTCTCTAAATGCTTTATGCTTGTTGGACTCATCCTATTGGTGTTTGTTTAATGGGTGATGCTTCCTGTACTCAAGTCATGTACACCCAGAGTACAAGTTTAGGAACATATGAACAATTCGGGAAATCAAAATATGTTTTAATATCCCCGCTTTATCAACCCCAAAGGGTTACTAAGAAAATCGTTTAGTGTTGGAGTCCTAAATTTTTCAAACGCCCCCTTATCCCTTAGAGATTCGGGTTGACTGACTTTTCTTCCTCTGTCATAGAAAAATGATTATTGGGTAGGGACTAGCGAGATGTTTTAAAGTGGTTAACATGGTACACATGATTGGTACACATGATTAGATTTTTTTTTCCAGGCGTAGACCAAAAATTTACTCACTAAGCCTTTTCCTATTTGGGGGGCCCTCATACCTGGCTTGTAGGCATACCTGGTACTAATTTAAAAGCCACACCTTATCCCCTGCTTTAAAAGAGCGGAGACAGCATTTTGTATAATGTTGTTCATTCTAGTTTGGGTGAAAATGGTTTTTTGAAGCTACTCTCTAGCGGCTGAAAAAGTTGCGCATTATGAAGGTGAAGTGCTAAATGATGGTTTTGTTTTTCCTGTCCACAGTTTTTTAACATGCGAGAGGACCACACACTTGGTCCCCAATTTTTAATTTCAAAGGGGAAAAAACCCAAGACTTTTTGCTCACTTTCTCTCTAGCGAACAAAAGAAAGGTATACCCTCATCCCAGTCTCGAAAAATGTTCACAAAAAAGCTCTCATCATGGACTTAAAATGCTGATAAAATCTCTTAGAGCCCCTTGGATGTGGATGTAATGGTTAAAAGTACAGACTTTATTCCTAGGGGGTAATGCTTCTCGAAAGATTTAGAAGGAAGTTAGATCCCTGATTGATTGTATCTCTCGTGGCAATCCAACCGGGGAAAAAAAATTTTTCATCAGCGCCCACAATAGCAGAGCTTAAATTTTTTCAAAAATAGCTTGGGGATAGTGTGTTGCAGGTCCATAATGTAAATAAGTATTGGTTTCCTATTTGGTTGGGCAAAGGACCAACACAATCAATAATAAGACTTTGGAATTTTTCCCATCCACGGTGATGGAATGAAGGGCAGGCGGAGGTGTGTGTGTGGCTTGCCTGTCATTTGACACACGTGGCAACTTCGCACATGATCAGCTACTGTTTCCTTCATTTTTGGGCCAAGTAAAATGTTTTGCCGTTTACCAAGTGTCCCTTGACACCCAAATGTCCTCCAGGGGACATTGTGAGCAAAATCAATGGTTGTTCACAAAGTAACTGGCAACATACGAGATGCTTGACTGGGGTGGAAAAAATAGCGACAATTACATGTTTTTTTTCTCTACATTACACCTTTTTCTATATAGTAACAATTATCGAGACCTTTGCTTCACTCTCAGAAAATGCTATTTTCTCAATCTTTCCAGTGACTGATCAACAAACTGACCCTTGATTAAATCATATGAGTTAAAAATTTAACGTCAGTTGTGTCCTGTGGTTTGATGATAAGGGGAAGTTGTTGTTAATGCCGGGGCGCAGGCACACAAAACAACATATTAACCCAAATCATTGTCATACTAACTCAAAAAGGAGAAAGGAGGTTTTTGTATTTTGACATAGCCTAGTAATTGCGCTAGAGGAAATAAAAAAGGCTTCTCTTACAACTTTATGGCATAATTATCATCATGTTTTTATCAATCAAAAGTGGGTTCTTTACATATTCACTGAAAGGGATCGTTCCCTATCAACAAGTCCACGGGATGGGAAATACACCCTGGGTATACCCATTAAATATAAAAAATATAATCTTTTTTTCAAATTTTAAACTTTGTGCAGAGGTACTTTTATAACACCCCCATAGGTTCTAACAATACTCTATTTGCAAAGTACCACATTTTGGCAGTAATCTTCTCTTAATAAGTAGTAAGCCGTGTCCTGAAAGTAATTATCTCAGTCAGATGTGATTCGTCAAATCCTACTTTACCCCTCTCAAAAAAATAAGGACTCATCGCTGAAGAATCTTTTTCCCCGTACCTTTCTGACGCTAGTCATCATCCCGAGTAATATTATCTAAAAAAGTAGGATCAGAGGTTTTACTAGGATTTTTTGGTGCCCTTTTTTGTGGGGAAAAGGTACGACTTGGTGGGGCACCCCCGCCGACTTCTCGTTCTCTTTTCTTAAGCATACTCTTAGCAATCCTTTTCTTTCATTTGGTACATTTAACTTTCTTCTTCCGATTCGATTTTGTTACCACAGAGACATTCAGGATTGTGAGTTTTCCTGATAAAGGTACGAGAAGTTCGTACAGGTCATCAGGCCCGGGAATGAGCAGCTGATTTAGGTTGCCAACTTCTAGGACAATTTTTAGTTACCTTGTTTTCTGTGTTTTAGTACGTACAAGTTTGTGAGAAACCCCGTAATTGTCTGTAATGCTGCAGTTTCCAAATTTCCGAGGTAGTAGATCGATCAAATTCTTGTATGTCCCCAGCTACAGTTGTTAAATCTTTGTGAAAAAAACTGAATAGGGGTTCATAGTTGTTACTTTCGCAGATCTACACCATCTCCAAATCAACTTTTTTTCACGAGCAAACTCTACACAAATTTGATCTTGTCATCGTTTTAATGTACGAAATGCACGTTTAAAAACTTAAAGGTAACAAGTTTTTGTCTTAGATTAGTTTGCTTGACAGGTCAAACTAATGTATTGGGAAATATTTAAAACAGCAGACAAGTTTGAGCTTTTCCTGCAAAGGGTGTGCAACAAGGTAGCCCCGTGCTTTTGGCCCGTTATAGCACGTGCCCGGTTCTCAAAAAAACATCAAAAAAAGGTGTCAAGTCACTCTCAAAAAAAATTTGGAACCATGGATGCGCTTTCTGCACATTTTAAGTGTCCGTGAACTACATTTGTTGTCGTCCCCGACGAACTTTTTTTCTGGGAAAAAATCTTCGTTCAATTTCCTCTGTGCCTCTATTGTGCAGTCGCAACATAATGAGGCATTCCCCAAACCCTCAAACTGTTTTCCCAGAGATGGACGGAGTAATGGAGAGTAAGGTCTAAAGTGGTCTGGACGGTCCCTTTGGGCGGAACTTGTCCCCGGCGTCTCTAGAGAGTCCGATTGGTCTAGGATAAAATAAATACAGGGTAGTAACCGTACTATTTGGAGGGGGAGTCATACTACCAGTTAGGAGGGAAGGGTGGGGTGCGGCACGCTAGGCTAAATTAAAAAAAATTCTCCAGCTTTTTTTCGTCTTAAAGATCAACCCCCAAAGGACAAAAAAGGCCCCGATCTGAAAAATAGAAAACTGTTGGCGGCATTTCTTTTAAAAGGCCCCTTTGCAGGAATCCCGTTTTCCAACCGAATATTTGGCACTGCCCTTAAATTTTTGTTTTTTCAGACAAATAGAGTTTTAATTACTTTAATTTGACACTACCGAAAATTTTAATGACTCGAGAGAGGGACTATAAACCTATAAAACTTGGAATTCTTTTTTGGTTTCTTAACTGACCATAAACAGTATTTCCCATCTCCCTTTGGAAAAACTCAGTAGGTACATACATCCACCTGGTATTTGTACAAAAAAACCAAAGTTTAATTAGGGAGTAAAAATGTTTGAGTATAAATTTTACTAGTATGTCAAAAAGGCCAACTTTTCCAACCCTTGGATCAAGAGCTCCAGAAAACCCCTTTTTTTTTACAAAAAAGGGCTAAAACTTAAGTCTCATGAATACTAAAAGGGGTTTGCATAAATTTTTTGGGGGTTTTTGACAATTTCAACCCTTGTCAAACCATTAGAATTTAAGACCCCTTTGTTCAGGATTAAAACTTGGTCTCAAGGAAATTAAAAATGTTTATTAAAAGTTTTGGTTTTTAGGTAACAAATTAAATAAATCTTTCCAAAATAAGAATTCATTTTTCTGTGCAGATTATTGTGCTATAGAAATTAATTTTAATTTTTAAGTACCCTTGGTACATTAACATTAATAATATTCAAAAAAGTACAATAGTTTGTTTATGTGTAATGCCCCTAAGTAGTTTTTAATTTTTTTCAAATACTAATTAAACAAGTGACTTGACAAAGTCTCCCAATAAACTAACTTCTCAACCAATGGAATCAGAAAAGTCTGCTTGAACAATAAAAAGAATGCTTTAAGCCCCAAAAGCAATTAAAAAAAGCAACTGCAACACAGTCGGAACAAGGAGATAATATAACAACTAAGTAGGGACCATCAGTAGATCCCCCACAAAAGTCACCAAACTCCCTACTAGAATCTAAGTTTAGCATAAGAAAATTCCCGACTGTGACGTCACAAAAGTACAAAATTTAAATAGAAGTACAGTAGGACCCGAGTTGCTCAGAGTCTATGCGAACACAACTCAGTTTTCAAAGTCGAAAAATCATAAGTTTTAAAAAGTGTTCTTGAACGAGTCCCACAGAACCTACAAGAAAGCTAAGACGTCTTTTAACAAAGGGCCTATAAGGGGATTTGGCACTTTTTTTTCTGGAATACGTCCAACCACCCAGCGAGTCTAGACCAAACTGAATACTTCAGGTAGGTGAGAAACCCCCCCCCCCCCTGATCACGTGATAGCTCCGTGGACAGTTGCTGCCCCCAACAGAAGCCGGGGGGGAAACGAGCCAAAGCGTAAATTTCAGTAGTTAGCAATCAAGACTTGAACTTTGGCCAAAAATTATTTTTTACATCCTACCCACAACATAACAAGTCAAATAAAAATATAAAACAAATATTTAATTTAGCTATTATCGCAAAAAAAAAGCAATATAAAAAATTTTTGAAAGGTAATAAATTAATACATATACATATATATTCATAATATAATTGTAACCCATTTAGGGGTTTTCAACATAGGTTATCAAAAAAAGAAAATTAAAAATGAATACAGGAAAGAGTAAGGTTTGAGATAAAAAATTAGGTGATGAAAAAAATTTGGGTTCAGATTGGAGGGAGAGAGTATGGAGGAGGGGAATGTTTCAAAAGTTGGGGGGGGACGTGTCAGTGGATGAGTCTATGAAAGACGAGGTGAATATAGAAATTTATGAGGGGGAAAAGGGTGGCGGTGCATTGGAGTCGTTGGGGCAAAGAACTTTGTCCCTTTGGAGGAAAGAGGGGGAAATTTTTGAGAGTATACTTTTACCAATGTTTTTTTATATGGATGGGAAACATGGGGATGAATGTTGCGCAGGAGAAGGGTGGAGGCATGGAGATGTCTTCTGAGGGCCAAAAGTTGGTGTGAATATAAGCAGAGAATTCGTAGTTTTGGGAAAATTTGGGGGAGGTGCGGGATTTCCAAAACTGTTGTCCCGAGGGTGAGGAAGGGTTTTGAGGGGGGTTCGGACAGTAGAGGAATGGACGAAACAGAATGACTTCGAGTGTTCAGTCTGTAGTGGAAGGAAGGCGGGGGGGGGGTCGGCCCTAGGGAAAGGTTGGAGGGGGGGGGTAAAGGGAAAAGTTTTGTGTGCGAGGGGCTTGGACTTCCAGCGGGCATGTGTGAGCGTGTTTTGATGGGGGTGAATGGAACAAAAGGTTTTAAATATTTACGTGCTTTGGGTGTGAGCAAAGTAACATTTGTGAAGGGATTTAGGGGAAATGGCTGGCTGGACTTTAGTCCTGGAGATGGGAAAAGTACAGTGCCTGCACTCTTAAGGGGGGTGTTAATGTTGCAGTTTAATACTGTAGTTGTAAAAGGCACCCTTCTGGGGAAGACAGTGTTGGAGTGAATGAGGGTGAAAGTTTTTCTTTTTTCGGGACACCTACCTTGGTGGAATTCGGCCAGTGTGTTTAATAAAAAAAAATACACCTGGAAAATCCTAGAGGGGCTATTACCAACCTTGCACGTGAAAATCACTCCCTACAAAAAAAGACTCGGCAGAGATTGCAACATTAACTAATGAAAATGCAGGGGTGTCACTAGCACGTTTAGGAGACAACACCAATATGTGTCAGGGGCCCAAGACTTTACAACTGCCTTCCAGATAATAAGGGAGGGATTACCTTTAGGACCCTGGCTGTCTTCATCAAGCGGCCCGGACAAGAACCTAAAGTTGGTACCTGACCAGCTAGGCTGGTGGTTCATTTTAATGGTTTGCATGATAGTCAGCATAACAGCCTGGTTGATCAGGCCTTGATCCACCATGGGCCTGGTCACAGTCCGGGCGCGGTGGGCGTTGACCCCCGGAATACTGTCTCAGGTAAACTCCAGGTTATGGTTATACCAGTTCCTATCAGGACATTCTATGAATAAGTGACCCCCATTTTTCGTATGCATCGGAAGTTCGTAAGTTTTGGAAACACTGGTAAAATTTTTTCATCAAAAATGCAGTGGACCCCCGCCCTTATTATATTAATCCTTCCTGAGAACTCATCCGTATGCCGAAAAATTATCTTAGGCGAATTAATTTCCCATTAAATAAATATGGAAAACAAATTAATCTGTGCAAAAAACCTCCATGAAGTATGAAAAAAAAGAACAATTTTTACCACATGAAAATATTAATTTTAATTCACACAAACTGCAAGAAGCACATGCATAGGTAACACTCTACTAGAATAGAATACATGACTCTTCCCTTTATTGAAGATCTGGTGATGATTGATGGGAATGGGAGGAGGTGACGAGTTGTGGAAGTTGTTATTGTTTAGAAAGGGGGAAATCCCCTCATTAGGATTTGATACCTCAAGTCCTTTTCCTGGTTTACTTCCCTTTTTCTTTTAATGCCACTAGGACCCGCTTGAGAGTCACTGGACCTCTGTCGCACAAACATATCTGTCCATAGAGCTATGTACCTCTTGTTACTTTATGATGTGTCTTAAAGTGGTCACACCATTGCATTGTAATAGGTCAACAGCATGGCTTTGCAATAGCTGTGTGAGGGTGTATTTTCATCCATAAACGGTTGCACTTCAAGCCAGTTTGCACACATTTCTAGAATCTCTTTTTTTCAATTCCTGGAGTTTACCTGGAGCGAAGTTCGGGGGTCAATGCCCCCGCGGCCCGTCTGTGACCAGGCCTCCCTTTGGTCAGTGTCCCAGGATGCGGGACCCACACCTGTCGACTAACACCCAGGTACCCATTTTACTGAAGGGGGAACATTAGACAACAGGCTTTGAATGAAAAGAAGAAAACACGTCCAATGTTTCTACTCTGGCGGGGAATCGAACACGGCCCTACCGTGTGAAGCGGGAAAGCGTTAACACCAGGCCCACCCAGAGGTTGATGTACTCATTTGCACCCTCTGTAAGTTTTTCCTCTGGTGCTCAAGTTGTTGTTTCAAAACATCATGTTGTTCTCCAGTACTGTTTTGCGCAGCTGATTTGTTGTGTACCACCCCAGCAAGACTTGCTTCATCTGGAGGTATGAAGTCACCAGTCAGCTGAGCCAGATGGCTGACGGACAGCTGAATCAGCCAGACAGGTGGTTGTCAAACACCAGCGCATTACTAGTGTTGATAGAGCGTGATCGTGCTATGTGGATTGTTACTCCCTGGGTTGACTCGCTCAACCACATGTTTGGTTGTTGCAGCATATACTATTCTCACCCTTTTTACCACAGGATGACACTAGAGCTTCTGTGGGGTCCATGGTGATTATTTTGCAGGTGACAAGCCCTAAAAAAACATGAGATAATGTAAATTGTACCGAATGTATTGTAGATGCGTCTGCATGGCTGGCTTGTAAATCATGGCGATGAGGGCAACAGTGGGACACGTCTGGACAAATCACGTTAAGGCGAGTTTTTTAACGTGAGGAGAGGCTCAAAATTTTTGCATTAAATGTATGGCGGATTTAATGTAACGCGATGCCTTCATAAGGCGGGGGTCCACTGTACTGACTCACCAAATAGTGGTTCGTCCAGATGCGTATGCACGGCCTCGAATGGACCCACATTCTATTCAGGAGCCAGTGAGCATTGTTTTCAGCGACGTTGAGTATGATCCCACATGTTCATTTGATAATTTCATAATATTCATTTGTTTTAGAGCTTGCAAACTTGCTTAATAAGCCACCCAATGGCCCCAAAGGAAATGCCTTGTCCCAGGACTTTCATTAAAGAAGGTGAGAAACATGTTGAATATCTAGAAAGAACTCATAGCAAAATACCACAAGTGGATGAAAGGAGGAGGGGGAGAATGTGCCTTCTTCAGTGATTATATGATATGTATGATATAATGTAGCAGAATCGATAAAAGGCTATATTGCCAGCATCGATAAAGTGTAGCTTTAAACAGTGTTTCAGTAGTTAAGCAATAATCAATAGATAAAAAAAAGACTGCATGATCTTATTCCTCGATGTTGTTGAAGTTATATAGGGTACTGACAACACCGCTGCTCCACCACCACTGTATGTGGGCTTATGCTATCAGTGGTCCTTATACACCAACAACAAAACATCAACACCACTTGTGACATTAGTTAATGATATATTTTATTCATTCTAGAGTATGTTCATGTGTCTATGTTATTAATATTGTGATTATGCATATTAGATGAATTGTGATAGATATATAAGCCCGTAGAGTTGTATTAGTGTCATATTGAAGGACGATATTGTCTACGCCAACACACTACCCTGCCGCCGCACAATTCCTAACATCGGTAATGACATATTTTATTCATACACCAACAAGGAGTCTTCAGTAAAGGTAAGTGTGATATTTATTGATTATCTTCATGTTCCTTTTGTTTTTTTGTGTATGTAAATTCTTTATTTCATCCAAAAAAAAATTATTTTTTGTTAATACTTTTGGGTTGAAACGTGTAATTGGATTTTACGTTTTTTTTCTTATGAGGAAAATGGTTTCGCACCAACATCGTCAATTTTTGCCATTAGTCACACTCTCTGGAATGATAATTTCGAAAAATGAGGGTTCCACTGTAACGGCTATATAAAAAGCCGTTTTGTTATGCTTAGCTTTTGGGCAAAGATTAGGTCAGGTTTTTTTCCCAGGATGCAACCCACACACTCGACTAATTTTGCCCAGGTACCATTTTAAATGATTGGGAGAACATTGACCGGGAACAGGAAGTGTCTTATGGAAAACATGTCCCTAATGTTTTTTCAAGGCCGTACAGAGAATATTCGAACCACGGACTCAGTGTGTGAGCTATTTGCATAGCGTTTGGCTATGGGTTTGTTTGCAATCATGGTATTACTATATTGTGAGTCGGTTAGTTGAAGATTAACCTTTCAGGGTTGGTGTTGTACTAGTAGTTTATGGGCCAGGTTGGTGTTTGGTACGAAGATAGGTGGGACACCTGGGGGCTAGAGCCTTGTTAGTAGCAGAGGTAAAAGTTACACACATCTCAAGCATAAAACAGGCCACCAGGGCTATCCCAATCAAAAAGAAAGTCTAAACAGCAATGTGTTTATTCATTGAATTGGTTAAAGAGGGTTGGGCAGAAATCCTAGTTAGGGAAATATATCTATTTATTCAACCTAACACTATATACACACACTCTAGAAGAAAAACTCTTTATCCTAAATGCTGGTGGAGGTCCAGGCCACCTATCCACCGGCCGAGTCCGTGCCAGGTCGTCACTACTCCACTACCACCCCATTTTCTTATGTCCTCACTCCTCCACAGCACTCTGACCATTGGTCAGGGCTAGCTGAACATACAGGTATGCAATAGTAGAAGCCTATGGCTTGAGTTAGCTAAGCAAAAGAGAGTTCACAATACAAACTTAGGAATTAAATTCACAGCATCTCGATGCCAGCCTCCATGCCATGCTGACCCATGTGACTGCCCAAACCACGCTACCCTGCATACCAAACACAGTGGTAAAATAAATACCTAGCAGGATTTCTTTATAATTACTTTTAGGAGTACTTTACAGTACCCCCAAATTGCACTTATGAATTATAAATTTATTCTTGACAACTATAACTTCATTCCATAATGACACCCTTCTCACTGTATATAACATTACAAGTGTCATGCAGATCCCTGCATAAACAACATTTACAGTGTCATGCAGAACCCTGCATGAACACCCCCACCCGGTGGTTGGTGGTTTTTAAACTTCCCGCCTTCACACTCGGAGGGCCCGGGTTCGTATTCCCTGGCGGGTGGAAAAATTCCAACACGTTCCGTACACTTTGTCCTGTTCACCTAGCAGGCAAATTAGGTACCTGGGTTGTTAGTCGAATGGTGTGGGTCGCATCCTGGGGGACAAGATCAGGACTCCAATGGAAATAAGATAGACAGTCCTCGATGCCAACACTGACTTTCTTGGGTTTCCTGGGTGGCTAACCCTCCGGGCGTTAAAAATGTCCGATCGAAATTTATTTATATTAGCCAGACCATAGGCTCTCACTCTGCTAGCGGGGGTTCCTACGGACACCGCTACTAGGCAAATGGAAAAAAGAAAATAAAATCCGTCATTAAGGTCTGAGGCCAAGGGCATAATGACAAAAGGGGGGGAATGACCACCTTACATTCACGGTCTTTTGGTCTCAAAATATGCAATATTAACAAACTGAGGGTATAGACTACTGACAACATGTGAAAATTGCCAAACATTAAAATGTGTCAAGTTCTTTGCCCAAACGGAGCCCACAGTCACTCTCTGAGACAATTGTGTTAGGAAAAGAGCACCATCACAACACAGCGCTGGCCAGGCCACCGGCGTTGTTGGCAATTTTATAAATTACATCAGCAAACTTATAAATGTCAAGGTTAACTTGGTACAAAAGTGCCCCTGTGGAATGCTGTTTTATGAGTAACACCAAAGCTCAGTATGTTGCAAGGCAGACCAAACTGTTTGTGCCACCAAAAAAAAAATTGTAATAGTAAGTTAACCTTTTCCAGGAGTCAAAGAAAAGGGAAAACAGTTTTTAATGTTAAAGTCTACCCAGCATTTCAGGAACAGCATGTTTAAAAATTGACCACTGCCTGAGAAAAATCTTCCAGCTCCTGTACCAACATCTTGGCTCCTGGGGGATTTCAACGTAAGGCACCTTAAAATTGGAGAATATAGCAAGATAATATGTTTGCTGTAATAAAACCAGGATGCAATTCTGATGAAAACTCACTCTCCTCACGGCTTTGAAATCTCTGCACTTATTCAAGTTAAACCAAGCCAAATATGGAGCCTACTAAATGGAGAATAACTAGACCCTCATCTGTCACTAACAATGTTGATCTGGTAAGAATGTCACAATATCCAAACAAATACAATATCTCAGATTTCACAAATAATTGAGGTTAGAATGTATGTGTGGAGCCCCAGACCTACTTAAGGAGGACTAGTCACGAGGGAGGAGCATCACCAAATTAATCTTCAATAACAAAAACATAAAGTGGGACCAAGGGTAATCAAGTCCTAACCGATATAAGATGGGATGAATATACTAAGCAACTCAGACCCCAACTTATGCCTATAGGAACAGATTATGTCTTGGTGGCACTCGATGTATGCACAAGGCTTATTCCTCTAAGAAAAAAGGTGGAGTAGATGTAAATAGAAAGGACAGGTGCTCCCTTTCAGGCGACGATAAAGAATAGCAGGAGCGGCCTTAAAAGAGGTCAATATATTTGAAAATGCCGTTAGGGTGTTGCACTGGTCAGAGAAATAGCAAGCATCGAATCTTAAGTCTTAAAGGATCCTTTAGGAGTCAGGAATAGCGGGGAAGAACTAAAAGCCATAAATGAAATCGAAAGAAACCAAAAAGTATTTCTTCTCCAATGCCAAATCAAAGTCGAGAACAACGTCCAGTTAATTGGGCCCTACTTAAACAAGATGGGTCCTACACAGATGACAGCAAGGAAAGTAAATGAGTGGAGTACTCAAGTCCCAATATGGACTCAGTTTTTAAGCAAAAGCGCTACCCAGGGAATGAGAGTCGAGATCAAATTAATTGTTTATGAGAGAGCCACAAATTGAGTAACACAAGCCTATCCGATGTTAATCATGACGCCAAATTGGACTTCGAACAGGAGTTATAATAAATGGACATGCCATGCACTCTGCCCCAGGGCCAGACTCATGGAACTCGTGTTCTAAAGAACTGCCAAGAATGCCCTATCTCGGAGAAGCCTTTTCCATCCTATGGAGAGGGAGCACGGGACACGGGGGTCGTCCCACTAGTTACTAAAAACAACAGACATAGCCCACTACAATGGGGGGAAGTTAAAGCGACAGCAAAGAAACAACAGACCAATAGCACTAACATCCCATATCATAATAAATCTTGAAAGGGGTCCTAAGAAGAAAGATCACCTCCCATCTAGAAAAAACCCTTCAGTTACACAAACCCAGGGCAACATGGGGTTAGACGGTCGCTCCTGTCTGTCGCAATATTGGATCCACTACGTCTAGGTCCTAAATGCACTAGAAGACAAAAAGAATGCAGATGTAATATACCAGGACTTTGCAAAAGCCCCGTCGACAAGTGTGCCATGGCGTTAATAGCCCGCCACAAAATGCTGCTAAAGGAATATCAGGAAAGTCGGTCGATGATCGATAATTTCTCACTAACAGAACACAGTGAGCAGTAGTCAACAGAGTAAAGTACGAGGCAGCTACGGTTGAGAGGAGGCTCTGTTCCACTAGGCACAGTTCTCGCTTCCCATCTTGTTCCTCATCCTAATATCCGACATAGGCAAAGGATGTCAGCTCAGCACGTGTCTTTCCTTTGCAGATGCACCCGATCTGCATGACAGTGTCTTCCATTGCAGGACACTGCAGGCTCCAGGGGGACATCAACCAAATCTTTCGTGGGCTGCAGAAACCCAAAATGAAGTTCAACGATGAGAAAATTTCAATTACTCAGATATGGTAAACCCGAGAGGAAATTAATCTTCATCAGAGTACAAAACAAAATTTGGCCACAAAATATAGCGAAACACCAACGTCACAGACCTGGGAAGTGATCTGTCGGAGGATCTCACCTTCAAGGACCATAACATTGTATCAATCGCAATCTGCTCGAAAATGACAGGCTGGATAATGTGAACCTTCAAAATAGGGAGGCCAAGCCTTGATGCACTTCTTTCAGGTCTCATGTTCTATCTAGGCTGGAATATTGCTGCACACTACTGCATTTTTCAAGGCAGGTGAATTTTGCGACCTAGAAAATTTACAGAGAACTTTCACGGCAGGCATAACAGATATAAAAAACCCTCAATTACTGGGAGGGCTTGAGGTTCCAAAACTGTATTCCTGGAACGGCAGGAGGGAGAGATACATGATTATATACACCTGGGAAAAAATCCTTGGGACTAGTACGACTTGCTCACGAAAACACTCACTCAAAAGAAAAGCTTGGCAGCGATCGCACATCCCCCCATTGAAAATAGCAGGGGTTGTCACTAGCACCCATTATCAGACCCAACAATAAGTGTCAGGGGCCCCGAGACTGTTTCAACTGTCCCAGATACAAATGGGGGATTACCATACAGACCCCTGGCAGTCTTTAAGCTGGCCTGGACAAAGCACCTAAAGTCGGTTCTGACAGAGGGCTGCTGGCTCGTACTTTGCGTTTGCGTGCAGCCAGCAGCAACAGCTTGTTGATCCGGCTTGATCCACCAGGAGGCCTGGTCACAGACCGGGCCGCAGTGGCGTTGACCCCCAGAACTCTCTCCAGGTAAACTCCAGAGTACGTGAGGAACAAGCTAAGATACGTGAATAACAGGTTAAATTAAGGGAACTGAGGAGGAAAGAGCAAAAGGAAAGAGAATATGAGTTATGGGAGGGAGAGAGAAAAGGATCGCGAGCTCAAACAAACTCGCAGTTTGGATTAGAGAATAAGAAGTTAACTTTCTCACAAATGCAATTAGATGAAGGAGTAATGGAACAACGTGCAACTAGTGCACATATTCCAACACCTAATTTACCCTCTCTTCACAGAGGGGGAAGACATAAACTTAAAACATTATCAGGTTTGAAAATACCGCTACCCTTTGTGAATGGCTGCGGACACCTGGGCTACAGGTTAGGAATGTATTTTTTTGGTACAGCTTTGATATCTATGCAACTTTGTTGCAACGATGTCATAAGTAATTATAACTACTGTGATGGCAATTCCTTAAAGATATCAAAAAACCACTCATTCTTACGAGGAAGATTTCAGGTATGCACCTACAGCTGCCGGAACTTTCAACAGTTAACGGTATCAAAAAAAAAAAAAAAAAAAAAAAAAAAAAAAAAAGAAACACTCTTTCGGTTGTTCGATCTTTTGGATAGAGAGTTCAGGAATTGATAACAGTTTATGAATCTCTTCGAGACTTCATGGTTTGATGACCAGTAACTGAACAGCTTTCCTCACCAGATTCGAAACATTCATAAGAGAAACGTTAACCTGATTAAAGCTTGAGGAAGTTACTGAGGTTGCTGACCAGTATGCTTGAAGCACCAATTCCTATAAAGACCTAAAGGGGATCAAGCCTAAGGGCAAGGGTTCATCAGACCTTAAGAAATCAAAGCCTCTAGTAGAAAGTAAAAAGACTTCCTTTTTTCCTGTTTGTCTTTGCTGATGTGTTAAGGGACATAAACGTCCAGGTTGTCCTATAAGAAAGGTTCAAAAAGTTGAAAGATGTTTTAAAGACTGTAATAGATCCAAAGCACCTTCAGTTCAGGAAACAGTTAATGGACTTAATGTATTACCATATTACGAAACACTGGATGCACATGTATAGTCATTTCTGATAAGCTGTTTTCCCTAATCTTAAAGAAATCATTCCTCTGTCTAACTTTCAGACTACTTGGGCGTAAACACTTTTCCCCCCCCCCCATACCATCCGTTGTTAAATTAGGTATAAATGGTTCACAGGTTGGTCTGAAGCCGTACTAGCTCCCATCAGTTCTTTGCTCCGTACTAATAGGGTAATGTAAAAGGTTTGCCATTCTTCCTTCTGAAGGTGACCTTTCATCGCCAAAGATGGACATAAGTGTTTCAGATCCTCTTCTGTAAAGTCAGAGAGGCCTCGAAAGCTCTGATGGAAATTGTCTCGTGAAATTCATTGGGATTAAAAACCAGTGATGCTACTCTCGAAAGCGAGGGTGTAGGATCACGGTTCACTTGTTAGAGTGAATGTTGAAGATATCACCTCCGATACCATAAATGTCTCCTTGACTAGGGCTCAGACTAAAGCCCAGGCTTTTCCTTATTCGACCATCCATTGTTTTTCCCTGACTTAAAGCCTTTAGATATATCAAAAGGACTCTTGTGTCAATTTACCAACGTAATTGCCCTTCTCTTCAGAATGCCTTAATGCCGTAACAAAATCAAGTATCCAAAGGAAAAAAACTTTTCATATAAATTTGAATATATAAAAGGGTATCTTGTACAAGTCAGTATTCAAATTATATTCAGATGAGACAGGTGACTATTCCATCTTAGTTGTTCCAAGTCAATGCAGGTAGACGGTTCTTAAAATGGCTCATGACCTGCCAGTGGCCGGAACATTTCTCGCCATCGGGTAAAACTGAAATAAAATTAGGGAAACCTATTTTTTGGCCAAAAATGCTCTCAGATGCCACTTCTATTGTTTAGTATCGTGTAAAGTTTGCAACTGTCATCTCCCAAGGTACCAGGCGAGATACCTATGGTCAAAATGCCAATCTTTTCGGTACCGTTTTGAAAGAGTAGCTATTTGACATCGTTGGTCCTTTATCTCCACTTTCATCTGGGGGGTACATAGATAATATATTAAACATTAGTTAATTATGCTTCGGTTTCCTGAAGCCGTTCCCTTAAAGACAATAACTACTACAGAGGTGGCTGAAGCCCTTTTTGTCCATCTTCTCCAGAGTGGGCATCCCGAGAGAAATTTTGTCTGGAACGTGGGACACAATTCACATCTGACTTTAATGAACATCTATACCAAATTTGGGAGTGAAGCCTCTCTTCACACACCTTATTCATCCCAGCTGTAATGGGAGGATTTGAGCGTCAGCATTCGATTCTCAGTCCATTTTAAGGAAACTTTGCTCCCTTAAAACTAAGGAGTGGCATCGTGTAAACTACCTGTGCTTGTTTGCCATGAGGAAGTTCCAGTGACTCTTTGGGGTTTTCACCTTTGAACTTCTCTATGGTTAGAAGGCGAGAGGTCACTGTCGCCATCCTTCATGATTTAAGGACTAATGAGAGGTAAATGCTGTGGTTCAGTCTTCTTACCTGTTTATACTTGACCTTAGATCCAAAATTGAGGAGACCTCTGACTAGTTTCGAAAAACTTAAGCTTGTCAATGGACCAGTTACAAAACCTATTTGATTCAAAGTCAGAGAGTTTTAAAGTAGGGGATGAAAGTTCTCGGTACCTTTTGCCTATCAAGTCAAATAAATTTATTTGTAGCATGGAAAAGGTCTTATAAAGTATTAAAATTTGGTGGGAACAGTGACTTCCTCATGAAGTCAAGGGGAAACCTAAGTTTAACATATCAACATCTTAAGAAATATTAACCGAAGAAAATCGGTTAACTGCCTTATAACTTGACTAAGTTTTTCCACACACGAACTTGATAAGACAAACCTGAAGAATGTAATGTGTGCGTAAGTGATCCTCTAAACTTAGACTATGATGAAGAATACATGATTGGTGACTCTTGACCACTCGGGCGCAACCAACATTAATCTTGTTAGGTACAGACACATATTGCACAGTGAGGTTATCTTTATTATGAAACGTTTCGCTACAACAGTAGGCTTCTTCAGTCAAGTACAGAAAAGTGATAGATGCAGAAGATACTTGAAGACGATGTAATCAGCCATTCACCCTTAAAGTTTGAGGTGGTCAGTCCTCATCTGGAGAATAGCATTGTTCTCATAGTATGAAACAATATGGGGATGTAGTGACAGGATGGGAGCTTTGTATAGCGCCCAAGGGTGAGACGTAGGCACTAGGAGAGGTAAGAACTCAGATGCTGAGAGGTCGGTCCTCTCAGATCAGCCGCGCTCATTGTGGAAGTTGTCGAAGTTGATTGCAGGTCTGTACCAAAGATACCCTTTGTGTTGCAGTGTCTGACAGATTGAAACATTTTAAAAGGTATAAAATACGACAGGTTGTTAGGTAAGACACATATGCAACAGTTAGGTATCTTTATTATGAAACGTTTTGCCTACCCAGTAAGGCTCTTCAGTCAAGTAAGAAAAGTTCGATTAGAAGAGAAGAACTTGAAGACGATGTAAATCAGTCATCACCTTAAAGTTTTTGAAGGTGGTCAGTCCCTCAGTTGGAGAAGAGACAGGGTTCCATAGTATATGAACCAAATATTCTGTTCTATAAAACTTTTCTGTACTTGATGTAAGAAGCATACTGTGTAGGCGAAACGTTTCATAATAAAGATACCTAAAACTGTGCATATGTGTCTTACCTAACAACTGTCGTATTTTATACCATTTGGTAATGTTCAATCTGTCAGACACTGCAAACAAAGGGTATATTGGACAGACCTGCAATCATCTTCGACTAACCTTCCACTAGTGAGAGCGGCTGGATTTGAGAGGACCGACTTCAGCTTCTGAGTTCTTACCTCTAATAGTGGCCTAAGTCTCACATCTTGGCGGATTTTTATTTATTTTAAAAAAAAAAAAAAAAAAAATAAAAAGCTCCATCCGGTCACTTCATCTCCATATTGTTCTTACTATGGAACAATGCTCTTCTCCAGACTGAGGGACTGACCACCCCAAAACTATAAGGGTGGATGGACTGATTTACATCGTCTTCAAGTATCTTTGCTTCTATCAACTTTTCTGACTTGATGAAGAAGCCTACTGTGTAGGCGGAAAACGCTTTCCATATAAAGTTAACTAACTGTTGATTATGTTCTTACCTAACAACCTGTCGTATTTTTTACCATTTTAATGGTTCAACATTAATATATGATTTTGAGATGACCATAAGTGGACATGAACTACTTCAATGTGTGAGTAACTTTTCAGAGTCTGTACTGTATTCCCAGGTTTACCTCACGGTAGTCCATAAGATTGGACTTTGTGAAGGACAATCTATCAAACGAAAATTATTACCCAGTTCCAGTTCAACTTAGGGGAATGCATTTGGGACGGGAGGTAGCAAATTATTAAAACTAAAGATCATTGAACCTTCAGTATCTTCATAATGTTCACCAGTAGTCATGGTAAGAAGGAGGATAATTCATATAGACTTGCTATTGACTCAGAGGCCTTAATGCTATAACTCGGTGGGGTGCTGAGCCTATGCCCTTAATAGATAGCGATCTTTCACAAATTTTATGACGCTTCCTTCTTTTCAGAGATTGATATTGCGCAGGCATATCAAGTAATGTTAGATCCTTCTTCTAAGCAGTACACTGCTTTTCCTACACACCAAGGACTGATGCAATATAGAACTATGCCCTTCGTTGGGAACTGGCCTTTGCTACTACGTGAGGCTGATGAGAAAGGTCTTGGGTAATATGCCAAATGTTTCAGTTTATTTTGATAACATTTACATAATGACATCCACATGGGGCGAGCATATCCAAACATTAACATCAGTTTTACGTAGGTTACGCTCCCTTGGCCTCACTGCCAAGCCGAAGAAATGCTTCCTTGGGGTATAAACAAAAATTAGATATCTTGGACTGATTCTTTCTAATAACTCTCAGCAGCCTCTCCCCAGTAAGATCAAAGCTTCATTAGAATTTAAATTCCCCAAAACCAAGAAGCTCATGCGTAGCTTTCTTGGTTCTGTAAATTTTTATGCACGGTTTATCCCGAACCTTACTGATCTTACAGGCATCTTATCCGACTTCCTTAAAAAGTCTGTGAAGGAACCTCTTGAACTTTCCGACGGAGCTCGGGAAAAGTTTAATGAGATTAAAAGCATCTTTTCAAAAGACCCTATACTTAAGATTCCAGATATTAATAAAACATTTTGTTTGAGAACTGATGCCTCCAATACTGGCTTAGGTGCGGTGTTACTACAATACCATGATGGTACTCCCTTCCCTGTCTGCTTCCTAAGACAGAAACTCCTTCCTGCAGAAACGAGATACTCCACAATAGAAAAGGAATGTTTAGCCCTTGTGTGGGGTATCTCCAAACTTAAATTTTATTTGCTGGGAAAAGAATTCATTTTAGAAACGGACCACAAACCTTTGATATACCTAGAAACTTTTAAGGGAACCAACAGTCGCCTCTTGAGGTGGACATTGGCACTCCAGGCTTTTAAGTTCCATATTGTGTATATCAATGGTTCATCCAATTATTTCTCTGACTGGTTAAGTCGTGACAGTCAGTAGAAGATTTCTTGCCTCGCGACTTCCACATGTTAGAACTTTTTCCTCGCCTATTCTTCTTATACTCCTTGACTATAAGTCTTGGTATGGGGGAGTGTGAGGGAAAAGTTCAATAGATAGGAGTAGCGAGGGAATATATAGTAACAATAGTTTCATTGCCGGCTACTTGTTAAGGTAGGGTTAGTCAAGCTCCCGCTATTCCCGCCTTTTTTCCCCCCTCCCTGAAAGTGATAGTTTGTTTGCCGGCTGCTTGTTAACGTAGGGTCAGTCTAGCTCCCACTATCCCTTCCCCTCCCTCTCCCCCCCCTCCCGAAAGGTGACGTGTGGGGCTCTGGTCAAACAGTAAATCACTCGACTCACAGCTCCCAACACTACTGTAAGTACATGCCTTCCTTGTATTCTACTGGATTTATTGGTTGAAAGCTTCACTTTGGACCAATAATAAACTTAGTCTTTTCAGCCTTGCTCTAAGTTGACTGTTGTAATAATCACCACGTCTTTTAGGTATTTTACTTATCATGGAGAGTGATTATTTAAGCAGTGGGTAACCTGTCTATCTTTTCAGCTTGGATGACAGAGAGGATCACCTGTCAATCAACGAGAAGAACTGACGGAGACGGACTAACGTCCTGGAGACATCCCATATTGGATTTAATTACCTATGCACCTGTATGAAATTGCAGGACGTAACCCCACATCATTGCAGCGTTAAAGAACCTGCTTTCCTGTCATCGGGATAGAATACTCACGGCGATACTCTGTGAAGAACTAGCCGGTGGTGGTCACCAACACCTGCGACCCCCCCCCACATCACCAACGGCTAAGATTTCAACAACACGAAGTGTCACCAACACCAGACACCCCAATATATATATTAGTGTTGAGTTCAAATGTTATTTTATTCATTTCATTTTTCATTTTTCTTTCAAATAGGATGTACCTGTCATGTTATATTGTTTTATGTTTGCTTTAATAAATAATAAAGTGTTTATCTTTGTTAATTATTATTTCATTTTCTATTCATTAATTTTCCTGAGGAGGAGCCAGCTTTGGTAATACTGTCTGAAGTTATTACAGAGCAGAGTATGCCTTCAGAGGCAACCATACGCGAGGTACAACCATACTTTGGTAGCACGATGGTAGACAGCAACCACCCAGGGAGGTAATACCGTCCTGTATTAGTTAGTTGGTAACCAGCAACCACCCAGGGAGGTACTATCATCCTATGGTAGTAGGTTGGTAGACAGCTACCACTAACGGAGGTACAAACATCCTATTGTAGTAGGTGGGTAGACAGCAGCCCTCCAGGTAGGTACTATTACCATGTGATAGCAGGTTGGTAGACAGCAACCAACCAGCGAGGTAATACCATCCAGTGGTAGTAGTTTGGTCGAGAGCAACCACCCATGGAGGTACTTCCATTCTGTGGTAGTAGGTTTGAAGACAGCAACCACCCAGGGAGGTACTACTGCCCTCTGGTAGATGGATGGTAGACAGCATCCACGAAGGGAGGTACTTACCGTCCTGTGGTAGTAGGTAGGTAGACAGAAACCACGTTGGGAGGTACTACCATCCTGTGGAAGTAGGTTTTTAGATAGCAACCACCCATTGAGATACTACCGTCCTGTGGTAGTAGGCTGGTATACAACAACCACCCAGAGAGGTACTACCGTCCTCTGGTAAAAATATTGGTAGACAGCAACTTCTCAGAGAGGTACTACAGTCCTGTGGTAGTCCGATGATAGACAGCAACCAGCTAGGGAGGTACTACTGTTTTCTGGTAGAAGGTTGATAGTATCACCCACCCAGGAACGTACTACCTTCCTGTTACAGTAGGTTAATAGACAGCAACCACATGCTACCGTCCTGCTGCTGTAGGTCGGTAGACAGCAACCACCATGTTAGGTACTACCGTGCTGTGGTAGTAGATTCGTAGACAGCAACCAACCACAGAGGTACTACCATCCTGTGGTAGTAGGTTGGTAAACTGGAACCAACCGGAGGCACTACCATCTGTGGTAGTACGTTTTGGTAAACTGCAACCACCCATGGAGGTACTACAATCATGTGGTAGTAGGTTGGCAGACAGCAACCACCCAGGGAAGTACGACAATTCTGTGGTAGTAAGTTGGTAGACAGCACCACCCAGGGGGGTAAATTCCATCCTGTGGTAGGGGGCTGTTAGATAGCAACCATTCAGGGGGGTGCTACGGTTTCCCGTGGTAGAAGGTTATAGACGGTAACCATCCAGGAAGAACTACCATGCAGTGGTAGTAGGTTGGTACACCCGTAACCACTCAGGGAGGTACTACCGTCCTGTGGTTAGTGGTGAGTAGACTGCAACTTTCCCAGAGACGTACTACCGTCCTGTGGCAGTAGGTTATAGACAGCAACACCCAGTTAGGTAGTACCTTTCCGTGGTAGCGGTTGGTTTTTTTAGAGGGAACACCAGGGAGGTACTACCGTGTGTGGGTAGTAGGTTGGTACAAGCAACACCAGGGAAGTATACCGTCTTTTGAAGTAGGGTTTGGGAGACAAATAACCACCGAGGGTACCTCCGTCTTGTGGTAGAAGGTGGTACGTCCTAAAGTAGTTGGTTTGGGAGACACAACGACCCAGGGAAAGTACTACCTCTGTTGGTAAATAGGTTGGTAGACAGCAACCACCAGAGGGAATACTACCGTCTCTGGTAAAATATTGGTAGACAGCAACTCCAGAGAGGTACTACAGTCCTGTGGTAGTACGTGATAGACAGCAACCAATCTAGGAGGTACTCCTCTTCAAAGGGGGCTCCTTGGCGTGGTGAAGAGGCTTTGGGCTGAGGAATTAGCCCTGTCGGTCTTCTTCTCAGACGAACCAATTACCCCCATTCTCCCCTCCCCTAACCCATCTCCCCATCCTCCCCTTTTTTTCCATTCCTCCCTCCTCCTCTCCTCACCCTCCCTTTTGCCTTCCCTTTTTTAGCCCTTTTGATTCTCCCACAGGCCGCTAGTTCCTGGGAGGGGAAAAG
>NC_069434.1:1590609-1605636 GCF_026875155.1 Cherax quadricarinatus | reverse complement strand
AAGTCTGAAATATTAGAAGTCTGAATATATTAGTAGAATATTAGTAAGTCTGACATATTTGTAAACTGATATATTAGTAATCTGACAAATTAGTAAGGAAAACGAATATTAGGGAAGTCTGACATTTTTAGTAAGTCAAAAAATTTGAATCTGAATAAATTTTAAGTCCCGGGAATATTAAAATAAAGGGCCCGACATATTAGGGAAGTCTGGGGCCAAAATTAGTAATCTGGGCAATTTTTAAGTCTGAATATTAATTTGTCGACATAAGTAAAATCCCGACAATTTTTGTAATCGACATTTAGTAACTTGACATATTATAAGTCTGGGTTTTTTAGGAAGAAACTGAAATTTTTAGTAAGTCCCGACATAATTTGGGGAAGTCGACATAATTTGAAGTCTGAAATATTAAATAAGTTTTGACATATTAGTAAGGGGCTGACAAAAAATTAGTATGGCTGACATATTAGTAAGCTGACATATTAGTAAAGTCAGATTAAAAATTTATTTAAGTTCTAAAAAAACATTAAATTTGTAAGTTCCCGACAAATTAGTAAATCTGAATTTTTAGTAAAGTTCTGATATATTAAATAAGTCTTACATATTAGGGAAGTCTGAAAATATTATAAGTTTTGACATAATTTGTAAAATCGGAAAATAATTTATTAAAGTCGACAAATTAGAAAATCCCGAACTATTAAAAATTTCCCGAATATTAGTAAGTCTGACATATTAAAAAAAGCTAACAAATTTTGTAAGTCTTTAAAATTTATAAGTCGGGGCCTATTATTTAATTTTGGGGGTATTAGTAATTTTGAAATAATAAATCAGACTAATTTGGGAAATTTGAAAAATATTTAAATAAGTCTTGGGAAAAATTAAAAAAGCACCATAATTTGTAAGTCTGACATATTGTAAGCCCGAATATTTTGTAAGTCTTAAAAATTTGAAAAAAACCCGACATATTATAGTTTAAAAATTTTGAAAAATTAGTAAGTCCGACAAATTTTAAGTCCCGACTTTTTAGTAATCTGCAATTAAAAAGTCCCCGATATAAAAAGTAAGGTCCCGAAAATATTAAATAAAATCTGACATATTAGTAAGTCTGAAAATATTTTGTAAGGCTGACCAAAAAATTTAAATTTTTAATATAGTAAAATCGACATTTTAGAAAAGTCTGGGCATATTTTTTAAGTCTGACCTATTAGTTTAAATCCCGAATTAAATTTGTAAGTCTGACATATTAGTAAAATTTAAAGACATAAATAAATCTGACCCTATTAAATCAAGGGGCCCGAATTTTAGTAATAAGAAAATAATTTTGTAATCTGAATATTAGTAAATCTGAAACCTTAAAATTTGTAATCGACATATTGTAAATCGGAAAATTAGTAATCCTGACATATTAGTAAGTCTGTAAATTATAAGGCGACATATTTGTAAGTCTGACAATTTTTAGTAATCTTCCTATTAGAAATTTTGAATATTTAAAATAAGTCTGACATAAAAGTAAGTCTGATTTTAAGTAAGGTTTTGACATTTAGTAAAAATCGGGTATTTAAAATTTTGATATATTTGTAATTAAATTTATAAAATACTGCCCTAATTTGTAAATCTGAATATTTAAAATAAGTCTGAAAATATTTGTAACCGACATATTTGTAAATCCCCCCCTATTAGTAAATTTTACATTTTAAAAGCTGACAAATTAATTAAAATTTTGACATATTTAAGAAAATGAAAAATATAAATAAAGTTTAAATCTGGCCCTATAAGAATTTTGAATATTAGTAAAATCTGAAATATTAGTAAGTCTACAATTAATAAGTCAGAATATTAGTAAAAAACTGGGCATTTTAGTAAGTCTGACATATTAAAAGTCGACATAAAATTTAAAAAGTCCCCGGCCCCAACCGGGAAGGTCTTTACCCAATTAAATAAAGGGGCTGAAAATATTAGTAATCTAAAAATTACAAAGGGCCCGACCTAAAATTAAAACGAAAAAGTAACTATTTAAAAAAGTAATGCATAAAAAGTAAGTCAGAAAGAAAAATTTAAGGGCCCACCCTTTTTAGAAAAATCCCCAAAAAAAGTAAAGACCCCATTAAAATTTTAAAATTTTGACCCAAATTTTAAATCCGCCCCCTAAAGGAAATCACATAAAAGTAAGCTGAATATTAGTAAGTCTGACCTAATTTTAAGTCTGAAAAATTTGTAAGTCAACATATTAGAAAATCCCCGAATATTTTGTAAAAACTGACCCCCAAAAAAAGTCGAATAAAAAGTAGTCTTTAATAAATTGTAAAGTCCGGGCAAAATTGAAATCCGACATTTAGTAAGTTCTGAAATAAAATTTTGCTTACCAATTAGTAAGCTGACTAATTTGGAAAGCCCGATATTTTTAAGTCTGATAATTAATAAATCCTGACAAATTTTGTAACTGATAATTAGGGGAAAATCTGACATTTTTAGTAAGTCTTTAATAATTAAATAAGTCTGTATATTATGGAGTCGACAATTGTTTAAATCTGAAAATAAATAAGTCGACATAAATAGAAAGGGCTGAATATTAGTAAGTCTGACATATTAGTAAGTCCTGGGTATAATTAGTAAATCCCGAAAATATTTATAATCTGAATATTTTTTAAGTCTGAATATTAAATAAGTCTGGGCAATTTTTAATCCTGAATAATTTTTTTTAAATCAGAAAATTTTTAGTAAAGGGCAGGGGTATAATTTTAAGTCGGGAAAAATTTGTAAAATCTTACCCTATTTAAAAACGAATAGTAAATAAGTCTAAACTTTTGTAAGTTTGGTAATTAGTAAGTCTGGGCTATTTGAAGTCTGAATTTTTTAGTAAGGCATTGTAAAAAACCCGTTTTATAAGCCCCCGCTAAAAACCCCCCCCCCCAATTGTAAGTTGATCTTTTTAAACAAAATAAAGTAAACTAATATTAGAAACCTCAATTAAAAGTCTAAATATTGGGGGCCGACAAAAATTGAACCCAAAATTTGTTTGCCTGACAACCACAAGGGGTAAGTCAATTAAAAATAAATTGTAATTCAAATATATTAGGTAAGCCCAAAAATTAAAATAAAAATTCTAAACCCAAAATTAGGTTTTAATTCTGAAAAATATATAAGTCTGACCCTATTTGAAAATCGATAGAAAGATTTTGACAATTTTAATCTTGAATAAAATAAGGGCGAAAATAAAAAGTAAGTCCTTGACAATTAAAAGGTCGATATATTAATATTCGGGAAAATTTTAAAAGTTGACAACTTTAATCTAAATATTTTCAGTCTACAAATTAGAAGCTTAATAATTTTAAGTTCCGAAATTTTAAGTCAAATTATAAAAAAGTCGACTTTTTAATAAGTCTGACTTTAACAAAAATAAGAAATCTGATATATTAAAATTTAACGAAATATTCCGAATTACAAAATTAACTTCTAAATATTAGAATAATTAAAAATTTTAAAAAACAGACAATAAAAAGTCCGGGTTTTAAAATTTTTTAAGTCCTACAATAATAGGAAGCCAAAAAAATTAGAAGCTATATATTAGAAAAATCGAAAAATAGTAAGCTTTTTCCTTTTAAAAGTTTAAAAGGACAAAATTGTAAATCTTATAAATTGTAATTTTTTAAAATAAAAGCCTTTATACTTTTAAAACTAAAATAATTAGTAAGCTTAAAAAAAATTTTGTAAAGTTTAGGGTTTATAAAAAATCGACATAATTTTGTAAAAACTTTTAAATTAATTATAAGTCGTTATAATTTTAAGGTCTTATAATTAAATAAGTTCTACAAAATTGGGAAAACTTTTTTAATAAAAGTCCTGACATTTTTAATATTGATTTAAGTAAAATTCGACATTTCTTTAAATTAAACAGATTATAAATTTGTAATTAGTAATATAATTAGTACTGCATATGTAAGGGGCCCACATAAAAGTGGTTTTTACTTATTTAAGGGCGAAATTTTAGAAATCTGTAGATTAGAAAAAAAATCAATAATATAAAGGCAGAAAAAAATAAAAAAGGGAAATCTTATATTAGAATCTATATAGTAAGCTTAACAAAATTGTAAAACTTACAAAATTTAAAGGCCTATATATTAGTTTAAAAAGATAAATAATTCTACTATGGGCCCGATATAATTTTTGTCAGATTAAAACTAAATTTTAACCGACTAAAACTACATAAATTTTAAACTTAATAATTAAATAAAGTCTAATATTAGACCTCCAAAATTAAAAGTTCCAATAATTTTAAACTTACAAAGTAAAGTCCGATTTAAAAAGTAATCTAAAAATTAAGAAGTCTAATATTAGAAGTTACTTTAAAAATAAGTCCGAAAAAATATTTAGTAAGGGCGACAATTAGTAAACCCACAAAATTATAATTCTAAATTGTACGACTTTTTTAAAAAGTCGATTAAAAAATTGTAAAACTGACTTTTTGTAAAACTTACAAAATTTAAGGAAATTTAAAATTGGGCGATATAATATGCATAATTTAATAAAGTCGACTAAAATTTTAAATCAAAATATTAAAGTTTAAAAAAGTAAGTCGACTATAATAAATCGGGCTTAGTAATTGACCAATTTATAAAAATCAAAAATATAATAAGTGAATTTTTTAAATTTTAAAACTTACAAATTATAATTCTTGAAATTAGTAATTATATATTATAAGTCGACATATTAATAAGTCAAAAATTTAATATTCTGAACCCAAAATTTTAAAACTTACAATATTTTAAAACTTACAAAAGTAGTTTTTTTAAAAGATTAGTAAGTCGAAAAATAAAAACAATTTCTAATATTGTAATCCCGGGGCAATATTAATTTTAAAAGTCGACATAATTAGGGAACTTATAAAGTAGTTAAAAGTCGACCTTTTTATAGTCGATTATAATAAGTCCGAAAATAAATTTTTCAACTTACAAAATTTAGACGTTACAAAATGTAATTTTTAAAAAAAGTTTTAAAGTTCCCCGAATAAATAAATCCTGACAAAGAATACCCGATTTTCTAAAGTCGATTTTAAATTGTCGACTTTTTAAAATAAGCTACATAAAATAAGTCGACATAAAATTTTGTCGACTTTTAATAAACCCGGGTTTTTAAAATAAGCTTACCTTTAATTATAAAGTCAAAATAAAATTTTAAACTTACAATTGAAAACTTTCAATTAATGGGCGACTTTTAAATAATTGACAATTAATTTAAATCGATTAAAAAAATTTTAAGTTTTTTCAGACCCATTAATAAGTCCATAAATTTAAATAAGCCCACAAAATTAGTTAAAAAATTTCCTACAAAATTAGTTTTAAGTCCTTTTTTAAAATTAGAATTCTAATATTATAAGCTAATAAAAAAGAATCTAATATTAGTTTAACTAATATTGGAAAACTTATAATTGTAGCTTAAATATTAGAATTATAATTAAAAAGTCCTTTGAGAACCCTTTCAAAAAATTTTTCAGAAATTTCTAATATCAACTTACAATATATAAACTTTCTAATATTTTAGACTTACTAAAATGGGCAGACTTCTAATAAAGTCAGACTTTCTAATAATTTAGACTTACTAATATGTCACTTTCTAATATGTCAGACTTACTAAATCAGACTTACAAAAAAATTTTTTTTTAAAATTCGCTTACTAATAATTTTCTTCTAATATTCAGACTTACAAAATTTTAATTACTTAAAAAAAAAAAAAAAAAAAAAAAAAAAAAAAAAAAAAAAAAAAAAAAAAAAAAAAAAAAAAAAAAAAAAAAAAAAAAAAAAAAAAAAAAAAAAAAAAAAAAAAAAAAAAAAAAAAAAAAAAAAAAAAAAAAAAAAAAAAAAAAAAAAAAAAAAAAAAAAAAAAAAAAAAAAAAAAAAAAAAAAAAAAAAAAAAAAAAAAAAAAAAAAAAAAAAAAAAAAAAAAAAAAAAAAAAAAAAAAAAAAAAAAAAAAAAAAAAAAAAAAAAAAAAAAAAAAAAAAAAAAAAAAAAAAAAAAAAAAAAAAAAAAAAAAAAAAAAAAAAAAAAAAAAAAAAAAAAAAAAAAAAAAAAAAAAAAAAAAAAAAAAAAAAAAAAAAAAAAAAAAAAAAAAAAAAAAAAAAAAAAAATTTAAATTTTACTACTATAGTAGACTTATAATTCAGACTTACTAAATTTAGACTTACTAATAGTCACTTACTATATATCAACTTAAATATTCAGACTACTATAGTCAGACTACTATATTCAGACTTACTAATATCAGACTATAATTCAGCTACTAAATCAGACTTACATTTCAGACTTTCTAATGCAGCTTTCTAATATTCGACTAAATATTCAGCTACTAATAGCAGACTACTTTGTCAGACTAAATCAACTTACTAATAATCAACTACTAATATTCAGACTTATAATATTCAGCTTACAATATGTCAGACTTACTATATTTCGATTTCTAAAGTCAGACTTACTAATATATCACTTACTAATGTCGACTTACAATGTCAGACTTACTAATAGTCAACTTACTAATTATCACTTACTTATGAGCTATAATATTCAGACTTACTAATATGTAACTTACAATAGTCAGACTTCTAATTCAACTACTAACTATCATTTACTAATATATCAGATTACAATATGTCAGCTTACTTTGTCAACTTACTAATGTCAACTACTAATATCAACTTTCAATTCAGACTTACTATATTGACTTACTAAATGTCTCAAATCACTACAATATCGCTTACTAAATTCAGACTACTAATAGCAGACTTACTATATGTCAGCTTACTAATATTCAGACTTTACTTACAATATCAGACTTACTATATTCAGACTTATAATATTCAGCTTACTAATATTCAGACTTACAATATCAGACTACTAAATAAGTTTAAATCCCTTTTAATATTGTTAAACAGACTTATAATATATCAACTTACTAAATGTCACTTACAAAATATCAGCTACTATATGTCAGACTTACAATTAGTCAGATCTTATAATTATAGCAGACTACTAATATTCAGACTTACTAATATTATTCTAAGACTTACTAATAGTCACTTACTATATTCATTCTAATTTATTCAGACTTACAATATGTCAGATTACTAATAGTCAACTACTAATATATCAGACTTATAATATGTCACCTTACTAATATGTCAGTTACTAATATTCAGACTACTAATATCAGACTTCTAAAGTCAACTTACTAATATATCAAGCAACTTACTATATGTCAGCTACTATTTAGACTATACATAAAATGTCAGACTTACTAATATGTCAGCTTACTAATATTCATAAATTTACTATATTGTCAGACTTACTAAAGCAGACTACAAATGTCAGACTTACTAATATGTCAGAATAATTCACTTATATTCAACTTATATATTACTTACTATATATCAGACTTACTAATATGTCAGACTTACTAATATGTCAGACTTACTAAATTCAGACTTATCTAATATGTCAGACTTACTAATATGATCAGACTTACTAATATGTCAGACATTACTAATATATCAGACTTACTAATATGTCAGACTTACTAATATGTCAGACTTACTAATATATCAGACTTACTAATATGTCAGACTTACTAATATGTCAGACTTACTAATACGTCAGACTTACTAATATGTCAGACTTACTAATATGTCAGACTTACTAATATGTCAGACTTACTAATATATCAGACTTACAATATTGATCAGACTTACTAATATGTCAGACTTACTAATATGTCAGACTTACTAATATGTCAGACTTACTAATATGTCAGACTTACTAATATGTCAGACTTACTAATATATCAGACTTACTAATATGTCAGACTTACTAATATGTCAGACTTACTAATATATCAGACTTACTAATATGTCAGACTTACTAATATGTCAGACTTACTAATATGTCAGACTTACTAATATGTCAGACTTACTAATATGTCAGACTTACTAATATGTCAGACTTACTAATATGTCAGACTTACTAATATGTCAGACTTACTAATATGTCAGACTTACTAATATATCAGACTTACTAATATGTCAGACTTACTAATATATCAGACTTACTAATATGTCAGACTTACTAATAATGTCAGACTTACTAATATGTCAGACTTACTAAATCAACTTACTAATATGTCAGACTTACTAATATACCAGACTTACTAATATGTCAGACTTACTAATATGTCAGACTTACTAATATGTCAGACTTACTAATATATCAGACTTACTAATATGTCAGACTTACTAATATGTCAGACTTACTAATATGTCAGACTTACTAATATGTCAGACTTACTAATATGTCAGACTTACTAATATGTCAGACTTACTAATATGTCAGACTTACTAATATGTCAGACTTACTAATATGTCAGACTATACTACTAATATGTCAGACTTACTAATATGTCAGACTTACAATATTCAACTACAATAGTCAGACTTACTAATATGTCAGACTTACTAATATGTCAGACTTACTAATATGTCAGACTTACTAATATGTCAGACTTACTAATATGTCAGACTTACTAATATGTCAGACTTACTAATATGTCAGACTTACTAATATGTCAGACTTACTAATATGTCAGACTTACTAATATGTCAGACCTTACTAATATGTCAGACTACTAATATTCTGACTTACTATATGTCAGACTTACTAAATATTCAGACTTACTAATATAGTCAGACTTACTTAATATGTCAGACTTACTAATATGTCAGACTTACTAATATATCAGACTTACTAATATGTCAGACTTACTAATATGTCAGACTTACTAATATGTCAGACTTACTAATATGTCAGACTTACTAATATGTCAGACTTACTAATATGTCAGACTTACTAATATATCAGACTTACTAATATGTCAGACTTACTAATATGTCAGACTTACTAATATGTCAGACTTACTAATATATCAGACTTACTAATATGTCAGACTTACTAATATATCAGACTTACTAATATGTCAGACTTACTAATATATCAGACTTACTAATATGTCAGACTTACTAATATATCAGACTTACTAATATGTCAGCTACTATATACAACTTTAATATTCAGAACTTACTAATATGTCAGACTTACTAATATAGACTACTAATAGTCAGCTTACTAATATATCAGACTTACTAATATGTCAGACTTACTAATATATCAGACTTACTAATATGTCAGACTTACTAATATGTCAGACTTACTAATATGTCAGACTTACTAATATGTCAGACTTACTAATATGTCAGACTTACTAATATGTCAGACTTACTAATATGTCAGACTTACTAATATATCAGACTTACTAATGTCAGACTTACTAATATGTCAGACTTACTAATATGTCAGACTTACTAATATGTCAGACTTACTAATATGTCAGACTTACTAATATGTCAGACTTACTAATATATCAGACTTACTAATATGTCAGACTTACTAATATGTCAGACTTACTAATATGTCAGACTTACTAATATGTCAGACTTACTAATATATCAGACTTACTAATATGTCAGTCTTACTAATATGTCAGACTTACTAATATGTCAGACTTACTAATATGTCAGACTTACTAATATGTCAGACTTACTAATATGTCAGACTTACTAATATATCAGACTTACTAATATGTCAGACTTACTAATATATCAGACTTACTAATATGTCAGACTTACTAATATGTCAGACTTACTAATATGTCAGACTTACTAATATGTCAGACTTACTAATATGTCAGACTTACTAATATGTCAGACTTACTAATATGTCAGAACTTACTAATATGTCAGACTTACTTATAACTTCAATATGTCAATTCTTACCTATAATAGTCAGACTTACTAATATGTCAGACTTACTAATATTCAGACTTACTAATATGTCAGACTTACTAATAGTCAGACTTACTAAATGTCAGACTTACTAATATGTCAGACTTACTAATATGTCAGACTTACTAATATGTCAGACTTACTAATATGTCAGACTTACTAATATGTCAGACTTACTAATATGTCAGACTTACTAATATGTCAGACTTACTAATATGTCAGACTTACTAATGTACCGACTTACTAATATTCAGACTTACTAATATGTCAGACTTACTAATATTCAGACTTACTAATATATCAGACTTACTAATATGTCAGACTTACTAATATGTCAGACTTACTAATATGTCAGACTTACTAATATGTCAGACTTACTAATATGTCAGACTTACTAATATGTCAGACTTACTAATATGTCAGACTTACTAATATGTCAGACTTACTAATATGTCAGACTTACTAATATGTCAGACTTACTAATATGTCAGACTTACATATGTCAGACTTACTGAATATCAGCTTACATATGTCAGACTTACTAATATAGTCACTTACTATATGCAACTACTAATTGTCAGACTTACTAATATGTCAGACTTACTAATATGTCAGACTTACTAATATGTCAGACTTACTAATATGTCAGATACAATAGTCAGACTTACTAATATGTCAGACTTACTAATATGTCAGACTTACTAATATGTCAGACTTACTAATATGTCAGACTTACTAATATGTCAGACTTACTAATATGTCAGACCTTACTAATATGTCAGACTTACTAATATGTCAGACTTACTAATATGTCAGACTTACTAATATATCAGACTTACTAATATGTCAGACTTACTAATATAGTCAGCTTACTAATATGTCAGACTTACTAATATGTCAGACTTACTAATAATGTCAGACTTACTAATATGTCAGACTTACTAATATGTCAGACTTACTAATATGTCAGACTTACTAATATGTCAGACTTACTAATATGTCAGACTTACTAATATATCAGACTTACAATATATCAGACTACTAATATGTCAGACTTACTAATATGTCAGACTTACTAATATTCAGACTTACTAATATTCACTTACTAATATGTCAGACTTACATATGTCGACTTATATATGTCAGACTTACTAATATTCAGACTTACAATATGTCAGTACTTACTAATAATCAGACTTACTAATATGTCAGACTTTCTAATATGTCAGACTTACTAATATGTCAGACTTACTAATATGACAGACTTACTAAATATCCCGACTTACTAATATTCAGACTTACTAATATGTCAGACTTTTCTAATATATCAGACTTACTAATATGTCAGACTTACTAATATGTCGACTATTTAAAATTCAGACTTACTTTAATATGTCAGACTTACTAATATGTCAGACTTTACTAATAGTCAGACTTACTAATATTCCGACTTACAATAGCAGACTTACTAATATTCAAGACTAATTTCAGACTTAAATAAAAGTTCAGACTTACTAATTTTCAGACTTTCTAATATTCAGACTTACTAATATGTCACTTCTAAATGTCCAGACTTCAAATTTTCAGACTTACTAATATTCAGACTTTCTAATATGTCAGACTTACTAATATTTAGACTTTACAAAAATGTCAGACTTACTAATAAAGTCAGACTTACTAATATGTCAGACTTACTAATAGTCAGACTTACTAATATGTCGACTTACTAATATGTCGACTACATATGTCAGACTTACTAATATTCAGACTTTTAATATTCAGACTTACTAATTATGTCAGACTTACTAATATGTCAGACATTACAGAATAAATTGCAGACTTACTAATATTCAGACTTACTTTAAAAACCCATGTCAGACCCTTTCCCAATATTCAGACTTTTCTAAATTCAGACTTACAATTCAGATTACCTAAAATTGTCAGACTTACTAATAGTCAGATTAACTAAAATTCAAACTTTATTTCAGATTTTCTAATAATCAGACATCAATTTCAACTAAAATTTTAGCCCTTTCAATATGCAGACTTACTAATTGTAGACTTAAAATAAAAATGCAGACTTACAAATGTCGCTTCTAATATGCAGACTTACTAATATGTCAGACTTACTAATTTTTCAACTTACTATATGCAAACTTCTAATATGTAAATTTTTTGCGATTAAATATATCAGACTACTAAAACAACTTTACTAAAAATTCAGACTTAAAATTTTGAGCTTCTAATTTGTGATTACTAATTACAGACTTAAAAAAAGGCAGACTATTATGTCGAAATTTCAAAAAGTCAGACTTACTAAAATGTCAGACTTTCAATATGTCAGACTTTTAATAAACAGATTACTAATATCAGATTACTAATATCAGACTTTAATATGTCGACTTACTAATATGTCAGACTTTTCAATAAACAGATTACAAAAAATTCAGCTTATAATATGTCGACTTACTAAATTCAACTTACAATATTCAGACTTACTAATATTCAAATTACTAATGTCGACTTTCTATATCAACTTACTAATAGTCAGCTTACTAATATTCGCTTTAATATCGATTACTAATATTCAGACTACTAAATTTTAAATTACAATATGCAAATAAATATTAAACTTATAAATTTCAGACTTACTAAATTCAACTTACAATATTCAACTTACTAATATTCAGACTACAATATGTCAGACTTCTAAAGTCAACTTTCTAATATGCAATTACTAAAATTTAATTTCCCCCCCCCCCCCCCCCCCCCCCCCCCCCCCCCCCCCCCCCCCCCCCCCCCCCCCCCCCCCCCCCCCCCCCCCCCCCCCCCCCCCCCCCCCCCCCCCCCCCCCCCCCCCCCCCCCCCCCCCCCCCCTTTTTTTTTTTTTTTTTTTTTTTTTTTTTTTTTTTTTTTTTTTTTTTTTTTTTTTTTTTTTTTTTTTTTTTTTTTTTTTTTTTTTTTTTTTTTTTTTTTTTTTTTTTTTTTTTTTTTTTTTTTTTTTTTTTTTTTTTTTTTTTTTTTTTTTTTTTTTTTTTTTTTTTTTTTTTTTTTTTTTTTTTTTTTTTTTTTTTTTTTTTTTTTTTTTTTTTTTCTTACAATTTTCAACTTACTAAAATTACAACTTCTAATTGCAGATTTTACTAATTTTTCAGATTACTTATTTCGACTTACAATATTTCAACTTACTAAAAGTCGATTACTAATATGTCAGACTTATTTAAAATAACTTACTAAAATTCAGACTTCTAAATGCAGACTTTCTAATAAACAGACTTACTAATATGTCAGACTTCTAATTTCAGACTTACTAAAAACAGACTACTTTAATTTGCCTTTCTAATTTCAGACTTTCTAAAGTCAGACTTATAAATTTCAACTTACTAATAGTCAACTTACTAATTTCAATTTACTAATATGGCAACTTTTCAAATAAATTTCAGACTTACTAATATGAAACCCCTTTCTAATATGTCAACCTTTCTAAAATGTCAACTTACTAATATGCAGACTTACTAATATTTAGACTTTCTAAAATTCAGACTTACTAAATGTAGACACTAAATGTAGACTTACTAAATGTCAATTACTAAAGTCAAATCTAAATGTCAGATTACTAATATTCAGACTTACTAAAAATTTAAACTTACTAATAGTCAACTTACTAATATTCACTTATAAAATTTCAGACTTTACTAATATTAGACTTTCAATAATCAGACTTTAATAGTCAGTTCTAATAGTCAACTTACTAAAAATATTCAGACTTACTAAAAGTCAACTTTCTAATATTCGCTTACTAATATTCAGACTTACAAATGCAGACTTTCAAAAAATGCAGACTTTTCTAAAATATCAGAAACCCTTTCTAATATGTCAGACTTTAACTACCAAAATTTAGACTTCAAAAAACTTTAAATAGCAGCTTACTTTTTTCAACTTACAATTTTCAGTTCAATAGGGCAACTTTTAATACTAATTAATTTTAGAATTTCAAATATTCGGGGACATAAAATTTAGACTTACCTATTTAGAACAAAACCCTCCAAAACCTACAAAGTCAAATACATATTCAGACTTACTAAATTCAGACTACTAAAATTCCAAAATTTCTAATATTCAAATTCAAAATTTTCAACTTACTAATTTCAACTTACTATATTCAACTTACAATATTTTCAGCTTACAATATTCAGACTACAAAAAATTCAAACTTCAATATTCAGCTTACAATATTCAGACTTACTAATATGTCAGACTTTCAATATTTAGACTTTTCTAATTTCAGACTTATAATAGTCAGCTTCTAATAAGTAGACTTACTTATTCAGACTATAATTTAGAACTTTCTAATATTCAGACTTACTAATATTAGCTTACTAAAATTCAGACTTTAAAATAGTCAGACTTACTAATTATAAACTTAAATATTTGACTACTAATTTCAGACTTTTAAAAATTTAATTCTAAATGTCGACTTACTAATACAGACTTACTAAATGTCAGATTACTAAAAAGTAGACTTACTAAAATCAGCTTTTTAAATGCAAATTACTAATTTCAATTACTAATAATTTAACTTATAATATTCAGACTTATAATTGCAGACTTACTAAAATTCAACTTACTAATATGTCAGACTTAAACTAATATGTCGACCTTAAAAATAATAGTCAGACTACTAAAAGTCAGACTTACTAATATTTTAGACTATAATATGTCAACACTAAAAAATACAAATCAAACTTACTAATATTCAGACTTACTAATAGTCAACTTATAAATTCAGGGCTTAACTAATAGTCAACTTTTTTTAAAATTTTAGACTTTCTAATATCAACTTCTAATATGTCGACTTATAAAATTCGACTACTAATATGTCAACTTACAATATTCAGACTTCTAAATGCAGACTTACTAAAGTCGACTTTCTAATTTCAGATTTCTAATATACAACTTATAATAATCAGACTTTCTAATATTCGACTTACAAATGTCGACTTACAAATTCAGATTTTCAAAAATTTAATTACTAATAGTCAACTTCAATATGTCAGACTACTAATTATCAACTTTCTAATATTCAACTTTCTAAAATTTTAGACTACAATATTCAATTAAAATATTCAAACTTTTTAATAGGGCAGAT
>NC_069434.1:1508708-1590109 GCF_026875155.1 Cherax quadricarinatus | reverse complement strand
AATAAGGAGAAAATATAAAGGGACTAAAATTAAGTAATGGTAAGCAAAGTTAAATGGACAGATGGTAGGAATTATTAATATAAACTTATAATATAAAAATACAATTTGAAATGGTACTTGCAATTGCACTAGAGTCTGGTATGGGTTGTTGACAAGATCAAGGTTATAACTATAGATTTAATTGACAAAATAAAATTCACAATTAAAGTACAAAAGATAATAGTAAAAAAATCACAATGGTAATGTCTTGGTTATAATATGATAGTAAGATGGTAGAACAGGTACACAGGTACACAGGTACTACAAAGGATATATAAAGGTTGGGGTTGAATATAAAAAACTTGAAATATTTGCAACAAAATGTTATGGGAAGTATAAAATAATGTTTAATGTACAAAAGTTAAAATTGACTGGTAGTAATATGGTGTTTAATAAAATTTTAGTAAGTAATAATGATTACAAAAAAAGTGAAAATGTAATGTTTATTTCATTCAATATTGCACTGGTAGTTATACTTGAGGTTATATGGCAGTACAAGGTAATTAAGAGTAATCTAGGATAGTAAATGTGGTATTAAAACAGGTAAAGGTAATTAGTCAAGTAATGGTTATTAAATGTCAAAAATGTTAAGAGTAAATTGAAATTTTTAGTAAAAATGATATTTATTAATTTTAGTAAGTAATATCAATTGATAGTATTTTAAAAAAATAATGAGGTAGTAATATGGACAGAGAAAGTATCAATTCAGCTAATGTTCAAGCGAACAATAGTAAATAAGAAAATCACATAAGGTGATTTATGCTTACTAGTAAAATCACAAAAATGAGGTAGTTGATTATTTAAATACTAAGAGATTGTACAATGAAATTTGAACAATAATGGAGCAAAAACATACACTACACTACGTAGCTTTTAAGTTGGACATTGTTTAGTTATTCTCTGTAAGATTTAGTATCCCTGAGAAATCGTGATAGATCATTCTCGTTCGTGATTGTGTACAGTTGACCTACATTTGTTTTCCTAACTAGAATTTTCCCATCCCGTGTGAAGCATTGGTGTATTGTGTCATTATTCTCCCGCTTAAGTTTTCTGACTCTATACAGGAGGTTTCTTTCTTCTGACGTTTTTATGGTAAGACAATCGTGTATGTATACCTCTTACTTTATTTAATAGATCATAGATTAAGTCTTTTTACTATCATGTGAGTTGAATCTAAGCATAACACGTTTTTCTACCATGGGCCTCCTAAAATCTGGCATCTTTAATTTCAGACACTTGTAGCAATAACACTTGTTGTCCCTTTATGATCCAAGAGTATTTTCCTTTACGGTTTGTATGGTTCCAAGCACTGGAAAAGGGACTGGGTTTAACTATACTGCGTCCTATAGATTTTCTTGCTCCTTTTTATATTCGTTGGAGGAGCAAAGGTAGTAACACTGAACTGGTTTTATTCTAATTGTCATCCATTGTTTTACTGCTCTTCAAACCTATGTATAAGAGATATTATTATGTTGGGTATGGCCTATCTATGACTGTTTGGATGGGTTTTCTTGTCCACAGTAGTCATTCCAGTGATTGATAACTTTTGTTCAAGCTGAGGATTTTTGGTTCTCGAGTTGTGTCCATCCAGGTGTCCTTGGTTTGTTGAGCGTCCCTCATCGAAGATTCAATTTTCAATAACTAAGTTGGAGATCATGACTTTAGGGTATCTGGATCGTTTGGTCATACCTGAGACACTACTAGTAAGTTGAAATCCGGGAAGAGAGGGAGGTTGGGCTGTTGCCAAGCCAATGTTGTTGTTGTGATTGTTGTGGGTGTCGCCTCCTGAACCTGAGTGTGGTGATGGGTGTTTTGCTTGGCCGGCCCTCCTGCTACCCTTGTTTTGACTAGTTGATTTTTCGGTGTTTTCTCTGGCCTTGGGTTGTTCCTCTAGATTGCGCCTCATCTACTAAGAACAGGAATTGTTGTTGTTAAGAAGAAAGTTTAGTAAACAAACTTAGGTTACGTTGTTCGGCTTACTAATATATCCGACTTTACTAATTATGCGTGTCAAACTTACTAATATTCAGACTTACAATATACCAGACTTACTAATTTGTCAGACTTACTAATCTGGCAGACTTACTAATATGTCAGACTTATTACTAATTTATCAAGAATTACTAATATGTCAGCCTTAACTAATATGGTCTGCCTTACTATTAAGTCAGACTTACTAATATGTTCAGACTGACTAATTATGTCAGACTTACAATAGTTCAGACTTACTAATATTCAGACTTACTAATATGTCAACCTACTAAGAAGTCAGTCATACTAATATATCGAGACTTACTAATATGTTCAGAACTTACTAATATGTCAGACTTACTATATGTCAGACTTACTAATATATCATACTTTACTAATATGTCAGACTTACTAATTATCAGACCTTAACTACTATGTCAGACTTACTATATATCAACTTACTAATATGTCAGATTCTAATAATGTCAGAACTTATTAATAATCAGACTTACGAATATGTTTTATCAGTCTTACTAATATATGCAGGATTTACTAATATGTCAGACTTAACTAATATTCAACTTACTAAATAACAGACTTACTAAATATTTCAGACTTACGAATAATATTCAGACTTTACTAATATGTCTGACGATCATGATATCCATACATATCCTAAAATGTCAGATTTACTAATATGTCAACTTACTAATACCGTCAGACTATCTCTCTGGATAAAAAAACTTACAAGATTTCATACTTACTAATACTCCAACTACTAAGATCTCAGACTTACAGAATAGTCAACTGCTAAAATAACAACTTACTAATAGTCAGACTTACCAAATATGTCGACTAACTAATATATCAGACTTACTAATATTTCCAACTTACTATTATGTCAGACTTACTAATATATCAGACTTACTAATAATTCATACTTACTAAAATGTCAAGCTTAACTAATATGTCCAGACTACTAATATGTTCAGACTTACTAATTGTTAGACTTACTCAAATGTCAACTTACAAATATGTCCCGACTTACTAATATAGTCAGACTTACAATTATGTCATCTTTACTAATATGTCAGACTTTCAAGAAGTCAGACTTACTAATAATGAACTTAACCTAATATATGTCAGACTTACTAATATGTCACCACTTACTAATATGTCAACTTAACTAATTATCAGACTTACAAAATGTCCAGACTTACTTAATATGTCATACTTACGAAATATAATCAGACTTACTAATTGTCAGACTTACCTAATATATACAGACTTACTAATATGTCAACTTACTAATATGTCAGACGTACTAAATAGTCTACATACAATATGTCAGACTTACTAATCTGTCATACATACTAATATGGTCAGACTACTAATATGTCTAGACTTACTATCTGTCAACTTACTATATCAGACCTACTACTCGTGTCAGTCTTACTAATAAATCAGACCTTCTAATTATGTCAGGACTTCTCTAATATGCCAACTTTACTAATATGCAGATTAACTAATATATCAGACTTACAAATATGTCAGACTTACTAATATATCAGACTTACTATATGTCCAGACTTACTAATATATCAGAACTTACTATATGTTCAACTTACTATAATATGTCCAGACTTAACGAATATATCCACTGAACAAATATGTCAGTCTTACTAATATATCAGAACTTACTATCATGAGCGCGACTTACTAATAAGTCAACTTACTAATATATCAGACTTACTACAATGTCAGCCTTACTAAGATATTTCAGACTTACTAAATGTTCAACTTACTAAGATCAACTTACTAATATGTCAGACTTACTAATATGTCAACTTACTAATACGTCAGACTTACTAATATATCAGACTTAAAATATGTTCAACTTACTAATATAATCAGTCCTTACTAAATGTCAGACTTACTAAATATGTCAGACGTACTAAGATATCAGACTTACAAATATGTCAGTCTTACTAAATATACAACTACTAATAAGTCAGACTTATTACATATGTCAGAGCGATACTACATGCACAACTTATACTAATATGTCAACATACTAATAATTCGAACTTATAATTTGTCAGACTACTAAATATGTCTAGACTTACTAAATATTCAAACTTAACTAAGATGTCAACTTACTAATTAGTCATACTTACCAATATTCCACTTAACTAATTATGTCTGACTTACGAATATGTCAGACTACTAATATGTCAGACTACTATATGTCAGACTGACTAATATGTCAGACTTACTAATATGTCAGTCTTACTAATAGTCAGACTTACTAATATGTTCAGACTTACTATATGTCAGACTTACTTATATTCAACTTAATAATATATCAACTTACTAATATATCAACTACAAGATATCATACTTTACTAATATGTCGACTTAACACATATGTCAGACTTACTAATATATCAGACTTACAATAAGTCAACATACTAATATATCAGACTTATAAAGGTCCAGACTTACTAATAGTCAGACTTACGAATATGTCAAATTACTAAAATTCGCAGACATACTAATATTCAAACTTACTATTATATTCAGACTTACTAATATATTCAGACTTACTAATCTGTCAGACATACGAATATAACAGACTTACTAATATTCAGACTTACTAATAGTCAACTTACTAATAATATCAGACTTACAATAGTCCATACTTACTAATATATCAACTTACTAAATATGTCAGACTTACTAATATGTCCAGACTTACTAATATAACCAGTACTTACTAATATGTCAACTTACTAATATAACAACTTACTAATTATCAGACTACTAATATGTCATACTTAGTTCTAATATATCAGACTTACTAATATTTTCAGACTTACTAATATATCAGACTTACTAATATATCAACATACTAATATGTCAACTTTACTAATATGTCAGACTTAATAAATATAACAGACTTACTAATATGTCAGACTTACTAAATATGTCAGACTGAAACAGAATATGTCAGACTTACTAATATGTCAACTTTCTAATATACAGACTTTACTAATATGTCAGACTTACTAAAATGTCACTACTAATGTCCAGACTTACTAATATAACTAGAACTTACTAATCGTCCAACTTACTAATATATCAGACTTACAAATATATCAAGTTTCTAATATCAGACTTACTAATATTTCAGACTTACTAATATATCAAGTTACAAATATGTCATATTTACTAATATATCAACTTACTAATATTTCAACTTACAAATATGTCCAGACTTACTAATATGCAACTTAGGTAATATATCAACCATACAGAATATTTCAGACTTACTAATAGTCAGACTTACTAGTATGTCAACTTACTATAGTCAGAACTTACTAATATGTCAACTACTAATATGTCAGACTTACTAAGAGATATCAGACTTATTAATATGTCAGACTTACTAATAAGTAAACTTACTACTATGCAGACGTACTAAATGTCCCAGACTTACTAATATGACGACTTACTAATATGTCAGACTCTAATATGGCAGACTTACAAATATGTCAACTTACGAATATGTCAGACTTACTAATAAATAATATCGACTTACTAATATGTCAGAACTTACTAATATGTCAGACTTAGCTAATATTCAGACTTACTAACAGTCAGCCTTACTATTAGTCAGACTTACTATAATATATCCAGACTTTACTAATAAAACAGAACTTACAATATGTCAACTTACTAATATGTCTCCTTACTAATATGTCAGACATTTACTAATAGATCTGACTACTAATATGTCGACTTACTAATAGTTCAGACCTTACTAATATGTCAGACTTACTAATTTATCATACTTACGAATATGTCAGATTACTATAATATATCAGACTTACTAATATTACAGACTTACTAATATGTCAGACTTTACTAATATGTCAACGTACTAATATGTCAGACTTTACTAATAGGTCAGACTACTAAGAGTCAGACTTACTAATATTCCAGACTTACTAAATATCAGCCTTACTAATAGTCAGATTAATAATAAGTCAGACTTACTAATTTGTCGACTTACTAAATATGTCCATACTACAAATTCCACTTACTAATAATCAACTTAACTAATAGTCAGACTTACTAATATGCAGACTTCAAAAATGTCAGACGTCCTAATATATCAATTACTAATATGTCAGACTTACTATTATGTCAGACTTACTAATATGAGTCCGACTTACTATTATTGCAGGACTTACTACATATCAGACCTTACTAATAGTCAGAAACTACTAATAATCAGACTATAATTTGTACAGACTTACTATATGCAACTTACTAATATGTCATACTTACTAATATTTCAGACATTACTAATATGTCAGACCTTACTAATATGTCAGTCTTACTAATATTCAACTTACTAATAAGTCAGACGTACTAATATCTCAGACTACTAATATGTCAGACTACTACAATGTCAGACTTAACGATATGCAGACTATACCTCATAGTAACAACGTACTAATATGTCAACTTTACGAATATATCAGACTTACTAATATGCAGACTTACTAATATGTCATACTATACTAATATATCAGACTTACTATATGTCAGACTTACTAATATGTCAACGGGGGGGGATGGGAGTTGAAGAGGGGGGGGGTGAGGTTGGGGTGGTGTGGGGTGGGAGGTGGGTGTGGGTTCAACGTACTAATATGTTCACTTACTAATATGTCAACTTCTAATATTCAACTTACTAAGAAACAGAGTTACTAATTTTCAGACTTACTAATATTCAGACTTACTAATATGTCAGACCTTACGAATATATCAACGTACTAAAAGTCATCTTACTAATATGTCAGACTTACTAAAATGTCAGACTTACTAATAGTCCAGACTTACTAATCGTCAACTTAATAAAATGGCAGACTTACTATATGTCAACTTACAATATGTCAGTCTTTACTAATATATCTGACCTTACTAATATGTCAGAACTACTAATATGTCAACTTACTAAATGTCAGACTTACTAATATTCAACTTACTAATAGTCCAGACTTACTAATATGTCAACTTACTAATATTCAACTACTAATAATTCTTAACTTACTAATATGTCAGACATACTAATATGTCAGACTTTACAATTGTCAACTTTTAACTAATATGTAACTTCCTAATATATCAACTTACTAATAGGTCAGACTTACTAATATATCAGACTTTACTAATAATCAACTTATTAATATGTCATACTTACTAATATTCAGACTTACTAATATGTCAGACTTACTAATAAGTCATGACTTACTAAATGTCAACTTACTAATATGTCAGACTTACTAATAGTCAAACTTACTAATAATGTCCCGACTAACTAAAATATCGGACGTACTAATACGTCCAGCTTATCTAAAATGTCAGACTTACTAATAAGTCAGACTTACTAATATGTCAGACTTACAATATTCAGACTTACTAATATATCAACTTACAATATGTCAGACTTTACTATAAGGATCAGACTTACATATGTCAGACTTACGAATATGTCAGACTTACTAATAAGTCAACTTACTAATATGTCAGACTTACTTAAATGTCAGACTTACTAATATGGTCAGACTTAATAAAATATTTCAGACTTTACTCATCTGTCAGACAATACTAATATGTCCAGACTTGCTACAAATATGTCAGACTTACTAATAAGTCAGGACTTACTAATATGTCAGGCTACTAATATTCGCCTTACTAATATAACAGACGTACAAATGTCAACTTACTATATATCCGACTAACTAATCTGTCAACTTACGAAAATGTCAGACTACTACTATATCAGACTTACTAAATGTCAGGTCTTACTAATATATTCAGACTAAATATATGTCCAGACTTACTAATGTGTCAACTTACATATATCAGACTTACTAATATGTCCTACTTACTATTATATCAGACTTACTAATATGTCAGACTACTAATATATCATGACTTACTATATGTCAGACTTTACTATATGTCCGACTTACTAATACGTCAGACTTACTAATAAACAGAGCTTACTAATATGTCAGACTTACTAATATATCCAGTCTTACTAATAAGTCAGACTTACTAATGTCCGACTTACAAAAATATCAGACATACTAATATGTCAGTCTACTAAATGTCAACTTACAATATGTCAGACTTATTAATATGTCAAACTTACTAATATTCAGACTTACTAATATGGTCAGAACCTACTAATATGTCAGACTTACTAATATGTCAGACTTACTAATATGTCAGACTTACTAATATGTCAGACTTACTAATATGTCACACTTACTAATATGTCAGACTTACTAATATGGCAGACTTTACTATTTTCTGACTTACTTAATAAGTCAACTTACTAATATTTCCGACTTACAAAATGTCAGACTTACAATAGTCCGACTTACTAATATGTCAGACTTACTAATAAGTCAGACTTACTAATATGTCAGACGTACAATATTTCAACTTACTAATATATCAGAGCTAAATAATATATCAGACCTTACTAATATTCATCATACTTACTAATATATCAGACTTCTAATATGTCAAACTTACTAAATGTCGACTTTACTAATATATGCAGACTTACTAAGGTCAGACATACGAAACTTCAGACTTAACAAATTATTGTCCAGACTTCTAATAGTCAGACCTTACTAATATGTCAGACTTACTACTATGTCAGACTTACTAATATGTCAGATTTACTAATATATTCAGACACTTACTAATATATCAACGTACAATATGCAGACTTACGAAATATATCAGAACTTACTAATATGTCAGACTTATCTAATATGTACCGACTTACTAATATATCAGACTTACTACATGTCAACTAACAAATATATCAACTTACTAATATGTCATACACACATTAACTAATAAGTCAGACTTACTAATAAATCAGACTTACTATAGTCAGACATACTAAGATAATCAACTTACTAATATGTCAGACTTACTATAATCAGACTTACAATATATCTACTTTACTAATTGTAGAACTTACTAATAAGTCAGACTTACTACTATATCAGACATAACTATATGTCAAGAACATACTAATAAGTCAGAACTTACTACAATGGTCAGACTTACTAATATTGTCAGACATACGAATATGTCAGACTTACTAAATGTCAGACTGACTAATAATTCCAGACTTACTATTATGTCATACATTACTATATATCAGACTTACTAATATGTCAGACTTACTAAAATATCAGACTTACTAATATATCAGACGTCTCATAATGTCAGACTTACTAATATTTCAGAGCTTACAATATATCAGGTTACTAACTGTTCAGACTTACTAATATATCATACTTACTAATATGTCAGACTTACTAAAATTTACAGACCTTACTAATGAAGTCAGAAGACTTATTAATATAATCAGAACTTAACTAATATGTCAGACTTACTAAATATGTCAACTTACAATTATGTCAGCTTACAACAAGTCAGACTTAACTAATATGTCGAGACTTACAATTTGTCAGAGCTACTAATCTAACAGACTTATTAATATGTCAGACATACTAATATGGTCAGACTTAACTAATAGTCAACATACTAATATTTCAGACTTACTGAATATGTCAACTTACTAATATGTCAGACGTACCTAATATGTTTCAACTTACTAAATATAGTCATACATTACATTAATGTCAGACTTACTAATATATGATAGGACTTACTAATATGTCAGACTGTGACTAATATTACAAATTACTAATATGTCCGACTTACTAACCTGTCAACATACTAATATTCCAGACTTACTAATATATCAACCTACTAATATATCAAGACTTACTAATATGTCAGACTTACTAATATGTCGGAACTTACTCCTAATAATGTCAGACTTACTAATATATCCAGACTTACTATATGTCAACTTACTAAATGTCGACTTACAATATGTCAACTTACAATATATCATATCTAACTAAAATGTCAGACTTACTAATCTAAACAGACTTACTAATATGTCCAACTTACTAATATAGATTCAGACTTTCTAATATGTCATACTTAGCGAATATGGCAGACGTACTAATATGCAGACTTACTAGATATGTCCAGACTTACTAATATTCAACTTACTAATATATCACTACTAATATTTCAGACTTACTAATATGTCAGACTTACTAATATGTCAACTACAAATATGTCATACTTACTATAAGTCAACTTACTAATATAACAGTACTTACTAATATTCAACTTACTAAATGTCAACTTACTATATGTCAGAACTTTTATACTAATATATCGACATACTAAAAGGTCCGACTACTAATATGTCAGACTTACAAAAGTATTCAGACATACTAATATTCAGATTACTAATATCTCAACTTACTAAATGTCAGACTTACTCATAAGTCATACTTACTAATATGTCAGACTTAACAATTATGTCAGACTTACTAATATGTCAGACTTACTAAAATTCCAGACATACTAAATATGTCCGAACTTACTAATCTGTCATGTCTTACTAATAAGTCAACTTACTAATATGTCAGACTTACTAATATATCAGACTTACTAATAGTCAGCCTTACTAATATGTCAGACTTCCTAGAGATGTCAGCTTACTATATATATCTGACTTACTCATATGTCAGACTTACTAAATATACAACTTACTATATGTCAGACTTAATAATATTGTCAGACGTTTACTAAATATACAGACTACTTCAATGACCGACTTACTAAAATGTCCCCAGACTTACTAATATGTCAGCCTTACTAATAGTCAACTTACTAATATGTCAGACTTTTACTAATATGTCAGACTTACTAATATATCAAGTTACAAATATGTCCGACTTACTAAGATGATCAGACTTACTAATATGTCAACTTACTAATATATCAGACTTAACTAATATGTCATCTTACTAATATGTCAGACTTACTAATATGTCAGACATACAAATATGTCAGACTTTACTAAAATGTCATTGACGATACTACTTAATTCCGACTTCTTTTATTCAGACTACTAATAATTTCCGTCTTACTAATATATCAGAAGACTTACTAATTGTTCAGACCTTACTAATTATGTCCAGACTACTAATATTCCAGAGCTTACTACTATGTCAGACTTAACTAATATGTCAGACTAATAATATTCAACTTACTAATATGTCAGTGAACATACTAAATATGAACAGACATACTAATATGACGACTTACTAATATGTACAGACTTACTAATAATGGTCGCAGACTTAACTAAAATATCAGACTACAAATATGTCAGACTACTAAAATATCAGACATACAAAAATATCGAGACTTATTAATAATGTCAGCCTTCCACAAAGTCAGACATACTAATATGTCAAGACATACCTAATAGGTGCAACTTACATATAATATCCAGACATACTAAAAAGTTCAGACTACAAACTGTCAACTTACTACTATGTCAGACCTTACAAATATATCTGGACTTTACTATACATACAGACTTACCAAATATGTCAACTTTCAATATGTCTAACTACTACATCCTTGTACAACTTACTATAAGTGCCAGACTTAACTAATATAAATCAGACTCTACAAAAATTTCAGACTTACTAAGAATGTCGCGGACTTACTAATATGTTTCTAGGACTTACTAAAACTGTCCAGACATTAACTAATCATATTTCAGACTTACTAATATGTCAGACCTTACTAAATATGTCAGACTTACTAATACTGTCAACTTACTAATATGTCGAGACTGAAACATAATATACCGACTACTAACTCCTGCGCAGAAATACATTACTAATATGTAACTTACTAATATGTCAGAACGTGCTATATGTCAGACTTACTAATGATGTCCAGACTTACTAATATGTCCAGGAGGCTTACTAATATGTTCAGACTACTAATATATCAGACTTACTAATATGTCAGACTTACTAATATATCAGACTTACTAATATGTCAGACTTACTAATATGTCAGACTTACTAATATGTCAGACTACTAATATGTCACGCTACTAACAGGATATGTCAGTACTTACTAATATACCAACTAATAATATGTCAACTTACTATTATGTCAGACTATGCAAATATGTCTGACTTACAAATATATCAGCCGTACTAATATGTCAGACTACTAATATTTCAGACTTACTAATAAAGCAGACTTAACTATATACCAGACTTACTAATATGTCGACTTTCTAAATATGTCAGACTGCTAATATGTCAGACTTACTAATATATACAGACATACTATAATTCAGAGCATAACCTGAATATGTCACTTAACAGAATATATCATACTTACATATGTCAGACTTACGATTTAACTTACTAATATGTCAGAATTACCTTAATTATGTCAACTTACTAATTATAACATACTTTACTAATATGTCAGGACTTACGAAATATGTCAGACATACTAATTGTCAGACTTACTAATATATCAGACTTACTAAATATGTCAACTTACTAATATGTCAGACATTACTAATATGATGCAGTACATACAAAATGTTCAGACTACTAAATATCAACTTCCTAATTATTCAGACTTACTAATCAGTCAGACATACTAGTATGTCAGACTTACACTATGTCCAGACTTACTAATATGTCAGACTAACTAATATATCATACTTACTATCACATTAGACTTATTAATATGTCAGACTTACTAAGATGTCCAGACTTACTAATATGTCAACTTCCTAATATGTCCAAACTACTATATGTCAGACTTGACTAATAAGTCCGACTTACTAAGAATCATGACTACTAATATAACAGACTTACGAATATGTCCCATACTTACATATAAGTCAGACTACTAATATTTCCAGACTTACTAAATATGTCAGACGTACAATATGTTCAGACCTTACTAATATAACAGACTTACTAATATGTCCAACTTACTAAAAGTCAGACCTTACTAATATGTCATACTTTACTAATATTTCAAACTTACTAATATTTTCAGACTTACAATATGTCGCAGACCATTCTAAAAGTCAACTTAACTAATAGTCCAGTCTATACATAATAAGCAACTTACTAATATGTCAGACTTACTAATAACAGACTTACTAATGTCAGACTTACTAATATGTCCAGGACGTACTACTTATGTCAGAACTACAAATATATCAGAACTTACTAATATGTCAGACATACTAAATATTCAGACTTACTAATCTGGTCCCACCTTACTAATATGACAGACTTTCTAATAAAACAGACTTACTAATATGTCAACATACTAATATGTCAGACTTATAATATGTCAACCTTATTAATATATGTCAGACTTCCTAATATTGTCAGAACTTACTAAAATATGTCAGAACCTTAAAAATATATCAAGTTACTAATATGACAGACTACTAATAGGACAGACTTACTAATATGTCAACTTACTAATGATATCAGACTTACTAAGTTAATGTCAGTCTTACTAATATCAGACCTACTGAATATGTCAACTTTACAAAGTAGTATCAGATCAGACTTTCAAAAATTTCAGACATACTATATGTTACATAACTTACTTAACTGGACAGACTTACTAATAAGTCAGCTTACTAATATATTCAGACTTACTAATATTCAGACTTACTAATAATGTCAGACTTCCAATATCAACTACAAATTATGACAGACTTAGCAAAAATGTCAACTTACATATTCAACTTACTAATATGTCAGACTTACTAATGATTGTCAGACTTACTAATATGTGCAGACAAACTAATATGTCAGACTTACTATATGTCAGGACCTTACAAATATTCAGACTGACTAAATATGACAGACTGACTAAAAGTCAGACTCTACACTATATCAGACTTTTACTCATATCAGACTTACTAAAATGTCAGACTTACTAAAATGTCAGACTTACTAATCTATCGACTTACTAATACATCAGACTTACTAATATGGTCAGACTTACTAAGTGTGGTATGACATACTTACTAATAGTCAGACTTACTAATATGTACCGACTTACTAATATATCATACTTACTAAATGTCCAGAACTTACTAAATATTTCAACTTACTAATTGTTCAGACTTACTAATAATAAGTCAATCATACTAATATGTCAGACTACTAATAGTCAGAATACAAATATGTCAGACTTACTATAAGTCAGACTACTAATATGTCAGACCTTTAATCAATGTCAGACTTACAAATAGTGTCAGACTTACTAATATGTCAGACTTACTAAATAGTCATACCTTGCTAAAAACGAGGCGCCGAGGATGCTTACTAATAAGTATCCTCCCGGGGGGGGGGCGAACGGGACTTTGGCGGGGTGTAGGAGCAAACAACGGTGAGTCCTACCTTCGCGCCACCTTACTAATACATCAGACTTACTAATATTCAGACTTACTATAGAACATACTTACTAATTTTTCAGACTTACTAATATGTCAACTTACTAATATGTCAGACTTACTAATATTCAACTTACGAATAGTCAGACTTACACTAATATCATACCAGACTTACTTATATTCAGACTTACTAATATGTCAGACTTGCTACATAGTCAACTTACTCATATATCAGACTTACTAATATTTCAGACTTACTATATGTCAGACTTACTAATATGTCAGACTTACAATATACCAACTTACTAATATGTGAACTTTCTAATATGTCCAAGAACTTGCTAATATGTCAGACTTACTAATAGATCAAACTTACTAATATGTCAGACTTACTAATATGTCAACTTACTAATAAATAATACTTACTAAATGTCAGACTTACGAATAAATCAGACTTACACACACACACATGTCAGACTACTAATATGTCAGACCTTACTAATATATCATACTTACTAATATTCAACTTACTAATATGTCAAGACATCTAATATGTCGACTTACTAATATATCAGACTTACTAATATGTCAGACTTACTAATATGTCAGACTTACTAATAGGTCAGACTTACTAAATTCAGACTTACTAATATAACAACTTACTAATATGTCAGACTTACTAATATGGTCAGACTACTATATGTCGGAACTTTACTAATATGTCAGACGTTTACTAACTATTCAAACTTTACACTATATCAGACTTACAATGCATTAGACTTATTAATAAGTCCGACTTACTAATATGTTCAGACTTACAAATATGTCAGACTTACTAATATGTCAGACTTACTAATATGTCAGACTTACTAATATGTCAGACTTACTAATATGTCAGACTTACTAATATATCAGACTTACTAATAATGTCAGACTTACTAATGATGGTCAGACTTACTAATATGTCAGACTTACATATGTCCAGACTTCTAATATGTCAGACTTACTAATATATCAGACTAAACTAAGATGTCTGACTTACAATAAGTCAGACTTACTATATTTCAGACTTACTACTATGTCAAACGTAACTAAATGTCAACTTTCTCATAGGTCAGACTTTACTAATATGTCAACTTACTATATGTCTGACTTATTACTAATAGTCAGACTTACTAATATCATACTTACTAATATATCAGACTTACTAATGAAGTCAACTTACTAATATGTCAACCCTAACTAAATGTCAGACTTACTAATATATCAGACTTACTAATTAAGTTCATACTTACACTATATCAGACTTACAAAAATGACAGACTTACAAATAAGACAGAGACATACTAAAATCTCACCTTACAATATAACAACTATACTAATAATTCCTACTAACTAATCAGACAGACTTAACAAATATGTCAGACCATTACTAATATTCAGACCTTAACTATTAATGTTCAGACTTACAAATATATCAGAGTTACTACTATGTCAACTACTAAATAAGTCAGAGCTAACAGAATATGTCATACATTACTAAATATATCAGACTTACTAATATGTCAGTCTTACTAATATCAGACTTTACTAATATGTCAGACTTACTAATATGTCAGACTACTAATATGTCAGACTTACTAATATTCAAGACTTTACTTATAGACAGACTACCTATATCAGTCTTACTACATATATCAAATAATAATATGTCAGACTTACTAATATGTCAGACCTTACAAATATGTCACCTTACTAATATGTCGACTTACTAACATTTCATTACTTACTAATATTCCGACTTACTAATAATTTCAGACTAACTAATATTGTCCTCCTTACTAAAAAGTCATACAAACTCAAAATCGAAGTCACAATATGTCAACTTACAATATGTTCAGAACTTACTAATATGTCAGACTTCACTAATATGTCAGACTTACTAATATATCAACTTACTAATATGTCAGACTTACAAAATTTGTCAACATACTACTATGTCAGACATACTAATATATCAGACTTACTATTATGTCAGACTTACTAATATGTACAGACCTTACTAATATTCAAGACTAACTAATATGATCAGACTTACTAAATATCAACTTACTAATATGTCAGACTTACTATAAAGTCAGACTTACGATAAGTCAGAACTTACAATAGTCAGACTTACTAAGATGTTAGACTTACTAATAGATCAGACTTACAAATATACTGACATATTAATATGTCATACAAACTAATAAGTACAGACATACTAATATTCAGAACTGACGATTTCAGACTTTACTAATCTGTCAGACTACTAATCAAGCAACTTACTAAATATGTCAAACTTACTAATATGTCGGACTTTACTTAGATATCGGACTTACTAATATGTCAACTTACAATATTCAGCTTACTAATATGTCAGACTTACTATATGTCAGACGTTTACTAATATGTCAGACTTACTAATTAAATCAGACTTACTAATATGTCAGACTTACTCAATGTCAGAACTTACTAATATGTCAGACTTACTAATATGTCAGACTACAATATGTCAGACTTACTAAAATGTCGACTTAATAAATGTCAGGACTTACTAATATGTCAGACTTACAATATGTTCAGACTTAACTAATATGTCAGACTTACTAATTATGTCAACTTACTAATATTCAGACTTACTAATATGTCAGCGTACTAATATGTCAGACCTTTACTAATTATCAGACTTACTAATATGTCAGACTTACTAATATATCAGACTTACTAATATGTCAGACTTACTAATAAGTCAGACTTACTAATATGTCAGACTTACTAATATGTCAGACTTACTAATATGTCAAGACTTACTACTAATTATACCAACTTACAAATATTCCAGACATACTAGTATTTCAGACTTACTAGTCTTCTCGTCGTGAATTGTTACAGTATGACCTACATTTGTTTTTCCTAACTAGAATTTTCCCATCCCGAGTGAAGCATTGGTTTATTGTGTCATTCTTCTCCCGCGTAAGTTTTCTGACTCTATACAGTAGGTTTCTTTCTTCTGACGTTTTTATGGTAAGACAATCGTGTATGTATACCTCTTACTTTATTTAATAGATCATAGATTAAGTCTTTTTACTATCATGTGAGTTGAATCTAAGCATAACACGTTTTTCTACCATGGGCCTCCTAAAATCTGGCATCTTTAATTTCAGACACTTGTAGCAATAACACTTGTTGTCCCTTTATGATCCAAGAGTATTTTCCTTTACGGTTTGTATGGTTCCAAGCACTGGAAAAGGGACTGGGTTTAACTATACTGCGTCCTATAGATTTTCTTGCTCCTTTTTATATTCGTTGGAGGAGCAAAGGTAGTAACACTGAACTGGTTTTATTCTAATTGTCATCCATTGTTTTACTGCTCTTCAAACCTATGTATAAGAGATATTATTATGTTGGGTATGGCCTATCTATGACTGTTTGGATGGGTTTTCTTGTCCACAGTAGTCATTCCAGTGATTGATAACTTTTGTTCAAGCTGAGGATTTTTGGTTCTCGAGTTGTGTCCATCCAGGTGTCCTTGGTTTGTTGAGCGTCCCTCATCGAAGATTCAATTTTCAATAACTAAGTTGGAGATCATGACTTTAGGGTATCTGGATCGTTTGGTCATACCTGAGACACTACTAGTAAGTTGAAATCCGGGAAGAGAGGGAGGTTGGGCTGTTGCCAAGCCAATGTTGTTGTTGTGATTGTTGTGGGTGTCGCCTCCTGAACCTGAGTGTGGTGATGGGTGTTTTGCTTGGCCGGCCCTCCTGCTACCCTTGTTTTGACTAGTTGATTTTTCGGTGTTTTCTCTGGCCTTGGGTTGTTCCTCTAGATTGCGCCTCATCTACTAAGAACAGGAATTGTTGTTGTTAAGAAGAAAGTTTAGTAAACAAACTTAGGTTACGTTGTTCGGCTTACTAATATATCCGACTTTACTAATTATGCGTGTCAAACTTACTAATATTCAGACTTACAATATACCAGACTTACTAATTTGTCAGACTTACTAATCTGGCAGACTTACTAATATGTCAGACTTATTACTAATTTATCAAGAATTACTAATATGTCAGCCTTAACTAATATGGTCTGCCTTACTATTAAGTCAGACTTACTAATATGTTCAGACTGACTAATTATGTCAGACTTACAATAGTTCAGACTTACTAATATTCAGACTTACTAATATGTCAACCTACTAAGAAGTCAGTCATACTAATATATCGAGACTTACTAATATGTTCAGAACTTACTAATATGTCAGACTTACTATATGTCAGACTTACTAATATATCATACTTTACTAATATGTCAGACTTACTAATTATCAGACCTTAACTACTATGTCAGACTTACTATATATCAACTTACTAATATGTCAGATTCTAATAATGTCAGAACTTATTAATAATCAGACTTACGAATATGTTTTATCAGTCTTACTAATATATGCAGGATTTACTAATATGTCAGACTTAACTAATATTCAACTTACTAAATAACAGACTTACTAAATATTTCAGACTTACGAATAATATTCAGACTTTACTAATATGTCTGACGATCATGATATCCATACATATCCTAAAATGTCAGATTTACTAATATGTCAACTTACTAATACCGTCAGACTATCTCTCTGGATAAAAAAACTTACAAGATTTCATACTTACTAATACTCCAACTACTAAGATCTCAGACTTACAGAATAGTCAACTGCTAAAATAACAACTTACTAATAGTCAGACTTACCAAATATGTCGACTAACTAATATATCAGACTTACTAATATTTCCAACTTACTATTATGTCAGACTTACTAATATATCAGACTTACTAATAATTCATACTTACTAAAATGTCAAGCTTAACTAATATGTCCAGACTACTAATATGTTCAGACTTACTAATTGTTAGACTTACTCAAATGTCAACTTACAAATATGTCCCGACTTACTAATATAGTCAGACTTACAATTATGTCATCTTTACTAATATGTCAGACTTTCAAGAAGTCAGACTTACTAATAATGAACTTAACCTAATATATGTCAGACTTACTAATATGTCACCACTTACTAATATGTCAACTTAACTAATTATCAGACTTACAAAATGTCCAGACTTACTTAATATGTCATACTTACGAAATATAATCAGACTTACTAATTGTCAGACTTACCTAATATATACAGACTTACTAATATGTCAACTTACTAATATGTCAGACGTACTAAATAGTCTACATACAATATGTCAGACTTACTAATCTGTCATACATACTAATATGGTCAGACTACTAATATGTCTAGACTTACTATCTGTCAACTTACTATATCAGACCTACTACTCGTGTCAGTCTTACTAATAAATCAGACCTTCTAATTATGTCAGGACTTCTCTAATATGCCAACTTTACTAATATGCAGATTAACTAATATATCAGACTTACAAATATGTCAGACTTACTAATATATCAGACTTACTATATGTCCAGACTTACTAATATATCAGAACTTACTATATGTTCAACTTACTATAATATGTCCAGACTTAACGAATATATCCACTGAACAAATATGTCAGTCTTACTAATATATCAGAACTTACTATCATGAGCGCGACTTACTAATAAGTCAACTTACTAATATATCAGACTTACTACAATGTCAGCCTTACTAAGATATTTCAGACTTACTAAATGTTCAACTTACTAAGATCAACTTACTAATATGTCAGACTTACTAATATGTCAACTTACTAATACGTCAGACTTACTAATATATCAGACTTAAAATATGTTCAACTTACTAATATAATCAGTCCTTACTAAATGTCAGACTTACTAAATATGTCAGACGTACTAAGATATCAGACTTACAAATATGTCAGTCTTACTAAATATACAACTACTAATAAGTCAGACTTATTACATATGTCAGAGCGATACTACATGCACAACTTATACTAATATGTCAACATACTAATAATTCGAACTTATAATTTGTCAGACTACTAAATATGTCTAGACTTACTAAATATTCAAACTTAACTAAGATGTCAACTTACTAATTAGTCATACTTACCAATATTCCACTTAACTAATTATGTCTGACTTACGAATATGTCAGACTACTAATATGTCAGACTACTATATGTCAGACTGACTAATATGTCAGACTTACTAATATGTCAGTCTTACTAATAGTCAGACTTACTAATATGTTCAGACTTACTATATGTCAGACTTACTTATATTCAACTTAATAATATATCAACTTACTAATATATCAACTACAAGATATCATACTTTACTAATATGTCGACTTAACACATATGTCAGACTTACTAATATATCAGACTTACAATAAGTCAACATACTAATATATCAGACTTATAAAGGTCCAGACTTACTAATAGTCAGACTTACGAATATGTCAAATTACTAAAATTCGCAGACATACTAATATTCAAACTTACTATTATATTCAGACTTACTAATATATTCAGACTTACTAATCTGTCAGACATACGAATATAACAGACTTACTAATATTCAGACTTACTAATAGTCAACTTACTAATAATATCAGACTTACAATAGTCCATACTTACTAATATATCAACTTACTAAATATGTCAGACTTACTAATATGTCCAGACTTACTAATATAACCAGTACTTACTAATATGTCAACTTACTAATATAACAACTTACTAATTATCAGACTACTAATATGTCATACTTAGTTCTAATATATCAGACTTACTAATATTTTCAGACTTACTAATATATCAGACTTACTAATATATCAACATACTAATATGTCAACTTTACTAATATGTCAGACTTAATAAATATAACAGACTTACTAATATGTCAGACTTACTAAATATGTCAGACTGAAACAGAATATGTCAGACTTACTAATATGTCAACTTTCTAATATACAGACTTTACTAATATGTCAGACTTACTAAAATGTCACTACTAATGTCCAGACTTACTAATATAACTAGAACTTACTAATCGTCCAACTTACTAATATATCAGACTTACAAATATATCAAGTTTCTAATATCAGACTTACTAATATTTCAGACTTACTAATATATCAAGTTACAAATATGTCATATTTACTAATATATCAACTTACTAATATTTCAACTTACAAATATGTCCAGACTTACTAATATGCAACTTAGGTAATATATCAACCATACAGAATATTTCAGACTTACTAATAGTCAGACTTACTAGTATGTCAACTTACTATAGTCAGAACTTACTAATATGTCAACTACTAATATGTCAGACTTACTAAGAGATATCAGACTTATTAATATGTCAGACTTACTAATAAGTAAACTTACTACTATGCAGACGTACTAAATGTCCCAGACTTACTAATATGACGACTTACTAATATGTCAGACTCTAATATGGCAGACTTACAAATATGTCAACTTACGAATATGTCAGACTTACTAATAAATAATATCGACTTACTAATATGTCAGAACTTACTAATATGTCAGACTTAGCTAATATTCAGACTTACTAACAGTCAGCCTTACTATTAGTCAGACTTACTATAATATATCCAGACTTTACTAATAAAACAGAACTTACAATATGTCAACTTACTAATATGTCTCCTTACTAATATGTCAGACATTTACTAATAGATCTGACTACTAATATGTCGACTTACTAATAGTTCAGACCTTACTAATATGTCAGACTTACTAATTTATCATACTTACGAATATGTCAGATTACTATAATATATCAGACTTACTAATATTACAGACTTACTAATATGTCAGACTTTACTAATATGTCAACGTACTAATATGTCAGACTTTACTAATAGGTCAGACTACTAAGAGTCAGACTTACTAATATTCCAGACTTACTAAATATCAGCCTTACTAATAGTCAGATTAATAATAAGTCAGACTTACTAATTTGTCGACTTACTAAATATGTCCATACTACAAATTCCACTTACTAATAATCAACTTAACTAATAGTCAGACTTACTAATATGCAGACTTCAAAAATGTCAGACGTCCTAATATATCAATTACTAATATGTCAGACTTACTATTATGTCAGACTTACTAATATGAGTCCGACTTACTATTATTGCAGGACTTACTACATATCAGACCTTACTAATAGTCAGAAACTACTAATAATCAGACTATAATTTGTACAGACTTACTATATGCAACTTACTAATATGTCATACTTACTAATATTTCAGACATTACTAATATGTCAGACCTTACTAATATGTCAGTCTTACTAATATTCAACTTACTAATAAGTCAGACGTACTAATATCTCAGACTACTAATATGTCAGACTACTACAATGTCAGACTTAACGATATGCAGACTATACCTCATAGTAACAACGTACTAATATGTCAACTTTACGAATATATCAGACTTACTAATATGCAGACTTACTAATATGTCATACTATACTAATATATCAGACTTACTATATGTCAGACTTACTAATATGTCAACGGGGGGGGATGGGAGTTGAAGAGGGGGGGGGTGAGGTTGGGGTGGTGTGGGGTGGGAGGTGGGTGTGGGTTCAACGTACTAATATGTTCACTTACTAATATGTCAACTTCTAATATTCAACTTACTAAGAAACAGAGTTACTAATTTTCAGACTTACTAATATTCAGACTTACTAATATGTCAGACCTTACGAATATATCAACGTACTAAAAGTCATCTTACTAATATGTCAGACTTACTAAAATGTCAGACTTACTAATAGTCCAGACTTACTAATCGTCAACTTAATAAAATGGCAGACTTACTATATGTCAACTTACAATATGTCAGTCTTTACTAATATATCTGACCTTACTAATATGTCAGAACTACTAATATGTCAACTTACTAAATGTCAGACTTACTAATATTCAACTTACTAATAGTCCAGACTTACTAATATGTCAACTTACTAATATTCAACTACTAATAATTCTTAACTTACTAATATGTCAGACATACTAATATGTCAGACTTTACAATTGTCAACTTTTAACTAATATGTAACTTCCTAATATATCAACTTACTAATAGGTCAGACTTACTAATATATCAGACTTTACTAATAATCAACTTATTAATATGTCATACTTACTAATATTCAGACTTACTAATATGTCAGACTTACTAATAAGTCATGACTTACTAAATGTCAACTTACTAATATGTCAGACTTACTAATAGTCAAACTTACTAATAATGTCCCGACTAACTAAAATATCGGACGTACTAATACGTCCAGCTTATCTAAAATGTCAGACTTACTAATAAGTCAGACTTACTAATATGTCAGACTTACAATATTCAGACTTACTAATATATCAACTTACAATATGTCAGACTTTACTATAAGGATCAGACTTACATATGTCAGACTTACGAATATGTCAGACTTACTAATAAGTCAACTTACTAATATGTCAGACTTACTTAAATGTCAGACTTACTAATATGGTCAGACTTAATAAAATATTTCAGACTTTACTCATCTGTCAGACAATACTAATATGTCCAGACTTGCTACAAATATGTCAGACTTACTAATAAGTCAGGACTTACTAATATGTCAGGCTACTAATATTCGCCTTACTAATATAACAGACGTACAAATGTCAACTTACTATATATCCGACTAACTAATCTGTCAACTTACGAAAATGTCAGACTACTACTATATCAGACTTACTAAATGTCAGGTCTTACTAATATATTCAGACTAAATATATGTCCAGACTTACTAATGTGTCAACTTACATATATCAGACTTACAATATGTCAACTTACTACTATGTCGTAGACTTCTAATATGTCAAACATACTAATTAATATCAAGTTACTAATATGTTCAGACTTACTAATATGTCAGACTACTAATATGTTTCAGACTTACTAATATATTCATACATACTAATATGTCAGTCTTTCTAATATGTCAGACTTACTAATAGTCGAGACTTACTAATATGTCAGACTACTATATGTCAGACTTACTAATATGTCAGACATACTTATATGTCAGTCTTACTACAATATTTCAGTCTTACTAATATATCAGACTTACTAATATGTCAACTACTATATGTCAGACTTACTAATATGTCAGACTTACTAATATGTCAGACTTACAATATTTCCAGACTTTACTAATTGTCAGACTTACTAATATGTCACTTACTAATATGTCAACATACTAATATGTCAGACTTACAAATAAGTCAGACTTACTAATATGTCAGACTTACTAATATGTCCAGACTTACTAAATAATGTCAGACTTACTAATATATCAGACTTACTAAAAGTCCAGACATACTAATATGACAGACTTACTATATGTCAGACTCCTAATATATCAGACTTACTAAAATGTCCAGACCGATACTAATAAGTCAACTTTACAAATATGTCAGACAATACAATATGACCAGACTTACTAATATATTCAACTAACTAATATGTCAGACTTACTAATATGTCAGACTTCCTAGTAAGTCAGACTTACTCATATGGCAGACTTACTAATATGTGCAGACTTACTAATATATCAACTTAGCTAAAAATATCAACTTATTAATATGTCACGACTTACTAATATTTCAGACTTACAAATAAGTCAGACTTACAAATAGGTCAGACTTACTAAAATGTCAGACTTACTAATATGTCAACTTGTACAAATATGACAAGACTTACTAATATGTCGGACTTACTAAAATATCGACCTTACTATATGTCAGACTACTAATATGTCAGACTTACTAAATATGTCAGACTTACTAATAAGTCAGACTAACTAATCTTCAGACTGACAATATATCAGACTACAATATGTCAGGCCTTGACTAAAATGTCAGACTACTAATAATGTCAGACTTACTAATGTATGTCAGACTTACTAATATGTCAGACTTACTAATATTCAGACTTACTAACATGTCATACTATACTAAATATGGCAACTTACAAAATATGTCTGACTTACTAATATGTCAGACTTACTAATATGTCAACTTACTAAAAATGTCAGACTTACTACAATGACAGAACTTTACTAATATGTCAGACTTACTAATATGTCAGGCTTACTAATTATGTCAGACTATACTAATATATCAGCTTACAAAAATTCAGACTTACTAATAATATCAGACTTACTAATATGTCCAGACTACTAAAATGTCCAGACTTACTACATGACATACTTACTAATATGTTCAGATTACTAATATGTCAGACATACAATAGTACCAGCTAACTAATAAGTCCAGACTTACTAATATGTCAGACCTTACTAATATGTCAGACTTACTAATATACAGACTTAACTAATATGTCAGACTTACTAATAGTCAGAGCCATAGCTAATATGTCAGACTTACAAATATATCAGACTTACTAATTATGTCCCAGACTTACTAATATGTCGAGCTTAACTAATATGTCAGACTTACTAACTATGTCAGGACACTAAATGACAGTACTTACTAATATTCAGACTTACTCTATGTCCAGACTTACTAATATGTCAGAACCTCACTAATATTCAAAAAACTTACAATATATCAGACTTACTACTATGTCAGACTTACTAATAATCAAGACTTACAATATGTCAGACTTAACTAACAAAGTCAGACTTATACTACTATGTCAGATTGACAAATATGTCAGACTTATTAATATATCAGCCCTTACTAATTATGTCAGACTTACTAATATGACAGATTTCTAATATGACAGACTTATTAATCATCCGAACTTACTAATAGCAGTCTTACTAATATATCAGATTTACTAATATTCAGACTTGCTAATATGTCAGAATTACTAATATATGCATACTTACTACTATGTCAACTTACTAATATATCAGACTTACTAATATGTCCAACTTACTAATAATCAGACTTACTAATATGTTCAGACTTATCTAATATGTCAGAACTTACTAAATACGTCAGACTTAACTAATATATCAGACTTAACTAATATTTCAACTTACTAATACGTCAGACTTACTAATATATCATACTTACTAATATGTCAGACTACTAATATAACAGACTTAACTAATATGTCAACTTACTAATAGTCAGACTTACTAATATGTCAGACTCCAATAACCAGACTTACAAATATGTCAGACTTACTAATAAGTCAGACTTACTAATATGTCAGACTTACGTAAATGTCAGACTTACAATATGGTCCAGACTCCTAAAAATCAACTAACTAATATGTCAGACTTACTAAATGTTAGACTAACTAATATGTCCAGACTTACTAATATGTCCAGACTACTAATATGGTCAGACTTTTACTCATATGTCAGACTTACTAATATGTCAGACTTACTAATATGTCAGACTTACTAATATGTCAGACTTACTAATATGTCAGTCTTACTAATATATCAGACTTACTAATATGTCAGACTTACTAATATGTCAGACTTACTAATATGTCAGACTTACTAATATGTCAGACCCTTCTAATATGTCAGACTACTAAATATGCCAGACTTACTAATATGTCAACTTACAAATATGTCAGACTTACTCATATGCTCAGACATACTAATATGTCAGACTTTACTAATATGTCAGAACTTACTAAATGGTCAGACTTACTAATAGTCAGACTTTACTAATAGGCAGACTTACTAATATATCAACTTACAAATGATTTTCATACTTACTAATATGTCAGTACTTCCTAATAAGTCAGACTTACTATATATCAGACTTACTAATATGTCAGACTTACTAAGATGTCAGACCTTACTAATATTCCAGACTTACTAATATTCAGACTTTAACTATTATAGCAGACTTACTATATTCAGACTTACTAATATGTCAGACTTACTAGTATGTCAGACTTACTAATATGTCAGACTTACTAATATGTCAGACTTACTAATATATCAGACTTACTAATATATCAGACTTATTAATATGTCAGACTTACAAATATGTCAGACTTACTAGATACTTCAGACATAACTAATATGTCAGACTTACTAATATGTCAGACTTACTAATATGTCAGACTTACTAATATGTCAGACTTACTAATATATCAGACTTACTAATATGTCAGACTTACTAATAAGTCAGACTTACTATATGTCAGACTACTAATATGTTACAGACTTACTAATTTAGTCAGTAACTTACTAATATGTCAGACGTAACTAATATTTCCATACTTACTAAATATGTCAGACTTAACTAATTATTCAGACCTTACTAATATGTCAGACTTACTATAATGTCAGTCTTACTAATAATTCAGACTACTAAAATGTCATACTTCCTAATATAACGACTTACAATATGTCAAGACTTACTAATATTCAGACTAAGCTAATAGTCGAGACTTACAATATACAGACTTACTAATAGTCATACTTACTAATTATCAGACATACTAATATTCCAGACTACTAATATGTCATGACTTACTAATAATCAGACTTACTAATATGATCAACTTACTAAAAAGTCAGCCTTACTAATATGTCAGACTTACTAATATGTCAACTTTAGCGAATAGTCAGACTAACTAATATGTCAGACTTACTAATAATATCAGAGGTTACTAAATGTCAGACTTACTAATATGTCCAACTACTTAATATTCAGACTTACTAATATATCAGACTTACTAATATGTCAAGTCTTACTAATAAGGTCAGACTTACTAATATGTCAGACTTACTAATATGTCAGACTTACTAATATGACAACTTACTAATATGTCAGACTTACTTATATGTCAGACTTACTATTATGTCAGTCTAACTAATATATCAGACTTACTATATGGTCAGACTTACTAATATGTCAGACTTACTAATATGTCCAGACTTACTTAATTATGCTCAGACTTACTAAATGTCAGACATACTAATATGTCAGACTTACTAATATGTCAGACTTACAAATATGTTCAGACATACTAATAATGTCAGACATACTAATATGTCCAGACTAACTTAAATATGTCAGACTTACTAATATGTCAGACATTACTAATATCAGACTTTACTAATATGTCAGACTTACTAATATATCAGACTTACTAATATGTCAGACTTACTAATAAGTCAGACTTACTAATATGTCAGACTTACTAATATGTCAGACTTACAAATATGCAGACTACTAATATGTCAGAGACTTACTAATATGACAACTACTATATGTCAAGACTTACTATAATCAGACTTACTAATATGGTCTGACTTATATTATGTCAGACTTACTAGTATGTCAGACTTCCATAGGTCAACTTACTAATATGTCAGACTTACTAATATATCAGACCTTACTAAATATATCAGACTATTAATATGTCAACTTAACTAATATGTCAGACTTACTATATGTCAGACTTACAACTGTCAGACTTACTAATATGTCAGACTTACTAATATGTCAGACTTACTAATATGTCAGACTTACTAATATATCAGACTTACTAATATGTCAGACTTACTAATATGTCAGACTTACTAATATGTCAAGACTGTAGCTATTATATCAAGACTTACTAATATGTCCAACTTACAATATGTCAGACTTACTAATATGTCAGACTTACTAATATGTCAGACTTACTAATATGTCAGACTTACTAATATATCAGACTTACTAATATGTCAGACTTACTAATAGTCAGACTTACTAATAGAGTCCCATACTTACTAATAATGTCAGTCTTACTAATAAGTCAGACTATATAATATGTACAGACTTACTAATCTGTCAGACTTACAATAATGTCAGACTATACTAATTGTCAGACTTACTAATATGTCAGACTTACTAATATGTCCAGACTTCTAATATGTCATACTTACTAATATGTCAGACTTACTAAGATGTCAGATTTACTAATTATGTCAGACTTGCTAATATGCAGACATTACTATATGTCAAGACTTACAAATATGTCAGGCATACTAATATGTCAGACTTAACTAATATATCCAGGACTTATAAATCGTCCAGACTTACTAAAATATCAGACTTAACTAAATATGTCAACTTACTAATATACAGACTTACTAATAATTTCGACTTACTAATATGTCAGCACTTACTAATATGTCATACTTACTATGAAACCAACTTACTAATAATTCAGACTTACTAATATGTCAGACATTACTATATGTCAGAACATACTAATATATCAGACTTACGAATAGTCAGAGCTTACTAATATACCAACTTACTAATAGCAACTTATATATGTCCCAGACTTACTAATATGTCATACTTACTAATATTCAGACTTACTAATAAGTCAGACTTACTATATACCAGACTTACTAATATTTCATGACTGACTATATGTCAGACTAACTATTATGTCAGACTTATAATATATCAGACTTACTATAGGTCAGACTCTAATATGCAGCCATACAAATATGTCAGACTTACTAATATGTCAAACTTACTAATATGTCAGACTTACTAATATGTCAGACTTACTAATATGTCAGACCTACTAATATGTCAGTCTTACTAATATATCAGACTTACTAATATGTCAGACTTACTAATATGTCAGACTTACTAATATGTCAGACTTACTAATATAAACAGACTTTACTAATATGTCAGACTTACTAATATATTCATTACTTACTAAATATGTCAGACTTAACTAATATATCAGACATACTAATATGTCAGATTTACTAAATGTCAGACTTATTAATATAACAGACTTACAATATGTCCAGAGTCCTTAACTAATATATCAGGATTTACTAATCTGACAGACTTACTAATTCTGTCAGACTTACTAATACATCAGACTTACTAATATTGTCAGACTTACATAAATCAGACTTACTAATATAGTCAGACTACTAATATATCAGACTTACATAATATGTCAGACTTACTAAATTATTCAGACTTTACTAAAACTCAGACTTACTAATATATCAGACTAAACTAATATGTCAGACTTACTAATATGCGTTCAGACTTACTAAATCATCAGACTTACTAATATGTCAGACTTACTAATATAACAGACTTACTAATATGTCAGACTTACTAAAATGTCAGACTTACTAATATGTCAGACTTACTAATATATCAGACTTACTAATATGTCGACTTACTAAATAAGGTCAGACTTACTAATATGTCAGACTTACTAATATGTCAACATACTAAATGTCAGACTTACTAATATGACCATACTTAGTAATATGTCAGACTTACTAATATGTTAGACTTACTAACTATGTCCAGACTTACTAATATGTCAGACTTACTAATATGTCAGACTACTAATATGTCAGACTTAACTAATATGTCAGACTACTAATATGTCAGACTTATCTTATTAAGTCCAGACTACTAATATAGTCGAGTCTTACTAATATATCAGGACTTACTAATATGTCAGACTTACTAATATGACAGACTTACTAATATGTCGAGACTTACTAATATGTCGACTTACATAATATGTCAGACTTACTAATATGTTCAGACTTTACTAATAATCAGACTTACTAATATTCAGACTTACTAATATGTCATACTTACTAATATGTCCAGACTTACTAATATGTTCCAGACATACTAATATGTCAGACTTACTAATAATGTCAGACTTACTAATAGATGCATAGGAAGTGCTAATAATGTCAGACTGAACTAAAATGTCTGACTTACTAATATGTCATACTTACTAATAATCAGACTATACTAATATGTCAGTTCTTACTAATATGTCAGACTTACAAATATGTCAGACCTTACTAATATGTCAGACCTTACTAATATGTCAACTTACTACGATGTCAGACTAACTTAAATGTCAGACTTAATAAAATGTCATCCCTACTAATATATCAGACTTACAAGATTTGTCAGACTTACTAATATGTCAGACTTACTAATATGTCAGACTTACTAATATGTCAGAACTTACTATATGTCAGATTACTAATATGACAGAACTTACTAAAAGTTCCAGACTTACTAATATTTCAGGACTTACTAATTTGTCAGACTTACTAATATGTCAGACTTACTAATATGTCAGACTTACTAATATGTCATACTTACTAATATGTCAGACTTACTAATATGTCAGACTTACTAATATGTCAGACTTACTAATATATCAGACTTACTAATATGTCAGACTTACTAATATGTCAGACTTACTAATATGTCAGACTTACTAATATATCATACTTACTAATATTCAGACTTACTAATATGTTCATCTTACTAAATATGTCAACTTTCTAATATGTCAGACTTACTAATAATATCAGACTTAACTAATAAGTCAGACTTACTAATATGTCAGACTTACTAGATGTCAGACTTACTAATATGTCAGACTTACTAATATGTCAGACTTACTAATATATCAGACTTACTAATATATCAGACTTATTAATATGTCAGACTTACTAATATGTCAGACTTACTAATATGTCAGACTTACTAATATGTCAGACTTACTAATATGTCAGACTTACTAATATGTACAGACTACTACAATGTCAGTACTTACTAATATATCGACTTACTAATATCAGACTTACTAATAATTTCAGAAACTTACTAATATGTCAACTACTAATATGTCAGACTTACAATATGTCCAGACTTTACTAATATATCAGACCTTACAAATATGTCAGACTTACTAATATGTCAGACTTACTAATTGTCAGACTTACTAATAATATGTAGTCTTACTAATATGTAAACTTATTAATATGTCAGACTTACTAATATGTCAGACTTACTAATATGTCAGACTTACTAATATGTCAGACTTACTAATATGTCAGACTTACTAATATGTCAGACTTACTAATATGTCAAGACTTACTAATATGCAGACTTAGCTAATATGTCCAGAACTTACTAATATGTCAGACTTGCTAATATGTCAGACTTACTAATATAGTCAGACTTACTAATATGTCAGACTTACTAATATGTCAGACTTACTAATATATCAACTACTAATATGTCAGACTTACTAATATATCAACTTACTAATATTCAGACTTACTAAAAATGTCAGACTTACTAATATGTCAGACTACTAACATGACAGAAACTTACCAATATGTCGCAGACTTACTAATATACCAACTTACTACTATGTCCAGACTTACTACTAATATGTTCAGACTTACTAATATGTCAGACTTACTAATAATATCTGACTTACTAATATGTCAGACTTACTAATAAGTCAGCCTTACTATCTGTCAGACTTACTAATATGTCAGACTTATAATATGTCAGACATACTATATGTCAACTCTTACTAATATGTCAGACCAATACTAATTATGTCCAGACCTACTAAAAATGTCAGTCTTACTAATATATCAGACTTACTAATATGTCAACTTACTAATAATGCCCAGACTTACTAATATGTCAGAACTACTAAAATATCAGACCCTTACTAATATGTCAGAACTTACTAATAAATCATGACTAATAATATGTCCAGACTTTTAACTAAATATCAGACATACTAATATGTCAGATTTATACTAATAATGTCAGACTTATTAAATTTCTGACTTACTAATATGGTCAGTCCCTTACTAATATATCAGATTTACTAAATGTGGATCAACTTACTAATATGTCCAAGGACTTACTAATATATCAGACATTACTAATATGTTCATACTAACAACTAATCAGACTTAACTAATAAGTCGACTTACTACTATTCAGACTTACTAATATGTCAGACTTTACTAACTAATAGTCAGACTTACTAATACGCATGACTTACTAATCTATCAATCTTACTAATATGTCAGACTTACTAATACGTCAGACTTAACTAATATATCAGACTTACTAAAATGTCAGAACATACTAAGTATAACAGACTTACTAATATGTCAGACTTACTAATATGTCAGACTTACTAATATGTCAGACTTACTAATATATCAGACTTACTAATATGTCAGACTTACTAATATGTCAGACTTACTAATATGATCAGACTTACTAATATGTCAGACTTACTAATAGTCACGACTTTACTATATGTCCAGACTTACTAATATGTCAGACTTACTAATATGTTAGACTTACTAATATGTCAGACTTACTAATATGTCAGACTTACTAATATGTCAGACTTACTAATATGTCAGACTTACTAATATGTCAGACTTACTAATATGTCAGACTTACTAATATGTCAGCCTTACTAATATGTCCCAACTACCTATGTCACACTTACTAATATGGTCAAGACTAACTAATTTGTCAGAACATACTAGAAATATGTCAGACTTACTAATATGTCAAAGACTTACTAATATATCAGATTTACTAATATGTCCGACTTACTAAAATATCAGACTTACTATAGTCAGACTTACTAATATGTCAGACTTACAATATGCAGACTTACGTAATATACAAGATTACTAATAGTCAGACTTACTAAAAAGTTCAACTACTAGTATTTCAGACTTACAAATATGTCAGACTTACTAAGATGTCAGACCTTACTAATATGTCAACTACTAATATAATTCCCAGACCTAATAATAGGGTCAACTTACTAATATTCAGACTTACTAATATGTCAGACTTACTAATATGTCAGACTTACTAAATATGTCAACTGTAACGTAATATGTCATACTTACTAATATGTCCAGACTTACTAAAATGTCAGACTTACTAATATGTCAGACTTACTAATTATCGGCTTACTAATATGTCAGACTTTACTAATATGTCAGACTTACTAATATTTCAGACTTACTAACATGTCAGACTACGAATATGTCAGACTTACTAAATATATCAGACTTACTAATAAATCAGACTTACTAATATGTCCCAGACTTACTATATGTCTACTACAATATGTCATACTACTAAAATTATCAGACTTACTAATATGTCAGACTTACTAATATTCAGACTTACTAATATGTCAGACTTACTATATATCATACTTACTAATATGGTTCAACTTAACTAATATATCAACTTACTAATATGTCAGACTTTACTAATATGTCAGACTTACAAATATGGTCAGACTTATAATATTCATACTTACTAAATATGTCAGACTTACTATATAACAGACTTATTAATAGATCAGACTTACTAATAAGTCAGACTAACAAATATGACAGACTTACAAATATATCAGCTTAACTAATAGGTCAGACTTACTAATATGGTCAGACTTACTAATATGTCAGACCTTACTAATATGTCAGACTTACTAATATATCAGACTACTAATAAGTCAGACTTACTAATAAGTCAGACTTACTATATGTCAGACTAACTAATATGTCAGACTGACTAATATTCAGACGTTCTAAATGTCCAGACATTACTAATATGTCAGACTACTTAATATGTCATTCCTACTAAAATGTCAGGACTTACTAATAAATCCGATCTTACTAATATGTCTAGAACTACTAATATGTCAGACTTACTAATATGTCAGACTTACAATAATATCAGACTTACTAAATGTCAGACTTACTAATATATCAGACTTACAAATATGTCATACTTACTATCTGTCAGACTTACAAATTACATCAGACTTAACAAATATGTCACAGACTTACTAAATGTCAAGACATACTAATATGTCAGAACTTTACTACTTTGTCAGACTTACTAATATGTCAGACTTACTAATATGTCAGACTTACTAATATATCAGAGTTACTAATATGTCAGACTTACTAATATATCAGACTTACTAATATGTCAACTTAACTAATATATCAGACTTACTAATATGTCAGTCTACTAATAAAGTCAGAACTTACTAAATGTCAGACTTACTATATGTCAGACTTCCTAATATGTCAGACTTACGATATATGTCAGACTTACATATATGTCAGACTACTAATATGTCAGTCTTAACTAAAATATCAGACTTACTCTAAGATGTCAGACTTACTAATATGTCCAGACTTACTAATATGTCAACTTACTAATATGTCAGACTTACTAATATGTCAGACTACTAAATGGTCCAGACTTACTAAATATGTCAGACTTACCTAATATGTCAGACTTACTAATATGTCAAACATACTAATATGCCAGACATACTAAATATGTCAGACTTACTAATATGCCCAGACTTACAAATATACCAACTTACTAATATGTCAGACTTACTAATATGTCAGACTTGCAAAAATGTCAGACTTACTAAATATATCAACTTACTAATAATTCAGATTACAAAATATGTCAGACTTACTAATATGTCAGACTTATTAATATACCAGATTTTCTACATATGTCAGACTTTCCCTAATATTCAGACTTGCCTAATATGTCAGACTTACTAATATATCAGACTTACTAATATGTCAGACTTACTAATATGTCAGACTTACTAATATATCAGACTTACTAATATGTCAGACTTACTAATATATCAGACTTACTAATATGTCAGACTTACTAATATGTCAGACTTACTAATATATCAGACTTACTAATATGTCAGACTTACTAATATATCAGACTTACTAATATGTCAGATTTACTAATATGTCAGACTTATTAATATATCAGACTTACTAATATGTCAGTCTTACTAATAATCCAACTTTAATTTTATCAGACTTACAAATTTATGTCCAAAAACTTACTAATATATCAGACTTACTAATATGTCAGACTTACTAATATATCAGACTTACTAATATATCAGACTTACTAATATGTCAGACTTACTAATATGTCAGACTTACTAATATATCAGACTTACTAATATGTCAGACTTACTAATATGTCAGACTTACTAATATATCAGACTTATTAATATGTCAGACTTACTAATATGTCAGACTTACTAATATGTCAGACTTACTAATATATCAGACTTACTAATATGTCAGACTTACTAATATGTCAGACTTACTAATATATCAGACTTACTAATATGTCAGACTTACTAAACTTACCCAGCGTCAGCATGGACCTAGTGAAAGATTTGCAACAAGACTTGTCCCAGAGTTGAGGAGGTTGAGTTATGAGGAGAGACAAGAGAATTCATCTGACGGCTTTAAAAGAGTGAATGACTAGTGTAAACATAATTATCATGTACAACATACTCAGAGCTTTTGTCAGAGCAAGTAGGGACAGTGTTTATAATGTAAGGCACAGGTGCCGCTGAGGTACCACTGAGGCGCCGCTAAGGTACCATTGAGGTGCCGCTGAGGTGTCCCTGAGGTGCCACTGAGGCGCCGCTGAGGTGCCACTGAGGTGCAGCTGAGGTGTCCCTGAGGTGCCACTGAGGTGCCACTGAGGCGCCGCAGAGGTGCCACGGAGGTGCGAGGCTCGTAGATGTCTGGTCGTTTTAATTTATTAACTGTATTCAGTACCTCATACTCACTCAATAGACGGTAGTGTCATGATTACAAAGGCACTTAATAGTTCAAAGGACTGAACCATTAAGTGACTCTATAAGAAAAATATTGTATATTTTCCGAAAATACAGTGTTTTTTGTATGTAAATTGATGGAATATATTGTAGGTAATAAAAATTAATTTGTAAATAAATAAAGAACCAGCGAAATGGGTGAGAGTCGCCATTGTTTTAAATTGACCAAGACAAACGTTAGTAAAAACAGGAAGAATTTTTGTCACTCTAGAGGTTATATTGGGCTTAAAACCTCTCAAATAGGAGCTAAAATTGTTGGAATTGCAGTCCTGCAGAACGTGAGAATTAGGCGACTGGACAGGACTCCGTAATTAGATGAAAACAGGATATTACCACAGCTGAGTGATGTCTATTTATGTTGAAATTCTGGCCAGTATTTTCTTCATATTTTAGGCAGGGGTTTTGTGTATGACACACCGTAATCTCTAGACTAATTGGTGAGTGGTATTAAGATAAATTCTCCTTCACTGTATATGTATTCATTTTTTAAATTTAATATACATTCCACATATTTATATTAATGTTTTACCAGAATTCCTGGTGATGTATATTTCATTTGAAATTAATATAGGTCCAGAGTGACTTGTGGAGATATAGATTGTAGTAGGTATCGAATGAGGACATTTTTTGCCACCTAGGTATCCCAAAATTCCTACTTGTCTCTGTAACTTTGATAAAGAATAATTATATTTATTACCATTTACTGGTATGTATCTACTGAGATTCATCCAAGTAATTTTAATTTTCCACACTCTATAAATATAGGTAAGCAAGTTACATTGGTGTTTGGTAAAAGCTCCTGGAAAGCAAAACGTTGCCACAATAAATTTTGTGATTATCTCAAAATATATCTTAGTCTCCGGCTTAATTAATGTATTTTGGGTTCTTTTCTTCTCAGCTACTTTCAACCATCAGCTGCGACTCTCGTCAGTTCTACAACAGCTGTTGTTCTGTATGTAAGGTTATTCCTGCAAGCATGCTCCATGAGTGAATGTGGTTTCACCAAATTTTCTCCTTCAATTCATGATTGCTGCTGAAATTCATGATGGATGTTAAGCCTAGGAATCGTGCAAGCATTGTCGCTCTTAGAAAACATGCAGATTTGAGTATCAGACAGATCGACAAAAATCTGAGATTTGCAAATTTAACCGCTGGCTGGATTCTGAAGAGAGCTGATGACACTGGTGATTGTAGAGCGCTGCGTCGAGGAAGATGTGCTAGAAAACGCAAGATAACACCTCACTATGGCAAGGTTATCATAAGAAATAGTGTGAAGGATCCCAAGAAAACCAGCAAAGACCTGCAGAGAGATTTGGCTTCAGCTGGCGTAAATGTTAATTCTTCAACTGTTTGACGATGGCTCCTTAAAGTTGGCAGAACTGCCGGAAAGCCAGTAAAGAAACAATTGCTTACTGTTGCTATGGAGAAAAACCGCCTGCGGTGGCACTCGATCATAAAGATTGGACGACAGATGAATGGAGAAAAGATATCTTTTCAGATGAGGCGCATTCTGAAGTACATAGGTACTGTTCAGTAGCAGTGAGAAGGAGCAAAGGCGAACCTCTCTGGAATGGGCACATTCAACAAGAACCAATACACCCACCAAAGAAGATGTTTTGGGGAACTTTTACTGCTAAAGGTCCTGGACGGCTTGTTAATTAATGTTGAGGGAATTATGTTGTGTGATAAATACAAGGCAATCCTGGTAACTCATTTGCTTCCCACTGTGCATAGAGACTTACCTGATGGAAAAGGCTTTTGGCAGGAGGTTCTTCCTCCATACCAAACTTCCAGAAATATGCTGACATTCCTCGAAGAGAGTGGGATAAGAGTTCTAAGTTGGCCTGGAAACTATACTGACCTCAACACTATTGAGAATCTTTGGGCAATTGCCAATCTCAGGATCGCGAAACCGGACTGTTCAGCTGCGGAGAAGCTAGTTGCTGCTGTTATTAGAACCTTTTACCACGACGAAGAACTGGTCAAAATGATTTCAACATTGGTCGGTTCTACGCCAAAGTGAGTAGCAATGCTTATAAAAGCAAAGGGTCGTCATATCTCTTATTAAATAAATTATCTGTCATATCATTGCCGTTTGTTTTATAAAAACAAACATTAAAATTCCACATAAATGTCTTATTTCATCATTGTCCCAAATAATATGCACAGTTCTGTACCATACAGATTGTAGGTAATTCTACCACCAAACTTACAAGTTACTACACTCGTAATGAACCAACAATCTTTGGTCACAGATGAAGCTAAAGTCACAGGTGAAGCTAAAGTCACAGGTGAAGCTAAAGTCACAGGTGAAGCTAAAGTCACAGATGAAGCTAAAGTCACAGACTGAAGCTAAAGTCACAGACTGAAGCTAAAGTCACAGACTGAAGCTAAAGTCACAGACTGAAGCTAAAGTCACAGACTGAAGCTAAAGTCACAGACTGAAGCTAAAGTCACAGGTGAAGCTAAAGTCACAGGTGAAGCTAAAGTCACAGATGAAGCTAAAGTCACAGACTGAAGCTAAAGTCACAGGTGAAGCTAAAGTCACAGACTGAAGCTAAAGTCACAGGTGAAGCTAAAGTCACAGATGAAGCTAAAGTCACAGATGAAGCTAAAGTCACAGACTGAAGCTAAAGTCACAGGTGAAGCTAAAGTCACAGACTGAAGCTAAAGTCACAGACGAAGCTAAAGTCACAGATGAAGCTAAAGTCACAGGTGAAGCTAAAGTCACAGATGAAGCTAAAGTCACAGATGAAGCTAAAGTCACAGACTGAAGCTAAAGTCACAGGTGAAGCTAAAGTCACAGATGAAGCTAAAGTCACAGATGAAGCTAAAGTCACAGACTGAAGCTAAAGTCACAGATGAAGCTAAAGTCACAGATGAAGCTAAAGTCACAGATGAAGCTAAAGTCACAGACTGAAGCTAAAAATCACAGGTAAGCTAAAGTCACAGACTGAAGCTAAAGTCACAGATGAAGCTAAAGTCACAGATGAAGCTAAAGTCACAGGTGAAGCTAAAGTCACAGATGAAGCTAAAGTCACAGGTGAAGCTAAAGTCACAGGTGAAGCTAAAGTCACAGATGAAGCTAAAGTCACAGACTGAAGCTAAAGTCACAGATGAAGCTAAAGTCACAGACGAAGCTAAAGTCACAGACTGAAGCTAAAGTCACAGATGAAGCTAAAGTCACAGACGAAGCTAAAGTCACAGATGAAGCTAAAGTCACAGGTGAAGCTAAAGTCACAGACTGAAGCTAAAGTCACAGACTGAAGCTAAAGTCACAGACGAAGCTAAAGTCACAGACGAAGCTAAAGTCACAGATGAAGCAAAAGTCACAGGTGAAGCTAAAGTACAGGTGAAGCTAAAAATCACAGACGAAGCTAAAGTCACAGACGAAGCTAAAGTCACAGATGAAGCTAAAGTCACAGGTGAAGCTAAAGTCACAGGTGAAGCTAAAGTCACAGACGAAGCTAAAGTCACAGACTGAAGCTAAAGTCACAGATGAAGCTAAAGTCACAGGTGAAGCTAAAGTCACAGACGAAGCTAAAGTCACAGACTGAAGCTAAAGTCACAGATGAAGCTAAAGTCACAGATGAAGCTAAAGTCACAGATGAAGCTAAAGTCACAGACGAAGCTAAAGTCACAGACGAAGCTAAAGTCACAGACGAAGCTAAAGTCACAGACTGAAGCTAAAGTCACAGACGAAGCTAAAGTCACAGACGAAGCTAAAGTCACAGATGAAGCTAAAGTCACAGACGAAGCTAAAGTCACAGACGAAGCTAAAGTCACAGACGAAGCTAAAGTCACAGACGAGCTAAATCACAGACGAAGCTAAAGTCACAGACAAAGCTAAAGTCACAGATGAAGCTAAAGTCACAGACTGAAGCTAAAGTCACAGACTGAAGCTAAAGTCACAGACTGAAGCTAAAGTCACAGACTGAAGCTAAAGTCACAGACGAAGCTAAAGTCACAGACGAAGCTAAATTCACAGATGAAGCTAAAGTCACAGACGAAGCTAAAGTCACAGATGAAGCTAAAGTCACAGACTGAAGCTAAAGTCACAGATGAAGCTAAAGTCACAGACTGAAGCTAAAGTCACAGACTGAAGCTAAAGTCACAGATGAAGCTAAAGTCACAGATTGAAGCTAAGTCACAGACGAAGCTAAAGTCACAGACGAAGCTAAAGTCACAGATGAAGCTAAAGTCACAGATGAAGCTAAAGTCACAGATGAAGCTAAAGTCCAGACGAAGCTAAAGTCACAGATGAAGCTAAAGTCACAGACTGAAGCTAAAGTCACAGACTGAAGCTAAAGTCACAGATGAAGCTAAAGTCACAGATGAAGCTAAAGTCACAGACGAAGCTAAAGTCACAGACGAAGCTAAAGTCACAGATGAAGCTAAAGTCACAGATGAAGCTAAAGTCACAGATGAAGCTAAAGTCACAGACGAAGCTAAAGTCACAGATGAAGCTAAAGTCACAGACTGAAGCTAAAGTCACAGATGAAGCTAAAGTCACAGATGAAGCTAAAGTCACAGACTGAAGCTAAAGTCACAGATGAAGCTAAAGTCACAGACTGAAGCTAAAGTCACAGATGAAGCTAAAGTCACAGATGAAGCTAAAGTCACAGACTGAAGCTAAAGTCACAGATGAAGCTAAAGTCAAAAGACTGAAGCTAAAGTCACAGATGAAGGGTAAAGTCACAGATGAAGCTAAAGTCACAGACTGAAGCTAAAGTCAAGAAGAAGCTAAAGTCACAGATGAAGCTAAAGTCACAGATGAGCTAAAGTCACAGATGAAGCTAAAATCACAGATTTAAGCTAAAGTCACAGATGAAGCTAAAGTTTAAGATGAAGCTAAATCACAGGTGAAGCTTAAGTCACAGATGAAGCTAAAGTCACAGATGAAGCTAAAGTCAAGAAAGAAGCTAAAGTCACGATGAAGCTAAAGTCCACAGTTGAAGGGTAAAGTCACAGACTGAAGCTAAAGTCACAGATGAAGCTAAAGTCACAGACTGAAGCTAAAGTCACAGATGAAGCTAAAGTCACAGGTGAAGCTAAAGTCACAGATGAAGCTAAAGTCACAGATGAAGCAAAGTCACAGATGAAGCTAAAGTCACAGATGAAGTAAGTCACAGGGGGAAGCTAAAGTCACAGATGAAGCTAAAGTCACAGATGAAGCTAAAGTCACAGACTGAAGCTAAAGTCACAGATGAAGCTAAAGTCACAGATGAAGCTAAAGTCACAGGTGAAGCTAAAGTCACAGATGAAGCTAAAGTCACAGATGAAGCTAAAGTCACAGACGAAGCTTAAAGTCACAGATGAAGCTAAAGTCACGGTGAAGCTAAAGTCACAGATGAAGCTAAAGTCACAGATGAAGCTAAAGTCACAGATGAAGCTTTAAAATCACAGATGAAGCTAAAGTCACAGGTGAAGCTAAAGTCACAGATGAAGCTAAAGTCAAAGATGAAGCTAAAGTCCAGACTGAAGCTAAAGTCACGATGAAGCTAAAGTCACAGGATGAAGCTAAAGTCACAGACTGAACTAAAATCACAGATGAAGCTAAAGTCACAGACTGAAGCTAAAGTCACAGACTGAAGCTAAAGTCACAGATGAAGCTAAAGTCACAGACTGAAGCTAAAGTCACAGATGAAGCTAAAGTCACAGGTGAAGCTAAAGTCACAGATGAAGCTAAAGTCACAGATGAAGCTAAAGTCACAGGTGAAGCTAAAGTCACAGATGAAGCTAAAGTCACAGGTGAAGCTAAAGTCACAGATGAAGCTAAAGTCACAGATGAAGCTAAAGTCACAGACTGAAGCTAAAGTCACAGATGAAGCTAAAGTCACAGACTGAAGCTAAAGTCACAGATGAAGCTAAAGTCACAGGTGAAGCTAAAAGTCACAGACGAAGCTAAAAGTCAAGATGAAGCTAAAGTCACAGATGAAGCTAAAGTCACAAACTGAAGCTAAAGTCACAGGTGAAGCTAAAGTCACAGATGAAGCTAAAGTCACAGGTGAAGCTAAAGTCACAGGTGAAGCTAAAGTCACAGACTGAAGCTAAAGTCACAGATGAAGCTAAAGTCACAGGTGAAGCTAAAGTCACAGATGAAGCTAAAGTCACAGATGAAGCTAAAGTCACAGACTGAAGCTAAAGTCACAGACTGAAGCTAAAGTCACAGATGAAGCTAAAGTCACAGACTGAAGTTAAAGTCACAGACTGAAGCTAAAGTCACAGATGAAGCTAAAGTCACAGACTGAAGCTAAAGTCACAGACTGAAGCTAAAGTCACAGATGAAGCTAAAGTCACAGGTGAAGCTAAAGTCACAGATGAAGCTAAAGTCACAGGTGAAGCTAAAGTCACAGATGAAGCTAAAGTCACAGGTGAAGCTAAAGTCACAGATGAAGCTAAAGTCACAGATGAAGCTAAAGTCACGATGAAGCTAAAGTCCCCAGACTGAAGTAAAGTCACAGACTGAAGCTAAAGTCACAGATGAAGCTAAAGTCACAGATGAAGCTAAAGTCACAGATGAAGCTAAAGTCACAGATGAAGCTAAAGTCACAGACTGAAGCTAAAGTCACAGATGAAGCTAAAGTCACAGATGAAGCTAAAGTCACAGACTGAAGCTAAAGTCACAGACTGAAGCTAAAGTAACAGATGAAGCTAAAGTCACAGACTGAAGCTAAAGTCACAGATGAAGCTAAAGTCACAGATAAGCTAAAGTCCAGATGAAGCAAAGTCACAGATGAAGCTAAAGTCACAGATGAAGCTAAAGTCACAGACTGAAGCTAAAGTCACAGATGAAGCTAAAGTCACAGATGAAGCTAAAGTCACAGATGAAGCTAAAGTCACAGATGAAGCTAAAGTCACAGATGAAGCTAAAGTCACAGACTGAAGCTAAAGTCACAGACTGAAGCTAAAGTCACAGATGAAGCTAAAGTCACAGATGAAGCTAAAGTCACAGACGAAGCTAAAGTCACAGACGAAGCTAAAGTCACAGACGAAGCTAAAGTCACAGACGAAGCTAAAGTCACAGATGAGAACAAAAATCTTAGAATTATTGTACTAGACATTATTTCTTGTCTCAGGGAAGTAAATAAGTGGAACGAAATAAATGAGGAAATGTCAGAAAAAAACTCAATATACTATTTCAAGAAAAGATTTAAATGGCCTAAGTAACATCAGTAATGGAGATGATGCTATATCAGAGATTGGCCAGGGGCGGAGACTCGACCCCCGGAATACAACTCGGGGAGAACCATCGACTCCCGGGAACACAACCGGCGAGTAATCACTCGACCCCGGAATACAACTCGGCGAGTAAGCCACTCGACCCCCGGAACTACAACTCGGGGGAGTAAGCCACTCGATCCCGGAATCAAATCGGCGAGTAAGCCCCTCGACTCCGGAATACAAAACGGGAGTAAGCCCCTCGACCCCAACTCAAACCCGGGGAGTAACCATCGACCCCTGGAATACAACAAGGCGGTAAGCCCCCGCTCCCCGGGAAAACAACACGGCGAGTAAACCACTGACCCCCCGGGAAATACAACCCAAAAGGCGAGTAAGCCACTCGACCCCGGAACTAAACAGGCAGAAGCCACTCGACCCCCGGAAAAACAACACGGCGAGAAGCCCCTCGACCCCCGGGAAAAACAACAAGGGGGAGTAAGCCACCACCCCGGAACAAAACACGGCGATAAGCCATCGACCCCCCGGGAAAACAACAAAGGGATAAATCACTCGACCCCTGGAAACAACCGGCGATAAGCCATCGACTCCCGGAATACAACACGGCGATAAACCCCTCGACCCCTGGGAAATACAAAACGGCGAGTAAGCCACTCGACCCCCCGAAAAATACAACACGGCGGTAAGCACTCGACCCCTGGAAACAACACGGGGAGTAAGCCCCTCGAACCCCCGGAAAATACAACACGGCGGTAGCCACTCGACTTTTTTGGAACTACAACACGCGGTAAGCCATCGACCCTGGAATACAACACGGGGATAAGCCCCTCGACCCCCGGAACTACAACACGGGAGTAAGCCACTGACCCCTGGAAAATACAACACGGCGGTAAGCCACCGACCCCCCTTTGGAAACTACAACACGGCGAGTAAGCCACCCCGACCCCCGGAACACAACACGGCGAGTAAGCCCCCCGACCCTGGAACTACAATCGGCGAGTAAGCCCCTCGATCCCTGGAATCAAATCGGCGAGAAACCACTCACCCCTGGGAAATAAACTCGGGGAGTAAGCCCCTCGACCCTGAATACAAAATTCGAGTAAGTCACTCGACCCCCCGGAATACAACGGCGAGTAACCCCTCGACCCTGGAAAAAACAACTCGGCGAGTAAGCCCTGACCCCCGGAAATACAACTCGCGAGTAAGCCACTCGACCCCCTTGAAACAACACGGGAGTAAGCCCCTCGACCCCCGGAAAACAACTCGGGGGTAAACCCCTCGACTCCTGGAACTACAAACCCGGGGGTAAGCCACTCGACCCCTGGAACTACAACAGGCGAGTAAGCCACTCGACCCCTGGAACTACAACTCGGCGAGTAAGCCACTCGACCCCTGGAACTACAACTCGGCGAGTAAGCCACTCGACTCCTGGAACTACAACTCGGCGAGTAAGCCACTCGACCCCTGGAACTACAACTCGGCGAGTAAGCCACTCGACCCCTGGAACTACAACCGGCGAGAAGCCCCTCGACTTTCCCGGGAAATACAACTCGGCGAGTAAACCCCCTCGACTCCTGGAACTACAACCGGGGAGTAAGCCCTCGACCCTGGAACTACAAAACGGGAGTAAAGCCACTCGACCCCCCGGAAAAACAACTCGGCGGTAAGGGGACTCGACCCCTGGAACTACAACACGGGGATAAGCCCCCTCGACCCCCGGAACACAACACGGCGAGTAAGTCACTCGATCCCTGGAAAACAACACGGCGGTAATCCCGACCCCCGGGAACTACAAATCGGCGAGTAGTACTCGCCCTGGGAAATACAACTCGGCGATAAGCCCCGACCCCGAACTACAACACGGCGGTAACCACTGACCCCGGAACTACAACTCGGCGATTTTAAATACTCGAAAACCCCCGGGAACTAAACTCGGCGAGTAAGTCACTCACCCCCCGGAACTACAACACGGCGAGTAATCCAGACCCTGGAAAAACAAATGGCGGTAAGTCACCGCCCCTGGAACAAAACACGGGGAGTAAGTCACTCGATCCCCGGGAAATACAACACCGGAAGCCACTCGCCCCGGAAATAAACCGGGAGTAAGCCATCGACCCCGGAACACAACTCGGGGGAGTAAGCCACCGCCCCCCGGGAAATACAACCGGGGAGTAACCCCTCGACCCCGGGAATAAATCGCGGTAAGCCCCTCATCCTGGAACTACAAATCGGGGAGTAAAGGGCCATCGACCCCCGGGAAATCAAACCGGCGAGTAAATCAATCGACCCCTGGAATACAATCGGGGGTTTGCCACCGATCCCCGGAAATAAACTCGGGAGTAAACCACTCGCCCTGGAATACAACTCGGCGAGTAAGCCCCTCGAACCCCCGGGAAATACAAAATCGGCGAGTAATCAATCGACCCCTGAACACAAATCGGGAGTAATTCCCAAACGACCCCTGGAACTACAACCGGCGAGAAGCCACTCGACCCCCGGAAATACAATCGGCGAGTAAAACCCCTCGAAAACCCCGGAACTACAACTCGGCGAGTTTAAAAACGACCCCTGGTACAAAGGCGGTAAGTCACTCGGCCCCCCGGAACTACAAAAGGCGAGTAAGGGCCTCGACCCCTGGAACTACAACAGGCGAGTAAGCCCCTGACCCCTGGGGCACAAAAGGGGGAAGTTCACTCGACCCCCGGAACTCAACAGGCAGTAAGCACTCGACCCCTGGAACTACAAATCGGCGAGTAAGCCCTCGACCCCGGAACTACAACTCGGCGAGTAAGCCCCCTCACCCCTGGAACTAAAACGGCGAGTAACCACTCGACCCCTGGAACACAAATCGGCGATAAGCCCTCGACCCCTGGGAAATACAACTCGGGGAAAATAGCCACTCGACCCCCCGGAAATACAACTCGGCATAAGCCCCTTTGACCCCCCGGAACTACAACGGCGAGTAAGTCATCACCCCCGGGAATACAACAGGGATAACCACCCCCCTCGACCCTGGAACTACAATCGGCGATAAGCCACTCGACCCCCGGAATACAACTCGGGGAGTAAGAAATCGCCCCCGGAACTACAACCGGCGAGTAAACCATCGACCCCCGGAATACAACCGGGGGGTAAGTCACATGGGGGTATGGTAATAAAAGTCCCTTTAACTCTGTAATAAATGATATATTTCTTTCTTTAATGAAATGAAATTCCAAATGATAAAAAAAGAAAACTTAAGTAATTACTTGTGGGACCTGACGAACAGACAACTTGACAGTGTGAGATACGGGGTAATAGCAAGCTATTTTCTCTGGGAATACAAGCTATTTCGTCTGGTAAAGCAAGCTATTGCGTCTGGTAACGCAAGTATTTTTTATAATAAAACATTTTTTCTGGTAATAGCAAGCCATTTTGTTGGAATGCAAGTATTTTGTTGGTAATAGCAAGTATTTTTTCTGGCAAAAGCAACTATTTGTCTGGTAATAGCAACTATTGGGCTGGGAGTGTAAGCTATTTTTTCGGTAACAGCAAGCTATTTTTGTCTATAATAGAAAAAATTTTTTCTGGTAAATAGCAACCTTTTGTCTGGGAAAGCAACTATTTTTGGTAATAGCAAGGGGATTTTGTTGGCAAAAGCAAATATTTTTTTCTGGTAATAGCAAGCTATTGTGTATGGGATGTAAAATTTTTTCTGGTATAGTAAGCTATTTTTTCTGGGAATACCCAAACTATTTGTGGTCTGGGAATGGGAAAGCATTATGTCAGGTAATAACAACTATAGGTCAGGGAATAGCAAATATTTTGTCAGGGAATAACGCTATGGGTCAGGTAATAAAGCTTTTTTGGTAGGTAATAGCAATCTTTGGTATGGTAAAAAAGTATTGTGTCTGGATTACAAGATATTTTGTTGGTTAGCAACATTGTGTCAGGGAATAGCAAACTATTTTGTCGGTGATAGCAACTAGTGGATGGTAAAGAAGCTATTTTGTCGGTAAAGCAAACCATTTTGGGGGAAAAGCAAGCATTTTGTCGGAAATAGCAAGCTATGGGTGTGCTAAAACAAAATTTTTTTCTCGTGATAGAAGCTATTGTGTCTGAAATAACAAGCTATTGTATCTGGTAATTTGCAACCTATTGTGTCTGGAAATAAGAAGCTTTTTTCTGGTATTGCAAGCTATTTTGCAGGTATTACAAGCTATTGTGTCTGGTAAAAGAAACCATTGTCTGTAAAGAAACCCTTTATGTTGGGAAAAAGCAAGTTTGTGACTGGGAATAGTAAGCATTGTGTCTGGTGTTTGTAAGCTATTTTACTGGGAATTCAAAACTATTTTGCAGGGAAAAGGAAGCTATTGTGTTGGTAATAAACAAGTATTTTTTCGGGAATAACAACCTGTTTTTCGGGGAAGCAAGCTATTGGCTGGTAAAACAAGCATTTTAAGGTAATGCAAACTATTGGTCTCGTATTGCAAGCTTTTTGTGAAGCAAGCATTGTGTCAATAATAGCAAGCTTTGTGTCTGGGAAAAAGCAAGCTATTGTGTCTGGGAATACCAAATTTTGTCTGGGATACAACTTTTTGTTTGGGAAAGCAACCCCATTTTGTTGGGAAAAAAAAGCATTGTGTCAATTAGCAAGTATTGTTCTGGTAATAGGAACTATTTTGTAAACATAGCAAGCTATTTTTTCTGGTAATAAAACCCATTGTTTCTGGAATAGCTCCCATTGTGTCAGGTAATAGCAAAACTAATTTTTCGGTTTACAAGCTTTTGTTCCCGGGAATAGCAACCTATTGGTTGGAAATTGCAAGCTATTGTCTCTGGGAAAACAAACTATTTGTCAGGGAAAGCAGCTTATGTCCGGTAATGAAGCTATTTTTTCTGGTAATACAACCTTTTGTGTCTGGTATAGGAAAACTATTGTTCGGTATTAGCAATATTGTGTCTGGTAAAAGCAAACTTTTTGTCTGGAATAGCAAACTATTTTGCCGTAAAAGCAAGCTATTGTCCCCTTAATAGCAAAACTATTGTGTCCGAAATAGCAACTTTGTCCCCCCGTAAAAGCAAGCTATTGTGTCTGAATAGCAACCTATTTGTGTCTGGAAAATTAAAAATATTGGTCTGTAAAGCAAGCTATTTTGTTGGTAAAGCAAGCTATTTTGTCAGGTAATAGAAGCTATTGGTTGGTAATAGAAAGCTATTTTGTCTTGTAATTTGAAGCTATTTATTGGTAATAGCAAGCTATTGTGGAAGGAATAGCAAAACAATTTTGTCTTGTAATAAAAACCTATTGTGTCTGGTGAAGCAAACTATTGCCTGGGAACAGCAAGCATTGTGTGGTAAAAGGAAGCATTTTGTCAGGTAAAGCAAAGCAGTGTTTTTTAATAGCAAATTTTTGGTCTGGTGATAGCAAGCTATTGGGCGGGGAATAGCAACTATTGTGCCTGGTAAAAACAAGCTATTGTGTCGGAAATAGGGGGCAATTTTTTTCAGGTAAAGCAAACTATTGGTTTGGGGAATAGCCAATTCTTTTGTTGGTAATAGGAAGTATTTTTGCGGTACTAGCAAGCTATTGTGTCTGGAATAAACAAATTCTTGTTTCTGGGAAAAGCAAGCTATTTTGTCTGGGAATACAAATTCTTTTGTCTGGAAAAACAAGCTATTTTGTTGGTAATAGCAAATTTTTGTCATAATTGCAAACTATTGTGCTGGGAATAAAGTATTGTGTCGTATTTGAACCATTGTGTCGTAACAGCAAGCATTGTGTCCGAAAAAGCAAAAATTTTGTCTGGTTAGCAAATATTGTGCTGCTAAAAGCAAACCTTTGTGTCTGGAAATATAAGCTATTGTTTCGGGAATGCAACCTATTGTGTCTGGTGATAGCAACCTATTGTGTTGGTGATAGCAAGCATTTTGTCCCCCGAAATAGCAATTTTTGTGCCGGGAACAACAAGCTATTGTGTCAGGTAAAGCAAGCTTTTGTGTTGGTATAAAAACCCATTGTGTCTGGTATAGCAAGCTCTGTGTCAGGGAATAGGAACATTGTTCTGGTAAAAAAACCCTTTTTTGTCGGCAAAAACAAATATTTTGTTGGGATTAGCAAGCTTTTTTTGTCTGGGAATAGCAACCTTTTGCGTCTGAAATAGCAAGCTATTGTTTCTGGGAAAGCAACCATTGTGTCTGGTGATAGCAAGTATTGATCTGGTACGCAAAAATTTTTAGGTAATACAAGCATTGTGTCTGGTAAAGCAAACTATTGTGTTGGGAAAAGAACCTTTGCGTCTGGTGATAGCAAGCTTTGTGTTCGAAATAGCAAGCTATTGTGCCTGTAACAACAACTATTGTGTCGGTAATAGCAACCATTGGTCTGCTAATACCAAACCCATTTTTTTTCTGGAAATAGCAAGCTATTGTATCTGGTAATGAAGCTATTTTGTTTGGGAATAGCCTTTCGTGTCTGGTAAAGCAAACATTGTGTCGGTAAAAGCAAAAAATTTTTTTCAGGTAATGCAAGCTATTTTGCCGGTTTAAAAGAACTATTGTTCTGGTAATAGCAACCCCCCCCCTTGTGTTGGGAACCAAGCTATTGTGTTCGAATCAAGATTGTTTGGTAAACAACCCCATTGTGTTGGTAACAGCAAGTATTTTGTCTCGAAAAAGCAAGCTATTTTTGTTGCTAATAGAAACCTATTGTGTCGGAAATACAAGCTATTGTGTATTGTAATAGTAACTAATTTGTCAGGTAATAGCAAGCTTTGTGTTAGGAACAGCAAGCTATTGTGTCTGGTAATAGAAGCTATTGTGTCAGGTAAAGCAAGCTATTGTGGCTGGTAAAAGAAACTATTGTCTCAAATAGCAAGCTATTTGGTCTGTAATAAAGTACTGTGCGGTAAAAGCAAGCTATTTTGTTGGGGATGCAAGCTATTTGCTCGAAATAGCAAGCAATTTTGCCCGGAACAACAAGCTATTGTGTCGTAATACCAACCCATTTTTCTGGAAATAGCAAAACATTATATCTGGTAAAACAAGTATTGTGTATGGTAATAGTAAGCTATTTGTCTGGTTTAGCAAATTTATTCTGGTTAAAACAAGCTATTTTGTCGGTAATAGTAACCTTTTTTGTCTGGTAATAGCAACATTGTTCTGGGGAAGAAACCCATTGTGTCTGGAAATACAAAATATTATTAGTAATAGCAAGCTATTTTGCTGGTAAAGCAAACAAAGTGTCTGGTAATAGAAAGCTATTGTGTCTGGTAATAGCAACCTATTGTGTCTGGTAATAACAACCTTTTGTGTCTGGTAATAGCAAGCTATTTTGTCTGGTAATAGCAAGCTATTGTGTCTGGTAATATCAAGCTATTGTGTCTGGTAATAGCAACCTATTGTGTCTGGAAACAGCAAGCTATTGTGTCTGGTAATAGCAACCTATTGTGTCTGGAAATAGCAAGCTATTGTGTCTGGTATTACTAAGCTATTTTGTGTGGTATTAGCAAGCTATTGTGTCTGGTAATAGGAACCTATTGTGTCTGGAAATAGCAAGCTATTGTGTCTGGTATTAGCAAGCTATTTTGTGTGGTATTAACAGGCTATTGTGTCTGGTAATAGGAACCTATTGTGTCTGGTAATAGAACCTATTGTGTCTGGAAATAGCAAGCTATTGTGTCTGGTAATAGTAAGCTCTTGGTTATGGTAATCGCAAGTTGTGGTGTCTGGTAATAGCAAACTAGTGTTTCTGGTAATAGCAAACTAGTATCTTTGGTAATAACAAGCTATTGTGTCTAGTAATAGTAAGCTATTGTCCCTGCTAATAGGAAGCTATTTGTCTGGTAATAGCAAACTATTATGTCTGGTAATAACAACTTATTGCGTCTCGTAATAGCAAGCTATTATTTTTTGTAATTGCAAGCTATTGTGTCTCGTAATAACAAGCTTTTGTTTCTTGTAATAGCAAGTTATTGTGTCTAGTAATAGCAAACTTCTGTTTCTGGTAACAGTAAGCTATTGTGTCCGTTAATAATAAACTGTTGTCTGGTGATAGCAAGCTATTATGCCTGGTATAAACAAGCTATTGTGTCTCGTAATAGCAATCTTTTATTTTTGGTAATGACAAGATATTGTTTCTGCTATCAGCTGTTTTGTCAGATAATAGCAAGCTATTGCATCATTTAATTGCAAGATACTGACTCTGTATTAGCACGGTGTCGTTCCTGCTAATAGCAAGCTATTGTGTCTGATAATAGTAAGCTATCGTCACTGCTAATAGCAAGCTATTGTGTCTGGTAACAGCAAGCTATTATGTCTGGTAATAGGAATTTACTGCGTCTCGTAATAACAAGCTATTGTTCGTCGTAATAACAAGCTATTGTTTATTGTGACCTCAAGCTATTTCCTGGTAATAACAACCTAGTGTCTGGTTATAGGAAGCTATTGTGCCTGTTAATAGCAAGCTGTTTTCGCTGGTAATAGCACACTATTGTGTTTTGTAAAAGCAAGCTATTGTGTCTGGTAATAGCAAGTTATTGTCTAATAACAGAAAGCTATTGTTTGCTAATATTATGCTATTGTCTGGTAATAGCAAGCCTTTGTGTCCGGTAATAGAAAGTTGTTGTATGGTAATAGCAGGCTACTGAGTCTAGTAATAGCAAGCTTTTGTCTAATAATAGAAATCTATTGTCTGGTAATAGCAAACTGTTGTCTGGTAATAGCAAGCTGTAAACTGGTAATATGAAGCTATTGTTTAGTAATAGCAAGCTGTAATCTGGTAAAGTGATAATAGCACTGGTAATAGCAAGCAATTGTCTGATAATAGGAAGGTGTAGCCTGGTAATAGCACTGGTAATAGCAAGCCATTGTCTGGTAATAGCAATTATTGTATCTCGCAATAGTAAGCTATTGTGTATGTTAATAGCAGATTGTTGTTATCTAGTAAAAGCAATCTGTTGTGTCTGGTAATAGCAAGCTGTTGTCTGGTAATAGCAAGCTGTTGTCTGGTAATAGCAAGTTGTTGTCTGTAATAGCAAGTTGTTGTTTGGTAATAGCAAGTTGTTGTTTGGTAATAGCAAGTTGTTTGGTAATAGCAAGTTGTTGTCTGGTAATAGCAAGTTGTTGCCTGGTAATAGCAAGTTGTTGTTTGGTAATAGCAAGTTGTTGTCTGGTGATAGCAAGTTGTTGTCTGGTAATAGCAAGTTGTTGTCTGGTAATAGCAAGTTGTTGTTTGGTAATAGCAAGTTGTTGTCTGGTAATAGCAAGTTGTTGCCTGGTAATAGCAAGTTGTTGTTTGGTAATAGCAAGTTGTTGTCTGGTAATAGCAAGTTGTTGTCTGGTAATAGCAAGTTGTTGTCTGGTAATAGCAAGTTGTTGTTTGGTAATAGCAAGTTGTTGTCTGGTAATAGCAAGTTGTTGTCTGGTAATAGCAAGTTGTTGTTTGGTAATAGCAAGTTGTTGTCTGGTAATAGCAAGTTGTTGTCTGGTAATAGCAAGTTGTTGTTTGGTAATAGCAAGTTGTTGTTTGGTAATAGCAAGTTGTTGTTTGTTAATAGCAAGTTGTTGTCTGGTAATAGCAAGTTGTTGCCTGGTAATAGCAAGTTGTTGTTTGGTAATAACAAGTTGTTGTATGGTAATAGCAAGTTGTTGTTTGGTAATAGCAAGTTGTTGTCTGGTAATAGCAAGTTGTTGTTTGGTAATAGCAAGTTGTTGTCTGGTAAAAGCAAGTTGTTGTTTGGTAATAGCAAGTTGTTGTCTTGTAATAGCAAGTTGTTGTTTGGTAATAGCAAGTTGTTGTCTGGTAATAGCAAGTTGTTGCCTGGTAATAGCAAGTTCTTGTTTGGTAATAGCAAGTTGTTGTCTGGTAATAGCAAGTTGTTGTTTGGTAATAGCAAGTTGTCTGGTAATAGCAAGTTGTTGCCTGGTAATAGCAAGTTGTTGTCTGGTAATAGCAAGTTGTTGTCTGGTAATAGCAAGTTGTTGTCTGGTAATAGCAAGTTGTTGTCAGGTAATAGCAAGTTGTTGTCTGGTAATAGCAAGTTGTTGCTGGTAATAGCAAGTTGTTGTCTGGTAATAGCAAGTTGTTGTCTGGTAATAGCAGCTGTCTGGTAATAGCAAGTTGTTGTCTGGTAATAGCAAGTTGTTGTCTGGTAATAGCAAGTTGCTGTCTGGTAATAGCAAGTTGTTGTCTGGTAATAGCAAGTTGTTGCCTGGAAATAGCAAGTTGTTGCCTGGTAATAGCAAGTTGTTGTCTGGTAATAGCAAGTTGTTGTCTGGTAATAGCAAGTTGTTGTCTGGTAATAGCAAGTTGTTGTCTGGTAATAGCAAGTTGCTGTCTGGTAATAGCAAGTTGTTGTCTGGTAATAGCAAGTTGCTGTCTGGTAATAGCAAATTGTTGTCTGGTAATAGCAAGTTGTTGTCTGGTAATAGCAAGTTGCCTGGTAATAGCAAGTTGTTGTCTGGTAATAGCAAGTTGTTGTCTGGTAATAGCAAGTTGCTGTCTGGTAATAGCAAGTTGTTGTCTGGTAATAGCAAGTTGTTATCTGGTAATAGCAAGTTGTTGTCTGGTAATAGCAAGTTGTTGCCTGGAAATAGCAAGTTTTTGCCTGGAAATAGCAAGTTGTTGTCTGGTAATAGCAAGTTGTTGTCTGGTAATAGCAAGTTGTTGTCTGGTAATAGCAAGTTGCTGTTTGGTAATAGCAAGTTGTTGTCTGGTAATAGCAAGTTGTTGTCTGGTAATAGCAAGTTGTTGTCTGGTAATAGCAAGTTGTTGCCTGGTAATAGCAAGTTGTTGTCTGGTAATAGCAAGTTGTTGCCTGGTAATAGCAAGCTGTTGCCTGGTAATAGCAAGTTGCTGTCTGGTAATAGCAAGCTGTTGCCTGGTAATAGCAAGTTGTTGTTTGGTAATAGCAAGTTGTTGTCTGGTAATAGCAAGTTGTTGTCTGGTAATAGCAAGTTGTTGTCTGGTAATAGCAAGTTGTTATCTGGTAATAGCAAGTTGTTGCCTGGAAATAGCAAGTTGTTGTCTCTGGTAATAGCAAGTTGTTGTCTGGTAATAGCAAGCTGTTGCCTGGTAATAGCAAGTTGCTGTCTGGTAGTAGCAAGCTGTTGCCTGGTAATAGCAAGTTGTTGTCTGGTAATAGGAAGTTGCTGTCTCTGGTAATAGCAAGTTGTTGTCTGGTAATAGCAAGTTGTTGTCTGGTAATAGCAAGTTGTTGCCTGGAAATAGCAAGTTGTTGTCTGGTAATAGCAAGTTGTTGCCTGGAAATAGCAAGTTGTTGTCTGGTAATAGCAAGTTGTTGTCTGGTAATAGCAAGTTGTTGTCTGGTAATAGCAAGTTGTTGCCTGGAAATAGCAAGTTGTTGTCTGGGAATAGCAAGTTGTTGTCTGGTAATAGCAAGTTGCTGTCTCTGGTAATGTCTTGACGATCATCGGTCGATCTCACCTCCTTCAACTGAAAAACAAATATTACAGGAATAAGAACAACAGAGAAACACACAGAAAGAGAAATGAATGTTGAATGTATACAGAAGTTACACATCGCATGAGAACGATGTTTAAATGTTACAGGAGAGCAGCAGTATACTGGTATGTATGCTGCTGCTGACCTATACATGATACCCGGAGGCTACGACCTTACTGGAAATATATTCTCATGATTCCTGACTAAAAAAATATATCACCACTGAGGAAAAATAAACGATTAGCAGTCGTGCCAGCTTACACATTTTTTACTTTCATGGTCACACGAGGACAAGCTACTACCTCCTGCACCTACTGCCAGAGTGCAAAACGTTTAATAACTTTCAATTTTAAGCTTATGTGAGTAAACAGCAGTAGCTGACTCTGTTCACCAGACGGAAGCTGACTCTGCTCATCAGAGAAGCTGTTCATCAGACAGTAGCTGACTCTGTTCATCAGAGTTGAATCCAGAAATTCAGTCAATTAGTTTGACGGTGTATATGGGTGATGTAGCCTTAGATATTGTAAAGGCTTTCCCACCATACCCTTGATACCTTAACCCACATCAAGAAGGTGCCTAGATACTTTAAATTGCATCAGGAAGGCACCTTGATACCTTAACCTGCATCAGGAAGGCACTTTGATACTTTAATCTGCATCAAGAAAGTGCCTTGATACATTAATCTGCATCAAGAAAGTGCCTTGATACCTTAACTTGCATCAAGGAAGTGCCTTGATACCGACAAGGGTGCAGAATTGGTCGGAATTTCCTTCAACTCTTAAAACGACACGAGGCCTGGTCACAGACCGGGCCGCGGGGGCGTTGACCCCCGGAACTCTCTCCAGGTAAACTCCAGGTAAACACGACCCGTACCGCTCACCATGGACGCAACAATAACAACCCAGGGGCTATATGATCCCCTACGGATTTAGCGTGTCTCCAAGGATTCTCTGACAGCAATATTAACTGCCTGAAGTTCTCCAGTCGTCTAGTAACTCGCAGCAGATTAGTTCTTCTCAACGAGGCTTATAATGAACATTAAAATGGTATAAAATACCGACAGGTTGTTAAGTAAGACACATATGCAACAGTTAGGTATCTTTATTTCGAAACGTTTCGCCTACACAGTAGGCTTCTTCAGTCGAGTACAGAAAAGTTGATAGAAGCAGAAGATACTTGAAGACGATGTAATCAGTCCATCACCCTTAAAGTTTTGAGGTGGACAGTCCCTCAGTCTGGAGAAGAGCATTGTTCCGTTGTCTTCTCCAGACTGAGGGACTGTCCACCTCAAAACTTTAAGGGTGATGGACTGATTACATCGTCTTCAAGTATCTTCTGCTTCTATCAACTTTTCTGTACTCGACTGAAGAAGCCTACTGTGTAGGCGAAACGTTTCGAAATAAAGATACCTAACTGTTGCATATGTGTCTTACCTAACAACGAGGCTTATAATGTTCATCTCATTGTTCAGAAACCTAACATTTGTGTTCTGCACCCTGGGTTGGTCAAATACTTTCACATCTAACATAACTGGTTCAAAACTTACATAACTTGTTCAAAACTAACATAAATGGTTCACAACTAACATAAATGCTTTACAAATAACATAACTGGTTCACAAATAACATAACTGGTTCACAAATAACATAACTGGTTCACAACTAACATTTATGTTTCACAACTAACATAATTGGTTAAGAACTAACATAAATGGTTCAGAACTAACATAAATGGTTCAAAACTAACTTAGTTGGTTCACAACTAACATAACTGGTTCACAACTAACATAACTGGTTCACGATTAACGAACAGTTTAGAGTGTAAACTTGTGACAACGTCCGGGCTCCTTCCTGGACCATAATCACATCACAGAACGACAAGGTCACTAAAGTTTGCGAAATATGGAGGGACAGTGAGCTGTTCCAGCCACGGGGTTGTGGTTCTAGTCACGTGGTTGTGGTTGTGGTTCCAGCCACGGGGTTGTGGTTGAGGTTCCAGCCACGGGGTTGTGGTTGAGGTTCCAGCCACGGGGATGTGGTTGAGGTTCCAGCCACGGGGTTGTGGTTGAGGTTCCAGCCACGGGGTTGTGGTTGAGGTTCCAGCCACGGGGTTGTGGTTGAGGTTCCAGCCACGGGGTTGTGGTTGAGGTTCTAATCACGGGGTTGTGGTTGAGGTTCCAGCCACGGGGTTGTGGTTGAGATTCTAGCCACGGGGTTGTGGTTGAGGTTCTAGCCACGGGGTTGTGGTTGAGGTTCTAGCCACGGGGTTGTGGTTGAGGTTCTAGCCACGGGGTTGTGGTTGAGGTTCCAGCCACGGGGTTGTGGTTGAGGTTCTAGCCACGGGGTTGTGGTTGAGGGTCCAGCCACGGGGTTGTGGTTGAGGTTCTAGCCACGGGGTTGTGGTTGAGGTTCTAGCCACGGGGTTGTGGTTGAGGTTCTAGCCACGGGGTTGTGATTGAGGTTCCAGCAACGGGGTTGTGGTTGAAGTTCCGGCCACGGGTTGAGGTTGAGGTTCCAGCCACGAGGTTGTGGTTGAGGTTCTAGCCACGGGGTTGTGGTTGAGGTTCCAGCCACAGGGTTGTGGTTGAGGCTCCAGCCACGGGGTTGTGGTTGAGGTTCCAGCCACGGGGTTGTGGTTGAGGTTCCAGCCACGGGGTTGTGGTTGAGGTTCCAGCCACGGGGTTGTGGTTGAGGTTCCAGCCACGGGGTTGTGGTTGAGGTTCTAGCTACGGTGTTGTGGTTGAGGTTCTAGCCACGGGGTTGTGGTTGAGGTTCCAGCCACGGGGTTGTGGTTGAGGTTCCAGCCACGGGTTGTGGTTGAGGTTCTAGCCACGGTGTTGTGGTTGAGGTTCTAGCCACGGGGTTGTGGTTGAGATTCCAGCCACGGGTTGTGGTTGAGGTTCTAGCCACGGGGTTGTGGTTGAGGTTCCAGCCACGGGTTGTGGTTGAGGTTCCGGCCACGGGGTTGAGGTTGAGGTTCCAGCCACGAGGTTGTGGTTGAGGTTCCAGCCACGGGGTTGTGGTTGAGGTTCCAGCCACAGGGTTGTGGTTGAGGCTCCAGCCACGGGGTTGTGGTTGAGGTTCCAGCCACGGGGATGTGGTTGAGGTTCCAGCCACGGGGTTGTGGTTGAGGTTCCAGCCACGGGGTTGTGGTTGAGATTCCAGCCACGGGGTTGTGGTTGAGGTTCCAGCCACGGGGTTGTGGTTGAGGTTCTAGTCACGGTGTTGTGGTTGAGGTTCTAGCCACGGGGTTGTGGTTGAGGTTCCAGCCACGGGGTTGTGGTTGAGGTTCCAGCCACGGGGTTGTGGTTGAGGTTCTAGCCACGGTGTTGTGGTTGAGGTTCTAGCCACGGGGTTGTGGTTGAGGGTCCAGCCACGGGGTTGTGGTTGAGGTTCTAGCCACGGGGTTGTGGTTGAGGTTCTAGCCACGGGGTTGTGGTTGAGGTTCTAGCCACGGGGTTGTGATTGAGGTTCCAGCAACGGGGTTGTGGTTGAAGTTCCGGCCACGGGGTTGAGGTTGAGGTTCCAGCCACGAGGTTGTGGTTGAGGTTCTAGCCACGGGGTTGTGGTTGAGGTTCCAGCCACAGGGTTGTGGTTGAGGCTCCAGCCACGGGGTTGTGGTTGAGGTTCCAGCCACGGGGTTGTGGTTGAGGTTCCAGCCACGGGGTTGTGGTTGAGGTTCCAGCCACGGGGTTGTGGTTGAGGTTCCAGCCACGGGGTTGTGGTTGAGGTTCTAGCTACGGTGTTGTGGTTGAGGTTCTAGCCACGGGGTTGTGGTTGAGGTTCCAGCCACGGGGTTGTGGTTGAGGTTCCAGCCACGGGGTTGTGGTTGAGGTTCTAGCCACGGTGTTGTGGTTGAGGTTCTAGCCACGGGGTTGTGGTTGAGATTCCAGCCACGGGGTTGTGGTTGAGGTTCTAGCCACGGGGTTGTGGTTGAGGTTCCAGCCACGGGGTTGTGGTTGAGGTTCCGGCCACGGGGTTGAGGTTGAGGTTCCAGCCACGAGGTTGTGGTTGAGGTTCCAGCCACGGGGTTGTGGTTGAGGTTCCAGCCACAGGGTTGTGGTTGAGGCTCCAGCCACGGGGTTGTGGTTGAGGTTCCAGCCACGGGGATGTGGTTGAGGTTCCAGCCACGGGGTTGTGGTTGAGGTTCCAGCCACGGGGTTGTGGTTGATATTCCAGCCACGGGGTTGTGGTTGAGGTTCCAGCCACGGGGTTGTGGTTGAGGTTCTAGTCACGGTGTTGTGGTTGAGGTTCTAGCCACGGGGTTGTGGTTGAGGTTCCAGCCACGGGGTTGTGGTTGAGGTTCCAGCCACGGGGTTGTGGTTGAGGTTCTAGCCACGGTGTTGTGGTTGAGGTTCTAGCCACGGGGTTGTGGTTGAGGTTCCAGCCACGGGGTTGTGGTTGAGGTTCTAGCCACGGGGTTGTGGTTGAGGTTCCAGCTACGGGGTTGTAGTTGAGGTTCTAGCCACGGGGTTGTGGTTAAGGTTCTAGCCACGGGGTTGTGATTGAGGTTCTAGCCACGGGGTTGTGGTTGAGGTTCCAGCCACGGGGTTGTGGTTGAGGTTCCAGCCACAGGGTTGTGGTTGAGGTTCCAGCCACAGGGTTGTGGTTGAGGCTCCAGCCACGGGGTTGTGGTTGAGGTTCCAGCCACGGGGATGTGGTTGAGGTTCCAGCCACGGGGTTGTGGTTGAGGTTCCAGCCACGGGGTTGTGGTTGAGATTCCAGCCACGGGGTTGTGGTTGAGGTTCCATCCACGGGGTTGTGGTTGAGGTTCTAGTCACGGTGTTGTGGTTGAGGTTCTAGCCACGGGGTTGTGGTTGAGGTTCCAGCCACGGGGTTGTGGTTGAGGTTCCAGCCACGGGGTTGTGGTTGAGGTTCTAGCCACGGTGTTGTGGTTGAGGTTCTAGCCACGGGGTTGTGGTTGAGGTTCCAGCCACGGGGTTGTGGTTGAGGTTCTAGCCACGGGGTTGTGGTTGAGGTTCCAGCTACGGGGTTGTAGTTGAGGTTCTAGCCACGGGGTTGTGGTTAAGGTTCTAGCCACGGGTTGTGATTGAGGTTCTAGCCACGGGGTTGTGGTTGAGGTTCCAGCCACGGGGTTGTGGTTGAGGTTCCAGCCACGGGGTTGTGGTTGAGGTTCTAGCCATGGGGTTGAGGTTGAGGCTCCAGCCACGGGGTTGTGGTTGAGGTTCCAGCCACGGGGGTGTGGTTTAGGTTCCAGCCACGGGGTTGTGGTTGAGGTTCCAGCCACGGGGTTGTGGTTGAGGTTCTAGTCACGGTGTTGTGGTTGAGGTTCTAGCCACGGGGTTGTGGTTGAGGTTCCAGCCACGGGGTTGTGGTTGAGGTTCCAGCCACGGGGTTGTGGTTGAGGTTCTAGCCACGGTGTTGTGGTTGAGGTTCTAGCCACGGGGTTGTGGTTGAGGTTCCAGCCACGGGGTTGTGGTTGAGGTTCTAGCCACGGGGTTGTGGTTGAGGTTCCAGCTACGGGGTTGTAGTTGAGGTTCTAGCCACGGGGTTGTGGTTAAGGTTCTAGCCACGGGGTTGTGATTGAGGTTCTAGCCACGGGGTTGTGGTTGAGGTTCCAGCCACGGGGTTGTGGTTGAGGTTCCAGCCACGGGGTTGTGGTTGAGGTTCTAGCCATGGGGTTGAGGTTGAGGCTCCAGCCACGGGGTTGTGGTTGAGGTTCCAGCCACGGGGGTGTGGTTTAGGTTCCAGCCACGGGGTTGTGGTTGAGGTTCCAGCCACGGGGTTGTGGTTGAGGTTCTAGCCACGGGGTTGTGGTTGAGGTTCCAGCCACGGGGTTGTGGTTGAGGTTCTATCTATGGGGTTGAGGTTGAGGCTCCAGCCACGGGGTTGTGGTTGAGGTTCCAGCCACGGGGTTGTGGTTGAGGTTCCAGCTACGGGGTTGTGGTTGAGGTTCCAGCCACGGGGTTGTGGTTGAGGTTCCAGCCACGGGGGTGTGGTTGAGGTTCCAGCCACAGGGTTGTGGTTGAGGTTCCAGCCACGGGGTTGTGGTTGAGGTTCCAGCCACGGGGGTGTGGTTGAGGTTCCAGCCACGGGGTTGTGATTGAGGTTCCAGCCACGGGGTTGTAGTTGAGGTTCCAGCCACGGGGTGGTTCTAGCCACGGGGTTGTGGTTGAGGTTCCAGCCACGGGGTTGTGGTTGAGGTTCCAGCCACGGGGTTGTGGTTGAGGTTCCAGCCACGGGGTTGAGGTTCTAGTGAGCGAATTGTGGGTTTTTATACCCATTTTTGATGAACTTATGTACACTCAAGCAGCATACACTCTGAATGCATCCACTGAATTCGTGCGTATTAAACCCGTGTTTTATGAGTTATGTCCTTGAACCCGTGTTAATTAAACATATAGCTAATGCATCGGTGTCAGAATGTAACTTACTTCTTTTCGGGAAGAGATTCTCCTTCGGTGGTCTTGCTACAGGCAGAGTCGTCTTCCTTGGGCTCGTGGATGCAGAACCAGGGTAGAGTCTCCTGCAGGGCCAAGCGGAACTTGGGGTGAGAGATGGCGTACATCATGGGGTTGTACACTGAGGCCGTCTTACAGATGAGACCAGGCAAGGCAGATACCAGCGGTGTCAGAAGAGTCTGGTCACCAAACATACCCTGAGGAATAGGTTATGTGAGTTTTATATATATATATATATATATATATATATATATATATATATATATATATATATATATATACCCTAGCTGGTACAACAGAATCTCTCCTAGAGGACATCAGAAAAATTAAAGACATGGGAGAAAGCCTGGGTCTATCTTTAAACCCCACCAAATGTGAAATAGTTTCTACCAATCAACAGATGATCCAGAATATTAGTGCCGTTTTACCAGGAGCACGAGCCATTGATCCAGCCAACAGCACTCTCCTTGGTGCTCCTCTTGGGTCCAATGCCATCAATCTGATCCTAGAAATAAAATCTCAGACCTCTGGACGATGGAAGGCAGGATGAAAGACATTGACACACGTGATGCCTTCTACCTACTCACCAGGTGCTTGTCAATCCCAAAACTTACCTACTTTCTGAGATGCTCCCCAGCCTTCAGCAGTCCAAAACTCAAGGAATATGACTCTCTCCTTAAGACCATGCTAGAGAGTGTATTGAATCTTTCCCTGGAAGATGGACAGTGGCTGCAAGCCTCACTTCCGGTCAGGCTTGGGGGGCTAGGAGTACGCAGATCCTCCCAGATTGCTCTACCAGCTTTCCTATCCTCTTCCATAGCATCAAACGAGTTAATAAGACAAATTCTTCCTGAAAACCTCAGTGACTCAGCAGGAATACAGGACCCCAACTATGCCAGTGCCATCACTGAATGGGAGACTCTTGCTGCTCCAGCACCAAACCCTAGTGCAGCACTGGCTCACAAACAGTCAAGCTGGGATGGCCCGATCGCTGAAAAGGTGCTTGCCAACATTCTCAGGGCTGTAACATCAGACAGGGAGACTGCCTATCTCCAGGCTGTGAGTGCACCTCACTCTGGGGACTTCCTCCAGACAGTTCCCATATCAGCAATGGGAACGCACCTCGACCCTAAGACCCTCTGTATTGCAGTGGCTCTGCGCCTTACTGCCCCAATTCACACAGAATATATGCGAATTTGCGGCGAAGTGCAAGCCATAACTGTTCCATACCAAGGGCTGGCATGCAAGACACAATGAGGTCAACGACAGCTGGATGCTCAGCTGAGAGGGAGCCCCGATCACTAGCAGTCAACAATATCCACAACCCAGCAAACCGCCCCGACTGGATCACCATCTGTCCTTGGAAGAATGGCAAGCTCTTAGCATGGGACTATACCTGTGTGTCCACACTGGCTGACACCTATATCCATCACAGTGTGCGGCAACAGGGAGGAGCTGCTGACCACAGGGAGGAGTACAGGATCAGCAAGTACAGGGACATAAGCCAACAGAATCAATTTGTCCCAGTAGGATCAGAGACCTTGGAATCATGGGGAAAAAATGTCACACGTTTCCTTAAAGAACTGGGTTCCAGACTCATCGATACCATCAGGGTCAAAAGGGCAGCCACTTTCATGTTCCAGCACCTCAGTGTGCCCATCCAAAGAGGAAATTCTTGCTGCATGCTTGGCTTGCCTCTGGCTTCGGAGGAGCTGGAGGAAATCCATAATCTTTAACATATTGCACCATTGTATTCACGTTTGTGTTTCCTGTAAATGTATTCTGTCTATTAATAATTTTTCCCATAGATTATAAAATATAGGGGGTGGTAAGAGAAGAAAATATTCAAACATCTCTGGGGAGAACCTTGAGTTTTCTCGGAGGTACATTTATTGTCTTCTTTGAGGATGAGGGTCCCCAGTCCAGTTATAGAGGTAATATATATATATATATATATATATATATATATATATATATATATATATATATAATATATATATATATATATATATATATATATAATATATATATATATATATATAAATATACATATATATATATATATACATATATATACATATATATATATATATATATATATATATATATATATATATATATATATATATAAATATATATATATATATATATATATATATATATATATATATATATGTACACACTCCTCTGGGTTTTCTATTTTCGTACTAGTTCTTGTTCTTGTTTATTTTATGTTCTCTCCATGGGGAAGTGGAACAGAATTCTTCCTCCGTAAGCCATGCGTGTTGTAAGAGGCGACTAAAATGCTGGGAGCAAGGGGCTAGTAACCCCTTCTCCTGTATATATTACTAAATGTAAAAGGAGAAGTTTTCTTTTTCCCTTTTGGGTCACCCCGCCTCGGTGGGATGCGGCCGGTGTATTGAAAGAAAGATATATGTATATATATATATATATATATATATATATATATATATGGTGGATGAATTTGGTAGGGTGTGCAAAAGAAGAAAATTAAAGGTGAATACAGGAAAGAGTAAGGTTATGAGGATAACAAAAAGATTAGGTGATGAAAGATTGAATATCAGATTGGAGGGAGAGAGTATGGAGGAGGTGAACGTATTCAGATATTTGGGAGTGGACGTGTCAGCGGATGGGTCTATGAAAGATGAGGTGAATCATAGAATTGATGAGGGAAAAAGAGTGAGTGGTGCACTTAGGAGTCTGTGGAGACAAAGAACTTTGTCCTTGGAGGCAAAGAGGGGAATGTATGAGAGTATAGTTTTACCAACGCTCTTATATGGGTGTGAAGCGTGGGTGATGAATGTTGCAGCGAGGAGAAGGCTGGAGGCAGTGGAGATGTCATGTCTGAGGGCAATGTGTGGTGTGAATATAATGCAGAGAATTCGTAGTTTGGAAGTTAGGAGGAGGTGCGGGATTACCAAAACTGTTGTCCAGAGGGCTGAGGAAGGGTTGTTGAGGTGGTTCGGACATGTAGAGAGAATGGAGCGAAACAGAATGACTTCAAGAGTGTATCAGTCTGTAGTGGAAGGAAGGCGGGGTAGGGTCGGCCTAGGAAGGGTTGGAGGGAGGGGTAAAGGAGGTTTTGTGTGCGAGGGGCTTGGACTTCCAGCAGGCATGCGTGAGCGTGTTTGATAGGAGTGAATGGAGACAAATGGTTTTTAATACTTGACGTGCTGTTGGAGTGTGAGCAAAGTAACATTTATGAAGGGATTCAGGGAAACCGGCAGGCCGGACTTGAGTCCTGGAGATGGAAGTACAGTGCCTGCACTCTGAAGGAGGGGTGTTAATGTTGCAGTTTAAAAACTGTAGTGTAAAGCACCCTTCTGGCAAGACAGTGATGGAGTGAATGATGGTGAAAGTTTTTCTTTTTCGGGCCACCCTGCCTTGGTGGGAATCGGCCGGTGTGATAATAAAAAAATAAAATATATATATATATATATATATATATATATATATATATATATATATATATATCCAACAAGTCGGCCGTCTGCCACCGAGGCAGGGTAACTCAAAAAGAAAGAAAATCTCCAAATGGAAAATACTTTCTTCATCAATGAACACTTTCGCCTCGCTCACACATGATCACTGTTTTTGCAGAGGCGCCCAGATAAAACAGTTTAGAAGTATATTTAAAGATATATAGCATATCCCTCCAAACTGCTAATATCCCAAACCTGTCCTTTAAAGTGCAGGCATTGTACTTCCCACTTCCAGGACTCAAGTCAGGCTACATAAAAATAACCGGTTTCCCTGAATCTCTTCACTAAATATTACCCTGCTCACACTCCAACAGCTCGTCAGGTCCCAAAAACCATTTGTCTCCATTCACTCCTATTTAACACACTCACATATGCTTGCTGGAAGTCCGAGCCTTTCGCCTTCCAACCTTTTCGAGGACGACCCCTACCCCTCCTTCCGTACCCTACAGATTTATACGCTCTCCAAGCCATTCTATTTTGATTTTTTTCTCTCTAAATGACCAAACCACCTCAACAACCCCTTTTCAGCCCTCTGACTAATGTTTTTATTAACTCCACACCTTCTCCTAATTTCCACACTCCTAATTCCCTGCATAATATTTACACCACACATTGCCCTTAGACAGGACATCTCCACTGCCTCCAACCGTCTCCTCGCTGCTGCATTTGCAACCCAAGTTTCACACCCATATAAGAGTGTTGGCACCACTATACTTTCGTACATTCCCTTCTGTGCCTCCATGGATAACATTTTTTGTCTCCACATATACCTCAACGCACCACTCACCTTTTTTCCTTCATCAGTTCTATGGTTAACCTCAACCTCATAAACCCAACTGCTGACAAGTCAACTCCCAAATATCTGAAAACATTCACTTCTTCCATACTCCCTCTCTCCAATGAGACATCCATTTTTTCTTTATCTAAATCATTTGATACCCTCATCACCTTACTCCTTTCTATGTTCACTTTCAATTTTCTACCTTTACACACTCTCCCAAACTCGTCCACTAACGTTTGCAACTTTTCTTTAGAATCTCCCACAAGCACAGTATCATCAGCAAAAAGTAACTGTGTCAACTCTCATTTTGCATTTGATTTCCCATAATTTAATCCCACCCCTCTCCCCAACACCCTAGCATTTACTTCCTTTACAACCCCATCTATAAATATATTAAACAACCATGGTGAAATTACACATCCCTGTCTAAGACCTACTTTTACCGGGAAGTAGTCTCCCTCTCTTCTACACACCCTAACCTGAGCCTCACTATCCTCATAAAAGCTCTTTACAGCATTTAGTAACTTGCTATCTATTCCATATACTTGCAACATCTGCCACATTGCTCCTCTACCCACTCTATCATATGCCTTTTCTAAATCCATAAATGCAATAAAAACTTCCCTACCTTTATCTAAATACTGTTCACATATATGCTTCAATGTAAACACTTGATCTACACATCCCCTACCCACTCTGAAACCTCCTTGCTCATCCGCAGTCCTACGTTCTGTCTTACCTCTAATTCTTTCAATAATAACCCTACCGTACACTTTTCCTGGTATACTCAGTAAACTTATTCCTCTATAATTTTTACAATCTCTTCTGTCCCCTTTCCCTTTATATAAAGAAACTATACATGCTCTCTGCCAATCCTTAGGTACCTTCCCCTCTTTCATACATTTATTAAACAAAAATACCAACCACTCCAACACTATATCTCCCCCTGCCGTTAACATTTCTGTCATGATCCCATCAGTTCCTGTTGCTTTACCCCCTTTCATTCTATGTAATGCCTCACGTACCTCCACCACACTTACATTCTGCTCTTCTTCACTCCTAAAAGATGGTATACCTCCCTGACCAGTGCATGAAATTACCGCCTCCCTTTCTTCCTTAACATTTAAAAGTTCCTCAAAATATTTGGTTAAAAAATTCATTACGTTAGGTTAGATTCATTTAGGTTAGGTTAGGTTATGATAAGTTAGGCTAGCTTAGGAGAACTTTCCAAGTTAGGTTTTTTTTAAAGAATAACTGATCTATTTCAGAACAAAAATGTTCTGCTTAAATAGTCATCAATTTCAAAATACATCTGTAAAACACAATCAACTTAAAATTTGACATTATCTATCCCAACATTTATTCTAAAATAACTCTTATTATTTCATACTCATGAATAAAATGACTTAGTGTATGAATAGGTGAGTAAATGTAACAGTTGTTCACTGTTATCATCAGGACGTAACAGTTGTTCACTGTTATCATCAGGACGTAACAGTTGTTCACTGTTATCATCAGGATGTAACAGTTGTTCACTGTTATCATCAGGATGTAACAGTTGTTCACTTTTATCAACAGGACGTAACAGTTGTTCACTGTTATCATCAGGATGTAACAGTTGTTCACTGTTATCATCAGGATGTAACAGTTGTTCACTGTTATCATCAGGATGTAACAGTTGTTCACTGTTATCATCAGGACGTAACAGTTGTTCACTGTTATCATCAGGACGTAACAGTTGTTCACTGTTATCATCAGGATGTAACAGTTGTTCACTGTTATCATCAGGACGTAACAGTTGTTCACTGTTATCATCAGGATGTAACAGTTGTTCACTGTTATCATCAGGATGTAACAGTTGTTCACTGTTATCATCAGGATGTAACAGTTGTTCACTTTTATCAACAGGACGTAACAGTTGTTCACTGTTATCATCAGGATGTAACAGTTGTTCACTGTTATCATCAGGATGTAACAGTTGTTCACTGTTATCATCAGGATGTAACAGTTGTTCACTGTTATCATCAGGACGTAACAGTTGTTCACTGTTATCATCAGGACGTAACAGTTGTTCACTGTTATCATCAGGATGTAACAGTTGTTCACTGTTATCATCAGGATGTAACAGTTGTTCACTGTTATCATCAGGATGTAACAGTTGTTCACTGTTATCATCAGAATGTAACAGTTGTTCACTGTTATCATCAGGATGTAACAGTTGTTCACTGTTATCATCAGGATGTAACAGTTGTTCACTGTTATCATCAGGACGTAACAGTTGTTCACTGTTATCATCAGGACGTAACAGTTGTTCACTGTTATCATCAGGATGTAACAGTTGTTCACTGTTATCATCAGGATGTAACAGTTGTTCACTTTTATCATCAGGACGTAACAGTTGTTCACTGTTATCATCAGGATGTAACAGTTGTTCACTTTTATCAACAGGACGTAACAGTTGTTCACTGTTATCATCAGGATGTAACAGTTGTTCACTGTTATCATCAGGATGTAACAGTTGTTCACTGTTATCATCAGGACGTAACAGTTGTTCACTGTTATCATCAGGACGTAACAGTTGTTCACTGTTATCATCAGGATGTAACAGTTGTTCACTGTTATCATCAGGATGTAACAGTTGTTCACTGTTATAATCAGGACGTAACAGTTGTTCACTGTTATCATCAGGACGTAACAGTTGTTCACTGTTATCATCAGGATGTAACAGTTGTTCACTGTTATCATCAGGATGTAACAGTTGTTCACTGTTATCATCAGGACGTAACAGTTGTTCACTGTTATCATCAGGACGTAACAGTTGTTCACTGTTATCATCAGGACGTAACAGTTGTTCACTGTTATCATCAGGACGTAACAGTTGTTCACTGTTATCATCAGGACGTAACAGTTGTTCACTGTTATCATCAGGACGTAACAGTTGTTCACTGTTATCATCAGGACGTAACAGTTGTTCACTGTTATCATCAGCAGTAATCTCAATATCTCATTCGCTTAATAATTCAATAATTCAGTTTATTCCTGAGTATAATTAAGATTCTTATATTTCTTTATCTACTTTAAGTATACACGTATTTTGAATTTGCTGACAATCTGAAATTTGAAGTAGAAATTGAAATGTTTCTTTCTCAGTAAAGATTACAATATGTGGTTTACGTGTTATATAATATTAATTACAAAGAAGAGTACTAGCAAGCCGAGGTACTATGCGGAGACTATTACTAATTCTTAAGAAGAGCACTAGCAAGCCGAGGTACTATGCGGAGACTATTACTAATTCTTAAGAAGAGCACTAGCAAGCCGAGGTACTATGCGGAGACTATTACTAATTCTTAAGAAGAGCACTAGCCAGCCGAGGTACTCCGCGGAGACTATTACTAATTCTTAAGAAGAGCACTAGCAAGCCGAGGTACTCCGCGGAGACTATTACTAATTCTTAAGAAGAGCACTAGCAAGCCGAGGTACTATGCGGAGACTATTACTAATTCTTAAGAAGAGCACTAGCAAGCCGAGGTACTATGCGGAGACTATTACTAATTCTTAAGAAGAGCACTAGCCAGCCGAGGTACTCCGCGGAGACTATTACTAATTCTTAAGAAGAGCACTAGCAAGCCGAGGTACTCCGCGGAGACTATTACTAATTCTTAAGAAGAGCACTAGCAAGCCGAGGTACTATGCGGAGACTATTACTAATTCTTAAGAAGAGCACTAGCCAGCCGAGGTACTCCGCGGAGACTATTACTAATTCTTAAGAAGAGCACTAGCAAGCCGAGGTACTCCGCGGAGACTATTACTAATTCTTAAGAAGAGCACTAGCAAGCCGAGGTACTCCGCGGAGACTATTACTAATTCTTACTCTATACTGATACAGGTTATGGAACATACTGATAGTAAAGTCAGGTTACTGTAGTGATTAAATAGATTTACAATAGTGAGGTAGTTCCTAACATTTAAGAATAATACAATTTGTAAATTTGGGTGACTGTAAATTAGGGGGAATCACAGATACCGAGCGTAAGTCTATTTTGTTTAGTAGTGTTCAGACGGAAGTTAATATATACCAGCTGCTGAGAGTGGTAATTGTTGTGACTGCTGGTGGAGTGTGATACTCCGGAACGTCTGGATGATATACCAAAATATTTGAACGTTCAACGAAGATGTTCACCAAGACTCTGATGACAGTGTTCATCACTCGACTCCCATTCCCTGGAGGAAAATCTCTCTCTCGCAAGTAATATTAACATTTATGTACTTATTGCTAATATAGAACAAACACTAACTTAGCATCTCTGTTCAGTTTAACGTAATATAATAACCTACCAATCTACTATTATCCTAAATTTATTAGTATTTAACAACAGAAAAATAAATTTTTGTAATCAGTAGAGGAATCGTGTCTGTTGTTCATGTGAGTACAAGTCTACAATGATGCCGTGGGTACCAGAGTACAAGTCTACAATGATGCCGAGGGTACCAGAGTACAAGTCTACAATGATGCCGTGGGTACCAGAGTACAAGTCTACAATGATGCCGTGGGTACCAGAGTACAAGTCTACAATGATGCCGAGGGTACCAGAGTACAAGTCTACAATGATGCCGAGGGTACCAGAGTACAAGTCTACAATGATGCCGAGGGTACCAGAGTACAAGTCTACAATGATGCCGAGGGTACCAGAGTACAAGTCTACAATGATGCCGAGGGTACCAGAGTACAAGTCTACAATGATGCCGAGGGTACCAGAGTACAAGTCTACAATGATGCCGAGGGTACCAGAGTACAAGTCTACAATGATGCCGAGGGTACCAGAGTACAAGTCTACAATGATGCCGAGGGTACCAGAGTACAAGTCTACAATGATGCCGAGGGTTCCAGAGTACAAGTCTACAGTCTACAGTGATAACGACGGATCCAGAGTACAAGTCTACAGTGATAACGACGGATCCAGAGTACAAGCCTACAGCGATACCGACGGATCCAGAGTACAAGTCTACAGTGATAACGGAGGATCCAGAGTACAAGTCTACAGTGATACCGACGGATCCAGAGTACAAGTCTACAGTGATATCGACGAATACAGAGTACAAGTCTACAGTGATAACGACGGATCCAGAGTACAAGTCTACAGTGATAACGACGGATCCAGAGTACAAGCCTACAGCGATACCGACGGATCCAGAGTACAAGTCTACTGTGATAACGGAGGATCCAGAGTACAAGTCTACAGTGATACCGACGGATCCAGAGTACAAGTCTACAGTGATATCGACGAATACAGAGTACAAGTCTACAGTGATAACGACGGATCCAGAGTACAAGTCTACAGTGATACCGACGGATCCAGAGCACAAGTCTACAGTGATAACGATGGATCCAGAGTACAAGTCTACAGTGATAACGACGGGTCCAGAGTACAAGTCTACAGTGATACCGACGGATCCAGAGTACAAGTCTACAGTGATAACGACGGATCCAGAGTACAAGTCTACAGTGATAACGACGGGTCCAGAGTACAAGTCTACAGTGATACCGACGGATCCAGAGAACAAGTCTAGAGTGATACCGACGGATCCATAGTACAAGTCTACAGTGATACCGACGGATCCAAAGTACAAGTCTAAAGCGATAACGACGGATCCAGAGTACAAGTCTACAGTGATACCGACGGAACCAGAGTACAAGTCTACAGTGATACCGACGGATCCAGAATACAAGTCTACAGTGATACCGACGGAATCAGAGTACAAGTCTACATTGATACCGATGGATCCAGAGTACAAGTCTACAGTGATACCGACGGATCCAGAGTATAAGTCTACAGTGATACCGACGGAACCAGAGTACAAGTCTAGAGTGATACCGACGGATCCAGAGTACAAGTCTACAGTGATACCGACGGATCCAGAGTACAAGTCTACAGTGATACCGACGGAACCAGAGTACAAGTCTAGAGTGATACCGACGGATCCAGAGTACAAGTCTACAGTGATACCGACGGATCAAGAGTACAAGTCTACAGTGATACCGACGGAACCAGAGTACAAGTCTAGAGTGATACCGACGGATCCAGAGTACAAGTCTACAGTGATACCGACGGATCCAGAGTACAAGTCTACAGTGATACCGACGGAACCAGAGTACAAGTCTAGAGTGATACCGACGGATCCAGAGTACAAGTCTACAGTGATACCGACGGATCAAGAGTACAAGTCTACAGTGATACCGACGGAACCAGAGTACAAGTCAAGAGTGATACCGACGGACCCAGAGTACAAGTCTACAGTGATACCGACGGATCCAGAGTACAAGTCTACAGTGATACCGACGGATCCAGAGTACAAGTCTACAGTGATACCGACGGATTAAGAGTACAAGTCTACAGTGATAACGACGGATCCAGAGTACAAGTCTACAGTGATACGGACGGATCCAGAGTACAAGTCTACACTGATACCGACGGATCCAGAGTACAAGTCTACAATGATACCGACGGATCCAGAGTACAAGTCTACAGTGATACCGACAGATCCAGAGTACAAGTCTACAGTGATACCGACGGATCCAGAGTACAAGTCTACAGTGATACCGACGGATCCAGAGTACAAGTCTACAGTGATAACGACGGATCCAGAGTACAAGTCTACACTGATACCGACGGAACCAGAGTACAAGTCTACAGTGATACCGACGGATCCAGAGTACAAGTCTACAGTGATACGGACGGATCCAGAGTACAAGTCTACAGTGATACCGAGGGATCCAGAGTACAAGTCTACAGTGATACCGACGGATCCAGAGTACAAGTCTACAGTGATACCGACAGATCCAGAGTACAAGTCTACAGTGATACCGACGGATCCAGAGTACAAGTCTACAGTGATACCGACGGATCCAGAGTACAAGTCTACAGAGATACCGACGGATCCAGAGTACAAGTGTACAGTGATACGGACGGATGCAGAGTACAAGTCTCCAGTGATACCGACGGATCCAGAGTACAAGTCTACAGTGATACAGACGGATCCAGAGTACAAGTCTCCAGTGATACCGACGGATCCAGAGTACAAGTCTACAGTGATACCGACGGATCCAGAGTACAAGTCTCCAGTGATACCGACGGATCCAGAGTACGAGTCTACAGTGATACCCACGGAGCCAGAGTACAAGTCTACAGTGATACCGATGGATCCAGAGTACAAGTCTACAGTGATACCGACGGATCCAGAGTACAAGTCTACATTGATGCCGACGGAACCAGAGTACAAATCTACATTGATGCCGATGGATCCAGACTACAAGTCTACAGTGATACCGACGGATCCAGAGTACAAGTCTACATTGATGCCGACGGAACCAGAGTACAAGTCTACATTGATACCGATGGATCCAGAGTCCAAGTCTACAGTGATACCGACGGAATCAGAGTACAAGTCTACATTGATACGATGGATCCAGAGTACAAGTCTACAGAGATACCGACGGATCCAGAGTACAAGTCTACAGTGATAACGACGGATCCAGAGTACAAGTCTACAGTGATACCGACGGATCCAGAGAACAAGTCTACAGTGATACCGACGGATCCAGAGTACAAGTGTACAGTGATACGGACGGATCCAGAGTACAAGTCTACAGTGATACCGACGGATCCAGAGTACAAGTCTACGGTGATACGGACGGATCCAGAGTACAAGTCTACAGTGATACCGACAGAACCAGAGTACAAGTCTACAGTGATACCGACGGATCCAGAGTACAAGTCTACAGTGATAACGACGGATCCAGAGTACAAGTCTACAGTGATACCGACAGAACCAGAGTACAAGTCTACAGTGATACCGACGGATCCAGAGTACAAGTCTACAGTGATACCGACAGATCAAGAGAACAAGTCTACAGTGATACCGACGGATCCAGAGTACAAGTCTACAGTGATACCGACGGATCCAGAGTACAAGTCTACAGTGATACCGACGGCTCCAGAGTAAAAGTCTACAGTGATACCGACGGATCCAGAGTACAAGTCTACAGTGATACCGAAGGATCCAGAGTACAAGTCTACAGTGATACCGACAGAACCAGAGTACAAGTCTACAGTGATACCGACGGATCCAGAGTACAAGTCTACAGTGATAACGACGGATCCAGAGTACAAGTCTACACTGATACCGACAGAACCAGAGTACAAGTCTACAGTGATACCGACGGATCCAGAGTACAAGTCTACAGTGATACCGACGGATCCAGAGTACAAGTCTACATTGATACCGATGGATCCAGAGTACAAGTCTACGGTGATACCGACGGATGCAGATTACAAGTCTACATTGATGCCGACGGAACCAGAGTACAAGTCTACATTGATACCGATGGATCCAGACTACAAGTCCACAGTGATACCGACGGATCCAGAGTACAAGTCTACATTGATGCCGACGGAACCAGAGTACAAGTCTACATTGATACCGATGGATCCAGAGTACAAGTCTACAGTGATACCGACGGATCCAGAGCACAAGTCTACATTGATGCCGACGGAACCAGAGTACAAGTCTACATTGATACCGATGGATCCAGACTACAAGTCTACAGTGATACCAACGGATCCAGGGTACAAGTCTACAGTGATACCGACGGTTCCAGAGTACAAGTCTACAGTGATATCGACGGATCCAGAGTACAAGTCTATAGTGATACGGACGGATCCAGAGTACAAGTCTACAGTGATACTGACGGATCCAGAGTACAAGTCTACAGTGATACGGACGGATCCAGAGTACAAGTCTACAGTGATACCGACAGAACCAGAGTACAAGTCTACAGTTATACCGACGGATCCAGAGTACAAGTCTACAGTGATAACGACAGATCCAGAGTACAAGTCTACACTGATACCGACAGAACCAGAGTACAAGTCTACAGTGATATCGACGGATCCAGAGTACAAGTCTACAGTGATACCGATGGATCCAGAGTACAAGTCTACAGTGATACCGACGGATCCAGAGTACAAGTCTACATTGATGCCGACGGAACCAGAGTACAAATCTACATTGATGCCGATGGATCCAGACTACAAGTCTACAGTGATACCGACGGATCCAGAGTATAAGTCTACATTGATGGCGACGGAACCAGAGTACAAGTCTACATTGATACCGATGGATCCAGAGTCCAAGTCTACAGTGATACCGACGGATCCAGAGTACAAGTCTACATTGATACCGATGGATCCAGAGTACAAGTCTACAGTGATACTGACGGATCCAGAGTACAAGTCTACAGTGATACCGACAGAACCAGAGTACAAGTCTACAGTTATACCGACGGATCCAGAGTACAAGTCTACAGTGATAACGACGGATCCAGAATACAAGTCTACACTGATACCGACAGAACCAGAGTACAAGTCTACAGTGATACCGACGGATCCAGAGTACAAGTCTACATTGATACCGATGGATCCAGAGTACAAGTCTACAGTGATACCGACGGATCCAGAGTACAAGTCTACATTGATGCCGACGGAACCAGAGTACAAGCCTACATTGATACCGATGGATCCAGACTACAAGTCTACAGTGAGACCGACGGATCCAGAGTACAAGTCTACATTGATGCCGACGGAACCAGAGTACAAGTCTACATTGATACCGATGGATCCAGAGTACAATTCTACAGTGATACAGACGGATCCAAAGTACAAGTCTACATTGATGCCGACGGAACCAGAGTACAAGTCTACATTGATACCGATGGATCCAGACTACAAGTCTACAGTGATACCGACGGATCCAGAGTACAAGTCTACAGTGATACCGACAGATCCAGAGTACAAGTCTACAGTGATACCGACGGATCCAGAGTACAAGTCTACAGTGATACCGACGGATCCAGAGTACAAGTCTACAGAGATACCGACGGATCCAGAGTACAAGTGTACAGTGATACGGACGGATGCAGAGTACAAGTCTCCAGTGATACCGACGGATCCAGAGTACAAGTCTACAGTGATACAGACGGATCCAGAGTACAAGTCTCCAGTGATACCGACGGATCCAGAGTACAAGTCTACAGTGATACCGACGGATCCAGAGTACAAGTCTCCAGTGACACCGACGGATCCAGAGTACGAGTCTACAGTGATACCCACGGATCCAGAGTACAAGTCTACAGTGATACCGATGGATCCAGAGTACAAGTCTACAGTAATACCGACGGATCCAGAGTACAAGTCTACATTGATGCCGACGGAACCAGAGTACAAATCTACATTGATGCCGATGGATCCAGACTACAAGTCTACAGTGATACCGACGGATCCAGAGTACAAGTCTACATTGATGCCGACGGATCCAGAGTACAAGTCTACATTGATACCGATGGATCCAGAGTCCAAGTCTACAGTGATACCGACGGAATCAGAGTACAAGTCTACATTGATACCGATGGATCCAGAGTACAAGTCTACAGAGATACCGACGGATCCAGAGTACAAGTCTACAGTGATAACGACGGATCCAGAGTACAAGTCTACAGTGATACAGACGGATCCAGAGAACAAGTCTACAGTGATACCGACGGATCCAGAGTACAAGTGTACAGTGATACGGACGGATCCAGAGTACAAGTCTACAGTGATACCGACGGATCCAGAGTACAAGTCTACGGTGATACGGACGGATCCAGAGTACAAGTCTACAGTGATACCGACAGAACCAGAGTACAAGTCTACAGTGATACAGACGGATCCAGAGTACAAGTCTACAGTGATAACGACGGATCCAGAGTACAAGTCTACAGTGATACCGACAGAACCAGAGTACAAGTCTACAATGATACCGACGGATCCAGAGTACAAGTCTACAGTGATACCGACGGCTCCAGAGTAAAAGTCTACAGTGATACCGACGGATCCAGAGTACAAGTCTACAGTGATACCGAAGGATCCAGAGTACAAGTCTACAGTGATACCGACAGAACCAGAGTACAAGTCTACAGTGATACCGACGGATCCAGAGTACAAGTCTACAGTGATAACGACGGATCCAGAATACAAGTCTACACTGATACCGACAGAACCAGAGTACAAGTCTACAGTGATACCGACGGATCCAGAGTACGAGTCTACATTGATACCGATGGATCCAGAGTACAAGTCTACAGTGATACCGACGGATCCAGAGTACAAGTCTACATTGATGCCGACGGAACCAGAGTACAAGCCTACATTGATACCGATGGATCCAGACTACAAGTCTACAGTGATACCGACGGATCCAGAGTACAAGTCAACATTGATGCCGAAGGAACCAGAGTACAAGTCTACATTGATACCGATGGATCCAGAGTACAATTCTACAGTGATACCGACGGATCCAAAGTACAAGTCAACATTGATGCCGACGGAACCAGAGTACAAGTCTACATTGATACCGATGGATCCAGACTACAAGTCTACAGTGATACCGACGGATCCAGAGTACAAGTCTACAGTGATACCGACGGATCCAGAGTACAAGTCTACAGTGATACCGACGGATCCAGAGTACAAGTCTACAGTGGTACCGACGGATCCAGAGTACAAGTCTACAGTGATACCGACGGATCCAGAGTACAAGTCTACAGTGATACCGACGGATCCAGAGTACAAGTCTGCAGTGATACCGACGGATCCAGAGTGCAAGTCTACAGTGATACCGACGGATCCAGAGTACAAGTCTACAGTGATACCGTCGGATCCAGAGTACAAGTCTACAGTGATACCGACGGATCCAGAGTACAAGTCTACAGTGATACCGACGGATCCAGAATGCAAGTCTACAGTGATACCGACGGATCCAGAGTACAAGTCTACAGTGATACCGACGGATCCAGAGTACAAGTCTACAGTGATACCGACGGATCCAGAGTACAAGTCTACAGTGATACCGACGGATCCAGAGTACAAGTCTACAGTGATACCGACGGATCCAGAGTACAAGTCTACAGTGATACCGACGGATCCAGAGTACAAGTCTACAGTGATACCGACGGATCCAGAGTACAAGTCTACAGTGATACCGACGGATCCAGAGTACAAGTCTACAGTGATACCGACGGATCCAGAGTACAAGTCTACAGTGATACCGACGGATCCAGAGTACAAGTCTACAGTGATACCGACGGATCCAGAGTACAAGTCTACAGTGATACGACGGATCCAGAGTACAAGTCTACAGTGATACCGACGGATCCAGAGTACAAGTCTACAGTGATACCGACGGATCCAGAGTACAAGTCTACAGTGATACCGACGGATCCAGAGTACAAGTCTACAGTGATACCGACGGATCCAGCCTCCACTGAACACATCCTTAATGTAGAACAAGAACACATTCCTCAACGGCAATATGTGACGAAGCTGACAGATCAGACGGATCCAGTCGATATTATAAACAAGAGCAAATTTTTACGAGGGAGAAAAAATCACAAGCGACACGAGTGAGAGAGAGAGAGAGAGAGAGAGAGAGAGAGAGAGAGAGAGAGAGAGAGAGAGAGAGAGAGAGAGAGAGAGAGAGAGAGAGAGAGAGAGAGAGAGAGAGAGGAGCCAGTCTGCCAGCATCCTGTCGGCCAACATTAGAGTTTTCATTACTAATGTTGGAGAGCTCACACACAGTTTTGTGAACACTCGACATCCCGACATGATAGCTGTTATTGAAACATTTTTGGACGAGAGAACTCCAGAAAATTTTGCAAGAATTGCTGGTGTTGCTGTGTGCTTCCCTAAAAGTGTTCATGCCCAGCACATTGATGTTGCCATCCCTACTCATCTTGAAATGATGTTCTTCAAGCTCTGTATAAACACTAGTACCTCTGTACTAGCATGTGCAATGTACAGACCTCAGTGGCAACATGCAGACCCCTTCAACTTCCTAATGGAAAATGTGGACTCCCTTCTGCTCCAACACAACTGTCAACATATCATAATTGTTTGTGACCTCAACCAACACCTTATACAGAGGGACTTTGATGACCTTCTTGCAGGATTTGACATGAGAAACTTTGCTGATTTCCCTACTCACATCTCTGGCTCCTCCCTTGACCCAGTAGTGAGTGATCTGGCAGAAGCCATAGTCACTTGTCAACCCCTCGGCTATGTTGGATCGTCTGACCACAAGGCTGTTTTTACGACACTTAAGATCTCAACAGAACAAGGTGGAGAGTCCACACGCACAACTTGGCTGTCGGAAAGAGATAATTGACCAGCCCTTTGCTCTAAACTCGCGACCACCGATAGGAATGCTCTTCTCCAAGGAGATGTTGACAGCCAAGTGAAAGCCTTCACTGGACACATCCTTAATCTACAACAAGAACACATTCCTCATCGGCAATATGTGACGAAGCCTACAGATCAGCCTTGGTTTGGCTTTCGTTGTAGAGAGGCTGCTACTGCTAAGTACAAGGCATGGCGAAGGTATAAGAGACATCCTACCACCTATAACAGGAGCTTGCACAGGCAAGCCTGTAGGCATATATGTGACGTTCAAAAGTGGGCCATCGCTAAATGGGAGGTGGACACAAAAAGAAAACTAGCATCAGGTAGAGTAGGCTCTATAACCTGGTGGTCCCTGGTCAAGGACAGACAAGGTTATCTGCCTGATGAACTCATTCCACATCTAAATCGACAGGTAGTCAAGAGAAAGTGGACCTCTTTGTCGAACACTTTGCTACCAAAATGCAAGTTCCTGATCCAGCAAGGGACCCTCCTTGGCTAGCTGCAAGAACTGTGTCAAAACTGTCAGTGGTGACAATAAGGCAGGAGGAGGTGCATTTCCTTCTTAAATCAATTGACCAAGAAAAGGCTGTGGGCCAAGACAAGTTGAGCCCAAGATTGCTGAGAAGATGTGCAGACCAGCTAGCAGCACCTCTAACTCGCATCTTTCAGCACTGTCTAGTACAGTGTAAATGGCCTTCTCTGTGGAAAGAGGCAAATGTAGTCCCTGTCCGCAAAAAGAAGATCTGAGCCGAAATCAGCAACTACAGACCAGTGTCACTCCTGTCAATCACTGGCAAGATCCTTCTGACAATAATCTCAAGGCAAATGACAGTTTTTGACTACCACTCACTACTTTGTGATCGTCAATATGGCTTCAGGAAAGGTTACTCTGCTCCTGAACTGTTGTTAAACCTCTTCACTAAGTGGCACCAGTCACTGGATGAATCCAAATTCAGCTGTGTGGTAGCACTGGAGATTGCTGGTGCTTTCGACCGGGTGTGGCAGCAGGACCTCTTAGCAAAACTATAAGCCCTGGGAATTGCAGGCTCTACTCTGTCTCTTCAGTGACTACCTTCATGGTAGATCTCTAAGAGTAGTTCTTAATGGAACGGAATCAGCAAGACATCCTACTGGGGCAAGTGTTCCACAAGGAAGCGTTCTGGGACCACTGTTATGGAATGTCTACTTCCATGACCTTCATCTCATCCCAGAATCCTATGCATATGTAGATGACTGTACACTGACATTCACTTATCCAAGAGAAGAAACGGCATCTGCTCTAATCTACATCAATCACCAGCTAAGAGCTATATCAGCTTCGGGAAATAGATGGCAAGTAACATTTGCACCTGAGAAAACACAAATGATGATGGTCTCTAGGCACCATGATGGTAATGCAGGTGCAGTAGTAAGGATGAATGGGAGGGTGTTGGCACCTGGGGAAAAAGTTTATATCCTTGGGGTGAAATTTGACTCCAAACTGACCACGAAGAACCACGTTGTAAATCTCGCAAACAAGGCAGCCAGGAAGCTTACAGCACTTCGCCGTATCTCGCATCTGCTTGAGAGGAGGGGTTGCAAGATTCTGTACGAGATACAAGTACGCTCACACCTTGAGTATGCTCCAGTTTCATGGTTTGTCTCCCCCCCTCTCATCTGCGACTGCTTGACAAAGTAGAGAACAGAGCAAGACGTCTCATCTCTCGCCTGGACCCATCCTGGATA